>OZ024834.1:22102742-22633173 GCA_964016985.1 Anodontia alba
TATATATATATATATATATATATATATATATATATATATATACTAAAAGGTTTTCCTAATAATTCTGAAAAACCTAAGCGCACTATGCAGTAATTAGATCGAATATGGTATGTACATTGCTCTGAAGACATATAATTGTTTATAATTTGTCATTTCAATAGAATAATACTCTCACTGAAATAAAAACAAATGACCATACCATATATACCCTAAATAACTTCTTACCACACTTGTCCAAAAAGTTGAACCAGTCCATTTTGCTGCTTCTTAAATTCTTGATATATCTAAAAATGGCTGGATGAGTAGCAAAAACAGTGTAGACACAAATCAGATGCTTATTCTCAGGCATCTAAGTCTACAGTTTGCTCAGGCTGACTGTTCCAATACTAAGGATGATTGCAGTAACTCTTGGTTAGGGTGGTAGCCATATGAATTTTTCTGACCCAGTTTCTTAATGAAAACACGCATATATAAGTTGTATGTTCTCACTATAAGCACCTGAGCAAAATGTTTCTACTGAGGACTACAACGTAATTATGTTTTTAAGAAATAAGAAAAGTATTAAATATCTGAAGCTATTTTTACTAATTTCTGAGGGAAACATAATTTATAATTTTGAGGAGGAAGTATTTTCTTTAGAACGTTAATCACGCCATGTGACAAGTGTAGATGAAGACTCAAATAACGTTTTAAAACTTACTGACGTCATTTGAAAGAGCATAAAACAGAATCAAAAGAAATATAATCATTTCATGATATGTAATATGTTAGTTAATATACACTGAGTTTAAAATACAGCAAATATTTCCCTCATTGCAAATCCTATAAACAAACTCTTGCTATGCACTTCTTTCTTTATCAGGGCCCAGTTGTTCAAAACTATCAGTGTTGTTAGTTAACGTACTTTAAAACTTTGATCATTAAATATGGCACATACAGTAATATTTTTGCTGAAAAAATGTGAGTAGCTTTTGCATTTGCAAAAGCTACTCACATTTTTTCAGCAAAAATACCGATGAATTAGATATTATACTTACTAGAACAGTTAGCATTTTGACCAATAACGAGCTCGTTAAGCTAAGGGCTGCTTTGAACAACTGGGCCCAGATTTGCAAATCTCTTGGGAGAAAAATTATGTCCCTTATTTTAAACTCAGGTTGCATTAACTTCTACATAAATTAATCAATAAATAAATAAAGGCACTTGTTGTTGAAAATGTCTTTTCTTAAGCTGTGATATGTCTGAAGCTTCTTATTTGGAGCACATTTTTCATTTTCTTGTAGGAGTGGTGTAAAGATTATGTCAATGGGTGGAGCTAACACTGACCTTAATGTGACCTTGTCAGAGGTGAAGAATATGAGAGCATCTGCTAAAGCCTTCATGAGTGCTCAGAACTTAGGTAGTATTAACACTTCAAGTGTCAGTCACAACAGCTGTTGACGACATTTTGATTTTATTTTTCAGAGAAAATTAGGCTTGGTCACTGCAATTTCATGTGAATTGTCTGCCAAGCAGAAAATTCACATGAAATGTCAAACATTATGTTCTCTGAAAAATGAATTTTAAACAAATATATGTAAACTGTTGTAGGCTACAGTTTTGCCTACTGTTTTAAAGGTTCTAAAATTATTTTTTGTAACAAATCATGCTGATTGGAAGACATTTGATACAACAAATCAGACTGAGAACACAACTATATTTATGGTAAATGTCCTGAAATTTCGTACACCAAAGCGGCTGACAAAATTGCATATGCAAACAGTGCAGACCCAGATCAGCATCTACACTGTTTACCATTCCACTAAGTATATTTAGAAACAACTGCATTAAGAGCAAAGAATTAGGCCAAAAAGTATGGAATAAATTGTTCGAAATTTTAGGACTTTTGCTGTAATCTTTTACTTTCAGTTAACAGTCAGCTCGATTTTTGTAAGACCCAAATTGGCAGAAACTGGACAAAATCTTAATCTCACCAAACATGGATAAAACAGTATTTATATTTTTTCTTATTATGAGGGTCCTGCAAAAAGTTTTGTCCCTGGGTTTGGAATACTTCAGTGCTATGTTTTATCAAACATATTTTTACTACAAACCTTCAAAGTATTCCCCCTTTACTGAAACACATTTTTGTAACCTTTTTACCCAGTCGTGAAAAGCAGATAAATAGTCTTCTTTTGGTATCTATTGGAGACACTGATAAATAGCGCTGCCAAGAGAACTTTTAGACGTGTACTTATTTCCAGAAAGCATTTTCTTAAGCCTTGGAAATAAAAAGAAGTCACAGGGACTCAGGTCAGGTGAATAAGTTGGATGGTTTAAAACTTTCACCTTTTCAGAAGCCAAAAAAGACTTAACAACCTCACACTTATGAGAGGAGGCGTTGTCATGTAAAAGGTGGACTCCTGACCATCCTTTGCTTGGTCGTTTCTTATTGTAAAACTCTTTCACTTTCTTCAGTACAGAATTCTTGTAGAATCGGCTAGTGACTGTATGACCAGATGGACAAGGCACTTGAACGACTGGCCCACTTGAATTAAAGAAAATTGCATACAACATCTTTTTCAAACTTATGGTTCTCTTGGCAATACATGGGCATTTTTGATCTTTTCGCTTCCATTGCTTATTATCAGCCCTTCTTTGTGGCTCAAACATGTGCACCCAGGTTTCATCACCTGTTAGCAAGTTAGAAATAACCCGACTATTACAGCCTTTGTATGTTTTCAAAAGTTCCTGGGCACATTTAAGGCATTGTGTCTTTTGCTCCTCAGTGAGCAAATGAGGTACCCACCTAGCGCAAACCTTTCTCAGGTCCAAACGCTTTTTCAGAATTGTTTGCACACTACCTTCCGATATGCCAGTACAACTAGCTATATTTTTGACAGACAATCGCGCATCCTGTTTGACCACAATCTTTACAGCAGTGATGTTAGCCTTGGTAACAGAGGTTTTCGGCCTTCCAGGACGGGTATCATCTTCAACAGAAAATTTCCCAGCTTTAAAAGCTCTAACCCACCTAAAAACTGTTTGCATTGAAATGGTCTGAGATCCATATATTCCACACAATTCATTAAATATCTGCTTTGAATCTATATTAAGCCTAATGCGGCAATTTATATAGCTATGAATTTCAGTCTTCTGGTCCATGTTCCAATGTAACAAGTAAATTGGTCAGTGTATATGACTGCATCTATTTCAATTTGAAATAACTCGATCAGTTGGAAAGCGATTTGCACGAAATAAATGGGTATTTTTAGCTGTTCAACACACCATTCAAGTGCAGTGAAGCATTTTAAAATATACCTGGGATAAAACTAAGGAAGCCTATTAGTGACAGAACTTTTTGCACGACCCTCGTACATGATGAAAACATAAAGTACCTAAAAAGTATACCCACAACATATGTGTATCATCAGGAAATAACATCACGAAAACATGCCTATATAATTTTGACCCTCTTAAACCCCACTTTTATATAGTAAAACTGAGGTTTACGGGGGTATACATTATTTTTCTTATTGCTGCATAAAACATAGATTGTGGGTACTCATTAGAACTGCCTCAGGCGGTTCTAACGAGTACCCACAATCTATGTTTTGAGCAGAAATATGAAAAATATCAGAGTTTTTTATCTGAAAATTTTTTTTGTTGTTTTGGAGGTGAAATGTTCCATATATTTGAATAGGCGTGTTTTCGTAATGAGAAAAAATATTTTCCTGATGCCCTAGTAATGTCAGCCAATATAATGATAAATTGAGGTGAAGTTCTGTCATTTTTTTCTGGCACATACAATGTATAGCTTTAATTATGGATGATCCAGATAAATGTTTGTTGAGCAGAAATATGAAAAATGTCAGTGCACAGTTGTTCAAAGCGTCGTTAGCTTAATGAGCTCGTTAAGGGTCGTTTCGTTAACTGTTTTAGCAGATTCAATAAGCAATATTATGATATTTTTTGTTGAAAAAATGTGAGTAGCACTGCAAAAGCTACTCACATTTTTTCAGCAAAAAATTTCAGCATATTTGCGTATCACAATGTAAATTTTAACGAATTGTTAACTAACGAAATCGTTAGCTTTGAACAACTGGGCCCAGATTTTTTTATTTGAAAACTTTCAGTTTTGGATGGTGAAATTTTCAATATATTTGAATAGGCGTGTTTTTGTAATGTGTTCAAATTTTAGAACAAGTATGGTATGAAGTTGAGGTGTCTGAATACAAATGTACTTAGGTAAATATGGTATCCATAATATTATGTTTTCATGAATAAATAAAATAAAAATGTCAATGTTTTTTGTTGAAAAATGCTCTTTATCTTGAATTACATGTATGATAGTATCCTGCTTTATAAATAATTCATTCATCACTAAAACATACCTATATAATTTTGACCCCCTTAAACCCCACTTTTATATAGTAAAACTGGGGTTTACTGGAGTATACATTCTTTTCCTTATTTCTGAAAAACATAGATTGTGGGTATTTGTTAGAACCGCCTCAGCGAGGTGGTTCTAACAAGTACCCATAATCTATGTTTTGAGCAGAAATATGAAAAATATTAGAATTTTTGTCTAAAAACTTTCAGTTTTTGGTGGTGAAACTTTCAATATATTTGAATAGATATGTTTTCGTAATGCATAGAACTTCAAGAAATCATCAAGGCTTCACTCTCATAGTCACTCAATATTTTGAGAATTTGAAATTTGTTGAGACATTGCAAATACATTGTTCATACAGACTTAAAAAGGCCTTGAATTATGAAGGTTTGACTTAAAAAGGCCTTATATGGCTAAAAAGCCCCTAAATTTTACCTTCAGGGCCTAAAATCCGGATTTACTGGCCTTAAATTGTATTTGGCACTGATGTTCCCTGACAGCCCAATAGCTGACAGATCACAGTGTGGGGAAAAATGACTGCCTACTTCATTGTCTATGGAATTGCAGAGTATCTGAAGTCATTAATCATTCATGATATTAAGATACATGTAATAAGTTAAATTAATTAAAATAAGAAAATATTTTGTGGATACCCCCTCCCCAGCTAGCATTCTTTATAAATCTACAGCGGACCGTTATCGGCCCGTCAGCTACCCTGACGGGCCGATAACGGCCCGCTATAGATTTATAAAGAATGCTTACTGGGTCTCATCTGGAGCTACGTTTACTACAATCATAGGTCCTTGATTTATTTAGAAAAATTGTCTTATACTGTACGCAGGGCATAGTAGGGTTCCTGTCATCGCAACTCCTCCTGCAGGTTTCAAGGAACTGGTTTGAAGCTTGCACACAGTAAGCATTTAGACTGAGCATCAGCATAAAGGTCACACAACTCTGATCAAATTATTATTGGTGGAGTTACTTACCCTTGATTTACATAGAAAATTGTCTTATACACATGGCACAGTTGGATTTGAGTCTTCGCAACTTCTCCTACAGTTTTCAAGATAATGGTTTGAAATTTGCACCATAGTAAAGATATAGACTGAGCATGTGCATAAAGGTCACAGACCTCTGATCAAATTATCATTGGTAGAGTTATGTAATCTTGATTTACTTAGAAAATTTGTCTTATAGACATGACATAGTACAGTCCATGTCTCCGCAACTTTGCCTATGGTTTTAAAGGTAATGATTTGAAACATGTAGCAAAGTAGGCTGGACATGTGCATAAAGGCACAGAACTCTGATCAGTTTTATTTCTAGAGTTACATCCCCTTGGTTTACTTAGAAATTTTGCCATATACACATGATATAGTAGAATTCATGTCTCTACAACTTCTCCTACAGTTTTCAAGGTAATGATTTGAAACTTGCAGCAAAGTAAGAATATAGGCTAGGCATATGCATAAGGGTCAAAGGACTCTGATCAAAGTTTTGTTGCTAGAGTTACTTACCCTGGATTTGCTTAGAAATTTTGCCTTATACACATGGCATACTAGGGTTTGTGTCTATGCAACTTCTCCTACATTTTTCAAGATAACAATTTGAATCTTACAGCAAAGAAAGAATGTAGGCAGGGCATGTGTATAAAGGTCACAAAACTCTGCTAAATGTTTTATTGCTAAAGTTTCATACCCTTCATTTTCTTAGAAATTTGCCATATTCATATTGCATAGTGCAGTTCATATTTTTGCAACTTTTACAGTTTTCATGACACTTTTTGAAACTTGCACTACAGAAAAGGTGTAGGTTTATCATGTGCATAAAGGTCAGAGAACTCTGATCAATGTCTGATTATTGCAAGAATTAAATGCCCTTGATTTATTTGATAAATTTGCCTTATAACCATGCCATAGCCAATTTCATGTATCTGCAACTCCTCTTACAGATATCAAGGAAATTTGCATCCGGGAAAGAGTATAGGCTGAGCTTGTGCATGAAGCCCACATGACTCTGAAAACAGTCAAATGATTAATGTACAAAGCCAAACTGGCAGTAGCGGGGGCATTCATCCCCTTTAGGGATCTTCTAGTTATTGGTAGAGTCACATGCCCCTGATGTACTTAGAAAATTTATCTTATACAAGTGTCTTGGTAGGATAACCGTAATTTCTGCTACAGTTTTCAAGATAATGATTTGAAACTTGCAACAAAGTAAGAATATAGGCTGGGCATGTACACAAAGATCACAGGACCCTGATCAAGTTTTTATTGCTAGAGTTACTTACCCTGGATTTACTTAGAAATATGGTTTTAATCACATGGCATAGTAGTGTTTGTGTCTCCACAACTTCTACAGTTTTCAAGATAATGATTTGAAACAAAATGCAGCATAATGGTCACAGAACTCTGATCAAAGTTTTATTGCTTGAGCTACATACCCTTGATTTACTTAGAAATTTTGTCATATATATGATTGGCAAGTATATTTACAAGGGATATGTCCAGATTCAAACATGGATGAATGTACATTTGAAACTTAGACCCCTGGACAAGGGTAAAGTATGCAGTATACATATTACAGCTCATTATGTAGTCACTTGATTTTGGAAGGGTGAGAAAATAGGATAGGGCAACTAAAGTGGACAGTTATAATGATGAAGTGGTTTATTTTTCAGCTTCCCGGGACATGTTACGTTGGGCTACACATGAAGATAATAGAGCTATACAGGTTTGTACACATTACCCAAATATTATTCCTTAGCACTTAACAAAATTGTAATAGATGACAGTCCAGTTATCTTTATACCCCACACAAACTGTGTTTATGGGGGAGGGATGTACTCTTCGTGTTGTCCATCTGTCTGTCCATTATGTTTTGGTCACCTTGCGGTGTGTTGTGGGGAGGGGGATGGTGTATCTAATAAGCACTGCTTACTGACATTTCTTTTTTTATTAATATTTTTCAGAGAAAATAACACTTGATATTTAATGTGTGAGTCATCTGCAAGCAGATGATTTGCATAAAATGGCGTCTTATTTTCTCTGGAAAATAATAATAATAAAAGAAATTTTCAAAATTTTGTCTGCCATTTGTGATTGGCACTTTAAGGATTAACACTAGATTTGATTCAACACTGCTGATAATGGACTGTATATACAAGTATTATTCAGTGTATTCTTAATATTGCTTTTTTATACCCAGCCACACAATAGTGGCAGGGTAATATGGTTTCACGTTGGACGTCCATGTGTCTGTCTGTCCGTCGTACGTCTGTCCGTCCATCCGTTTTTCATTTCCAGATGATAATTTGAGTAAACATCAATGGATTTTCACCAAACTTGGTATGTGCATTGATATTGTGGAGATATGGTTTGGGATTGCTAATGGGCCAAATTTTGTCAATTTTTTACAGAGTTATCTGCCCAAGACACGCCCATATTTTCGTTTCCGGACTGCTAATGGGCAATTTTCGTCAGTTTTTTACGAGACATGCCCATATTTTCATTTCCGGATGATACCTTGAGTAAATAGCAAGGGATTTTAACCAAACTTGCTATATATATTGACTTTAAGGAGATCTGGTTTGGAATTGCTAATGGGCAAATTTCTTCAAGTTTTTATGGAGTTATCTGCCTGAGACATGACATATTTTCGTTTAAAGACGATAACTTGAGTAAATAACAAGGGATTTTAGCCAAATTTGCAATAGGCATTGACCTTAAGGAGATCTGTTTTGGAATTGCTAATGGGCAAATTTCATCAAATTTGTACGGAGTTATCTGCCCGATATTTTCGTTTCCAGATGATAACTTGAGTAAAAAACAAGGCCTTTTAACCGAACTTGCTATATGTATTGATATTAACAAGATCTGGTTTAGGATTTTTATCTGTCCATTGATATTATCAAGATCTGGTTTAGGATTATTATCTGTCCCTCCGTCATTTTCTTTCCAGACATTTTTCACAGCGATAACTTTAATACATAAACAAATAATTGCTATGGCTGGGTATTATGCTTGTGGTGCTTTTATCTTATATCATATATCGAGGGTTGAGCGCAAGACTAGCGTAAGTCAGATGGTTGTTTTTCCCCAAACCTAATCTCCTCACCATGAAGGCATTATGAAGATTACAACATTTCTTTCTGTAAACAATGAAAATTTAGGTGCCATTGCTCGTATGAGCAATGGCACCTAAATTTGCATTGTTTACAAAGGGGTCCAAGTTGCCCCTAAACAAGGGTTTCAAAAATATGTTTGAGTTACTTTAGTCTTGCGCTGAACCCTCGATATAGTGTCTGCAAAAACGTAATAGTTGAAATCTTTTTAGAAACCTGTTTTCCAAAAATTATTATGAAAAAATAAACTATATTTCTGTTTTCTTTTCACTTAAAAAATGCTTTTGTCAGTCATAGCATCATAGGAAAGATAAGCATATCTTTCAATTTGCCTTCATTGAACATTATTTATAGGATTTCTCTTAGTAACTTTTCCAAGAGTGTTGAGGCTTTATGCAGGGGACAATCATTTCTTTGCAAAAAGTTAATAATTCATGATTTTAAACCCTGAATATTAAAAAGTTAATGAATTTGTATACTGGTACTTTTGTTATTTTGTTCCAAAGCTTATTTTAATTAATTGAAATAGGTTAAATAAAATAGTCTTAGTATTTTTGGTTTCAAAGGATGGGTATCCCTGTTTTTCACCAGTATTCCAGTGGTATTCTGGCTCTTAATTAGCAGACTAGCAACATTTTTTTCAGAGAAAACACTTCAAGGACAACTTGCAGATTAATAGCAGTTACAAAACTGTACTTTGACATAATATATCAAAATAAATTAATGAAAATCAGGGTATTCCTGTGTTTTGGTACTGTTCTGGTGTTTCGGTAAGTCATGTAACCCATTTATCAGTACATTCTAATGTCTCCAATATTAGCATGAATTCAGTAAAAAAAACAACAGAAAAACAAGTATATCAAGACAAGGCCCATGTGCAGAATTGATAGGATTGGTGTCCACATAGGTGTAGATAGGACCCAGTAGGCACACAACGTTAAAATGACGTTGTATCAACGTCGATGCGACGTGATCACGTCGCATCGACGTTGGTACGACGTCATTTTGATGTTGTGTGCCTGCTGGGAAGTAGGTATCAGATAAATATATTTCTTATTTTTCTACAAAAATATCTTGTAGGTACTCATTAGAAGCGCCTCACTAAAAAACCTATTGTGGGTACTCAATAAAAGTTCCTCAGCAAGATGCTTCTAATGAGTACCCACAACATATGTTTTCATGGAGAAATAAGAAAAATATCAGTATATTTGGATTGAAAAAAGCATCTTATCTAGAGCTTTGTGTCCATTTCTTGCTCCTTTAAAATTGGTAAAAAATTCTAATACTTTTCCTGCATATTTATCTACACCAGAGAAGATTTTGTATAAAAGCTATTCAGCTGGCTGTCAGTAGCCATTTTTTTCATTACTAACAGCTAGTTGTCACCCCTCAATCGTGGTCGTTGACAGCCAGCTATCAATAGCCATCACCAAAAAAAGTATCTTTTGCTACTTTTCTTTTATTCTTTTCAATGAATTAATGAGATTTCTCTGTGAAATTGAAACTGAATGCCCCACCGGTGGTCACTAATGAAATTATCAATTTAACCCTTGTCCTGTTGAGCCCCGATATGCACTGCCTTTGCAAACAGTGTAGATCCAGATCAATTGGCTTCTAAGAAGCTAACTGATCTGGATCTGTACTGTTTGCCATTCAGTATGTGAATTTATATCAACAATCTGGATCAGGTAATCTGATTGGCTGAAAATTTGAAAAATAGCTTGGCATATTAATTTATTCAGCAGGAGAAGGGTTAATTTTCACTATTTGTACAAACAGAGTTTTCATGAGTTCTGGGTCAAAAACTTCAACAAAGGTTTAAGATTTAGTACACTTGTCTGAAATTATGTGAAGAGGTTACTGTTCCATGCTTGAACCCCTGACGTCACTTAGGATATTGTGCTGACGTAACTCTTTTTCTGCACTCAATGTCAGGCGGACAATCACCTGCATTTTTTCTGTGTTGATTTCTTGTGTTGTATTGCTTTAAAATGTATTTGACTTCATTTTCTAGGTGCAAAACTGTGTTTTTTTTACTCAATATTATGCCCCTGAACAGGCTGTACAAGACCAAACTGTTGTGAAATGGCTGTGAAAAAAGTTCATGCCCTGACATAAGAGTCAAAGAGCAGGTAGAAGTTTAATTATTGTGAATAAAAAGCATAAAAGAAATAGAAAATTTGATTTTTTTCAGTGTAAGATTGAATTTTATTTCACTCGTGAACAGCAAAACTTTTATTTTCACTCGTGGCTATTGCCACTCAGGGCTGTTGCCACTTGTGAAAGTATTAGATTTGGTGCTCATTCCATTTACGGTATTAGAATTCGCCACAAGTGCACATACAAGTTTGGTGTTCATGAATGAAATAAAATTTTATCTTACACTGAAAAAATCAACTATCCTCTAAATCATGAGCTATGAATTTCATGAAAAGTTTGGCAGTAAATTGTAGTGGTCTCGGCAATTCTCATTCTCATGAGATGCCATCACATTTCTGTAAAAAAAAAATAATAAAAGTATCAGTTCTTTTGCTTGATCAAAGATGACTAATGAGTTACAACATGACAAGACATACCTTCTGGCATGTGCAATCAATGAAGACTCAAATCCGTGCAGTCTGATGAAAGTCTTTGTTGTCCACTTGAAGAAACTTTGCATTCTTGGCTATCCAAGATGTGCCCAGTGAAGATTGTGATCTGACTGCACAAATTTTGTAGCATCAGGAAAATGTGCGTATATAATTTTGACCCCCCTTAAACCCCACTTTTATATAGTAAAACTGGGGTTTACAGGGGTAAACATTATTTTTCTTATTTCTGCTTAAAAACATAAATTGTGGGTACTTGTTAGACCTGCTCACTGAGGTGGTTCTAACAAATACCCAAAATCTATGTTTTGAGCAGAAATATGAAAAATATCAGCATTTTATCTGAAAACTGACAGTTTTTGGTGGTAAAATTTTCAGTATACATGTGTTTGAATAGATATGTTTTCCTAATGTGTGCCCTGTGAAGATTCTGATCTGACTGCACAAATTGTTGGTACACATATCTGAAGGTACTGTTTGTGAGATTGCCACTCAGATGTTTTTTTGCAGGATATTATCAATCAGATGTCAGAACTCAATATGTTGTGGACTGAAGTACAGTGTGAATTTCTGGGTGAGACGTACTGTATTTGACCTAATTACCACAATATGCGCTTAGGTTTTTCAAAATCACTGAACAAACTTGTAATATAATATTCACCTATTAAGGGCACACTTCAAAGAAAGATCAGCAGAGGACTTCATGAAGAGCGTATTCAATGATGTGATATTATTTTTTTGATTTTCTTTATAAAAGCATAATTGTGGGCACTCGTTTGAATTGCCTTGACTTGTCATGGCAATTCAAATGAGTTCCCACAACATATGTTTTTATAAAGAAGTAGAAAAAAGTATAAAAGAAATAGATAAAATACACTGGCTGTAATCGAAAGACTAAAATTGCTTGACTGTGCCCTTATAGGAGCATGTGCGGTAATTAGGCTGAATAGGGTAATTGTGTATTTTATACAAACAACACATTAAGCTTATTATGCATTCTATCTCATATATATTTTAACCCTTGTCATGCTGAATAAATTAAGATGCCACACCCACTTCTAATTGTCAGCCAATCAGATTCCTTGATCAAGACTGTTGATATAATTTTACATACTGAATGGCAAACAGTGCAGATCCAGATGAGTTGGCTTCTGATCTATACTGTTTGCAATGGCAGGGTATAGCCAGGTTCAGCAGGACAAGGGTTAAGCTTTAGTACTCTACAGGATAAATTTTCAGATGAAATTTAGTGATATGTTTCTTATTTTTGATAGAAAATAAGACCTGTCATTTCATGGAGACAATTTAAATAAAATGTCAAGTTTTTCCTGTGAAAAATAAGAAAACAATATTTGTAAATGTTGACTGTTTTTATTTAAAGATTGCAGGTTTAGCTTTCTAATGTGCTTACACAAAGCTAGATGATGTCTATTTTCAGTTGGTGGTTTAATAAAAATGGTTGCATAAATTATTTCTGAGGTTTTAATCACTACCATAAAAGAATTGCTTCATTTATTCCAAATATATTATCAGTACCTTAAATAGAACCTAATGGCAGAGGCACATCTACTGAATATCACAGCATGATGCTATGGTTTTGTAGGTAAATAAAAAAGCAAAATATGAATACTTCTTAGTTAAAAAAATGCATCAAGTATTTGTGTTGTGAAAAAAATGCAAAATTTAGGCCAATGAATGTGGAATGAAATGTTCAAAATTTTAGGAGATTTACAGTATCTGCATCTTCTTATCATATATCCACAGTACTAGAGTACTGGAAAAGACATAGCTCTTGATAAGATGCTTTTTTTTCAATCCAAAAGGATTGATATTTTACTCATTTCCCCATGAAAATTTATGTTGTGGGTACTCATTGGAAGTGCATCACCAAAGTGCTTCTAATAAGTACCCACAACATACGTTTTTTTGGAGAAATATGAAAAATATTTACCTGATACTTTTATCTAGAAAAATATTTACCTAATACTCGCTCTTATCTAGACCTATGTGAGATCTTTTTTATTTTCAACCAAATCAAATCAATATCATTCTTATTCTGCATGAAAACATATGTAGTGTTTACTCAGAAGTGCCTTGCAGAGGTGTTGTAATGAATACCCACTACGTATGTTTTCTGGGAGAAATGAGGAAAAATATTTGTATGAATACCCTTCTCTCTCTATTTGTACGAATATCCTTCTCTCTCTATTTGTACGAATATCCTTCGCTCTCTATTTGTACGAATATCCTTCTCTCTCTGTTGAATATCCTTCTCTATTTGTACAAATATCCTTCACTCTCTCTTTGTACAAATATCCTTTGCTCTCATCTTGTGCTCCCCAAAAATCCATTTGACTACCTGTCGATGTGTCCAAAAAGAGGTGACTGAATGGCAGCCAGTGCATATCCAGATCAAACTGCTCCTTTTGATGGCAGACTTAGCTGGGTCTTAAAATTAATTTTTTGTCTGCAGGTCAATTGAAAGAGTACAGACAGATGCTTGAAATGATTTTGGCAGGTGAAAAACAGGTGTTCTTGGCTAAACAGAATTATGTAAGTTTATTGTATTTATAATTTTATTCAGTTCTTTATTATTGCACCTGCATAATTAGCATAGGCAACTTAGGCATGCAAGTTTCGATCTACTCCTTCGTCCTTGTACTTACTCCCACCCTGTCATCCACCCTAGTAAACTACAACCTCTTTATAACACGGTTCGTTATAACACGGTTTTGGATATAACAGTTCAAAGATGGATCCCAAAAATGTGTAGATTATATTGAAAAATGACCATTTATGGTCATTTTTCAATATAATTTATACATTTTTGTTTGGATATAACACCGTTGTTTAACTAACGCGGTTTATGCTGTAGACCCCAACATTAGTGTTATAAAGAGGTTGTGGTGTACATGTATTTGCTCTCAGTGAAGTATACAAACTGTAAAACTGTACAGTTAGTTTCATTTCATTGATTTTTTTGTCTCACTGAGCTAAACTAGGTCATACATGCCATAAGCTCTTGGCAGAAATCTGTGAGATCAGGCTAATTTTTAGGGAAGATTTGACAAAATTCTGTGAGATTTTCATAAAAATCACTTTCAAGCTCACAGAAATAAGTTTAATTTTGATGAATTAAGCAAAAGTATAATGTAGTGTAATTTATAATTAGTTCTTCATAAAATATTCTTTTAGAGGGCCTGAAAATTCTGTGAGATTTAAAATTCTTATGGGAAATGGGTTGCAAAATGGCCAAATTCTGTGAGGTTTTGTCTCACAGTGTGAGGTATGGCATGTATGCAAGGTTGACAACTCTCATGCTTCTGGTGCTTGTTTTCACATTTTGATTCACAGGTGCAATATAAACTTCAATGAAGTTCTTTTATTAGAAATAACTTTTAATACAATACATGGTCCAAAAACATGCAAAAACAAACACAGACATTACATTTAAATGTAAGCAATACAAATAGGATTTTGAAATACTAGTATATTTGAGTGCTAAACTGTTTGTCAAAGATTAAGACATTTATAGATAAATCATTTTTCATTAGTTGTAAAAGGAGAGTAATTATATCCTAGGGCCTTTGATCTACCTGAACATCACAAGATTCGTCTTACTATGAAATTACATAACATATGAAGTTTATGATAGTGCTAAAAAATATCAACTCTGTATTTGATTTAACCCTTGTCTTGCTGAACCTGGATATACCCTGCCTTTGCAAACAGTGTAGATCCAGATCAGTTGGCTTCTGAAGAAGCCAACTGATCTGGATCTGCACTGTTTGCTGTTAAGTGTGTGAAATTATATCGACAACCTTAATCAGCATCACAAAAACACACCTATATAATTTTGACCCCCTTAAACCCCACTTTTATATAGTAAAACTGGGATTTACAGGGGTATACATTATTTTTCTTATTTCTGCTCAAAAACATGGATTGTGGGTACTAGTTAGAACTGCCTCAGTGAGGCAGTTCTAATGAGTACCCACAATATATGTTTTGAGCAGAAATATGAAGAAATATCAGAATTTTTATCTGAAAACTTTCAGTTTTTGGTAGTGAATATTTAATATACTAGAATAGGTGTGTTTTCATAATGAGTAATCTGATTGGCTGAAAATTAGAAGTGTGTGTAGCTTCTTAATTTATTCAGCAGGACAAGGGTTAAGAATGTAACTATAATACACGTATAAGGATAATTTAATTTTTTATTTCCATGTATAGCAAATATGTTAGCAAATATTATATGTTTGTTTTTCAGAATGTGTGTGATCAAAAGGAGACAAAGTATAGAAAAGAACTGAACAGGATGGCTAAGGTACTGTATTTAAGTTAAGTATTGGGGGAGATAGGCCTTAGCAAACGGGGTAAAAACAGATCAGATGCAATAGAATATGGCATCTGATCAGGATCTACACTGATAGCCATTTCTTCCAGTAGTTATATAAACCCATCAGCAGCTAGTAAGGGACCTTTTGAAATTTTAGGGTAAGTATGGCAAGAAGTTAATGAGTCTCAGTATTTAAGGTAAATATGATATATGATACTGGACCCAATACACAACGTCACAATGTCGTTACAACGTCGCTGCAACGTCATGACGTTGCAGCGACGTTGTAACTACATTGTGTGTTTACTGAGGGGGCATAATAAGTGCATTTATTTTCAGCTCACCTGTATAGAAGTACAGGTAGAATTGTAGCAGACTCCAGGGAGTCAGTGTTGACATCGATGTTTGTGTTGGCTTTGTTGTTAGCATTGTTTAAAGTTTAAACGGCTATATGGTCTAAATCTTTATATAGAAGTTCAGCATACTCGCCATGATATTTGATATTGATCTGGTTTTATGCTGTACTTTCCCAGTCTGCAGGAGTAACTTTGAGGTCAAGGTCACAGATTTAGAAAAAAAAAATGTAAAGTTTTATATCTTCTTAAGTTTGAGGTGATTTTATTGATACTTTGCCTGATATTAGATAGCTGTTTTTCCTAAACCTATGGATGTAATTTATTCATACTAGACCTGATATTAGATACTGGTCTGCAGTATTATGCTGTACCATTCTAGCACAGATCAGTGTTTGAAAATTTAGAGGAAAAGTACAATTTAGGTGAGCTATGCTGCCCTGCAACAGCTCTTGTTAAGGCATGTGTATGAAACATTGATCAAGTAAATCTGGGCTTAGATTTGCAAGCAGTAAATTGACCTCTGACAATAATGGTAATTTGCCTACAAAATGATTAAGAAATCATTTTCAGTACCATGCACTACTTTTGTAGTAATGACTTCCTAAAACTACTTTCCCAGATGCTTAAATAACAATCTTTGCCTTAACTGTGCATAAAATATTTAATTTTTGCTTGATATTAAAATGCATAAAAAGTTATAAAAGTTCTGTAAATCTGTGTCAGTTTTGGGGACTATGGATTGGTTTGCCTTGGTTTGAAGGAACAGTATAGTAAAAACTTGCTTTTTCCATAACTGCAGATAAGAAGCATATCCAGAAAAGTGGTTTTCTTATATCTCCACAAAAATATATACTGTGGGTACTTATTAGAAACACCTCAGTGAGGCACTTCTAATGAATACCCACAAAGTAGTTTTTTGTGGAGATGAAAGAAAAATATCAATACTTTTTGGTTGAAAAAAGTTAAATTATTTGAAGCTTTTATTTTCATACCCCCATTTTGTACCTGTATCTGATTCAATAAATTGTATTTTGAATGCTACCATACAGCACAAAACAGTGCACACAATGTAGTGAATGTAGTGAAACACCTAGGCTCAGTTGTTCAAAGCATCGTTAGCTTAACAAGCTCGTTAAGGGTCATTTCGTTAACTGTTTTAGCGGATTCAATATGCAATATTCTGATATTTTTTGCTGAAAAAATGTGAGTAGCTTTTGCACTGCAAAAGCTACTCACATTTTTTCAGCAAAAAATTTCAGCATATTTGCGTATCACTGGATGTAAATTTTAACAAATCGTTACTAACGACATCGTTAGCTTTGAACAACTGGGCCCTGGTTAGCACAGGGCATAAAGCTTGTTCAGGAGTATTTGGTGATTATTCCGAGGTAGTTTTCTCCATTTATGTGTGATGCTCCTGAAAATGGATTTTAGCAAACATTGAAGGCCTAGATCAAATTCTACAGAAATCCATCCATAGCTCCAGCTAAGAGTAGTATCAAGGTAAATAATTTTCCCCTATTCTCCACAAAACATATATTGATAGTACTAACTGGAAGAATCTCAGCAAGGTCCCAGTGGGCACATGACGTTAATACAATGTCGGCTCAACGTCAATGCAACGTCATGACGTTGCATCGACGTTGAGCCGACGTTGTATTAACGTCATGTGCCCACTGGGGTGATTCTGATCAGTACCAGAATATTTCTCTTATTTCTCCACAGAAACATATGTTGTGGAAACTCATTATGTCCCCTACCTAAAGGGAGGGGGACATACTGTTTTTGGTCCTGATCCCTTTGACATCTGGCCTGGTGATGTTGTGGATACTCATTATATTCCCCATCTAAGGGGAGGGGGACATATTATTTCTGGTGCAGATCCCTGTGGTGTTAGTGTCAGCATGGCACTTTTTTGTCTGCACAATATCTTGTGAACCAATGGATTCTTACCAAATGTTCATTGATATATAATATAATTGGGATGTAACAGTGTCGATTACATTTAGATGACCTTGACCTAATTTTCAAGGTCACAGCAGTAGAAAAATTGAAAATTCTGTGACACTGTGTTGTCTGTGCAATATTTATTGAACAAATTTTGTGGGGGTGGGGGTGGGGGGGGGGGGGTGCGTGGGGGGTGGGGGCATCTGTTTTCTCTGAAAAGACTTTTCTTGTTAAAAGTACCTTGGTGAGGCATTGCTAATTAGTACCCATAATGTATGTTTTCATGGAGACATAAGAAAAATATTAATACTTTTTGGTTAAAAAAAAAGGTGACTTATCTGGAGTTATGATAAGGTATATTATTATATAACCTCAAAATAGACTGTCTGTCATTGGCTGAGAGCTGTTGTTAGCCCAGTAAGTATATCTGATGTTCAACACCTTGCGCACACCTTCCTGTGAATATCGGTTTCTAAAATTAGATATCAACGTTTAGTGACATTGCCAGTAGTGACTTCCATGTCTATGTGCGCTTTTTATATCAATAGGGTCTGGTGTTGACTGTTATTGCTACAGTTATCAAGAGAAAAGACAAACTGTATAATAAAATAATTATTGACTACTGAGGTATTGGATATGACGTTGATATCCACCATTGAATCGCCTCAGTCAATATTGGTATTCTCTGTGGATATCAGGTCATATCCAATACCTCAGTAGTCAGTGATTGTTAGCTCACCTGAGCACGAAGTGCTTATGGTGAGCTATTGTGATCAGTCAATGTCCGTCGTCCGTCATGTGTCGTGCGGCGTCAACAATTGCTTTAAAAGCCTACTCCTCCTACACCCCTGGGCCAATTGACTTGATACTTGGTAGGAAGCATCGGGGTGACTTGTAGATCAAAAATAGCTAAAATCGTTCCGATCGGAAATCCAAGATGGCCGCCATGGCCGCCATCTTGAAAATCTATTTTTCGCTTCTTCTCCTGAACCGAAAGGCCAGTTGACTCCAAACTTGCTAGGAACCATCAGGTTGACTTGTAGATCAAAAATAGCTAAAATCGTGCCGATCGGAAATCCAAGATCGCTGCCATGGCCGCCATCTTGAAAATTTATTTTTCGCTTCTTCTCCTGAACCGAAAGGCCAGTTGACTCTAAACTTGCTAGGAAGCATCAGGGTGACTTGTAGATCAAAAATATCTAAAATCGTGCCGATCGGAAATCCAAGATGGCCGCCATGGCCACCATCTTTAAAATCTATTTTTCGCTTCTTCTCCTGAACCGAAAGGCCAATTGACTCCAAACTTGCTAGGAAGCATCAGGGTGACTTGTAGATCAAAAGTAGCTAAAATCATGCCGATCGGAAATCCAAGATGGCCACCATGGCGGCCATCTTGAAAATCTATTGTTTGCTTCTTCTCCTGAACCGAAAGGCCAATTGACTCCAAACTTGCTCGGAAGCATCAGGATGACTTGTAGATCAAAAATAGCTAAAATCGTGCCTATCAGAAATCCAAGATGGCCGCCATGGCAGCCATCTTGAAAATCTATTTTTCGCTTCTTCTCCTGAAGGCCAGTTGACTCGAAACTTGGTAGGAAACATCGTGGTGACTTGTAGATCAAAAATAGCTAAAATCATGCCGATCGTAAAACCAGGATGGGCGCCATGGCAGAAATCTTGAAAATTTAATTTTTGCTTCTTCTCCTGAACCGAAAGGCCAGTTGACTCAAAACTTGGTAGGAAGCATTTGGGTGACTTGTAGATCAAAAATAGCTAAAATCATGCCAATAGTAAATCCAAGATGGCCACCATGGTGGATATCTTGAAAATCTATTTTTCGCTTCTTCTCCTAAACCCAAAAGTCACTTGACTCGAAACTTAGTAGGAAGCATCAGGGTGACCTGTAGATCAAATATAGCTAAAATCGTTCTGATAAGAAATCCCAGATGGCCACCAAAATCTATTTTTCGCTTCTTCTCCTGAACCGAAAGGCCAATTGACTCCAAACTTGCTAGGAAGCATCTATTTATTTTTCGCTTCTTCTCCTGAACCGAAAGGCCAGTTGACTCTAAACTTGCTAGGAAGCATCAGGGTGACTTGTAGATCAAAAATATCTAAAATCGTGCCGATCGGAAATCCAAGATGGCCGCCATGGCCACCATCTTTAAAATCTATTTTTCGCTTCTTCTCCTGAACCGAAAGGCCAATTGACTCCGAACTTGCTAGGAAGCATCAGGGTGACTTGTAGATCAAAAGTAGCTAAAATCATGCCGATCAGAAATCCAAGATGGCCGCCATGGCGGCCATCTTGAAAATCTATTGTTTGCTTCTTCTCCTGAACCGAAAGGCCAATTGACTCCAAACTTGCTAGGAAGCATCAGGATGACTTGTAGATCAAAAATAGCTAAAATCGTGCCTATCAGAAATCCAAGATGGCCGCCATGGCAGCCATCTTGAAAATCTATTTTTCGCTTCTTCTCCTGAAGGCCAGTTGACTCGAAACTTGGTAGGAAACATCGTGGTGACTTGTAGATCAAAAATAGCTAAAATCATGCCGATCGTAAAACCAGGATGGGCGCCATGGCAGAAATCTTGAAAATTTAATTTTTGCTTCTTCTCCTGAACCGAAAGGCCAGTTGACTCAAAACTTGGTAGGAAGCATTTGGGTGACTTGTAGATCAAAAATAGCTAAAATCATGCCAATAGTAAATCCAAGATGGCCACCATGGTGGATATCTTGAAAATCTATTTTTCGCTTCTTCTCCTAAACCCAAAAGTCACTTGACTCGAAACTTAGTAGGAAGCATCAGGGTGACCTGTAGATCAAATATAGCTAAAATCGTTCTGATAAGAAATCCCAGATGGCCACCATGGCTGCCATCTTGAAAATCTATATTTAGCTTCTTCTCCTGCACTGAAAGGCCAATTGACTCCAAACTTCGTAGGAGACATTGGGGTGACTTGTAGATCAAAAATAGCTAAAATCGTGCCAGTCGGATATCCAAGATGGCAGCCATGGCAGCCATCTTGAAAATCTATTTTTCGCCTCTTCTCCTGAACTGAAAGGCCAGTTGACTCGAAACTTGGTAGGAAGCATTGGGGTGACTCGTAGATCAAAAATAGCTAAAATCGTGCCGATCGTAAATCCAAGCTGGCTGCCATTTAGAGTTTGTTCAAATGATCAAGCTCAATTGACTGGCATGCCATATATCTTCTTCTTCAAAATAAAGAACTGCTTAAATGATGATCTTTTCATTAGTTGCGATGACAGGATTGGAAAAATGTTGCATAACATCTGCATATCTGCAGTGGCTATGTCACTCAGGTGAGCGGCCCGTGGCCCATGGGCCTCTTGTATAATATTTCATGATGTGGCACATACCATGTTTGCCGTATGTATTCAGACAAATAGGCCTGAGAAAACAGTGTACACCCAGATGAGACTTCGCTATGCCGCTCATCAGGATCTGCTCTGTTTGCCATTCATCCAGCAATTTTTAGACACAGTTTTGGGTGTTAAATTGTTCTTGGTCAAATTTTAGAACATGTATGGTAAGGAGTTGAGGTGTCTGAATACTTAGGGCAAATAAGGTAAATGTATTTTTTTGTACTAAAAACTTGAACAGAAAAATAATAGTGGTACCTAAATTTGTTGATAGTCTTTCATAAGCATTTAAGAAGCTTAATTTTTGTTACTATACTTATTTTAGAATTTAAACAAACCTGCTTGACTGTCTTGTATGCTGTCTAAAAAGTCCTATCTGAATGGCAGGCAGTGTAGCCCCTGATTTTATTGCTTAAGAGTAGTTTGATCTGGGATGACACTGTTTTTTACGGTTTGTCTGTCTAAATATTGAGGATGAATACAGTTTAAGTTTTTTTATTGCTTAGCATGCTGGGTAAAAATTTCAGTAGACAACATTTTGAGATCTCTTCTTATTTTTCCCAGGAAACAGATTTGACATTTCCTGTACATTGTCTCCTCAGGAGTTTGTATGAAATGTCAAATCCTATTTTTTTTTAAAAAAAAAAAGAATAAGAGAAATATCAGAAATGCAGCATCTGCTGAATTTGTCTGTAGTATGGTTACAGTCAAGCTTGACACAGTTTAACATGTTTTATCCACAGAAAGGTGCTTTAGATTCTGAAGTCAGAAGTTTGGAATCCAGAGTATCACAGGCAGAAAGGGCAAAAGATCTTGCCTACTCAGAATGTAAATACATATGTATATTACTTTAACTAATTGCTTTTTTATACCCCGTCACACGATAGTGGCGGGGTATTATGGTATCACGTTGGTCATCCATGTGTCTGTTTGTCCATCCATCTGTTTTACATCCATCCATCCTTATTTTTGTTTCCTGATGACAACTTGAGTAAATTTTCAAAGGATTTTCACCAATCATGGTATGTTCATTGATATTGTGGCAATCTGGTTTGGGATTGATAATGGGCACATTTCATCATTTTTTGACAGAGTTATCTGCCCACAATATAATAATGGCAGGATATTATTATACCCCACGCATATGTGTATGCTGAAGGGGTATATAGTTTTCGTTGGTTCCGTTTGTCCATTCGTCTGTCCGTCTTTCGATCCTTCTGTCCGTCCGTGATTTCGTCCGTTAACCCTTTCCATAACCAAGTTTTACTTCGAAGTTTTTTGATTACTTATAACTCAGCAGCCACTGATCAAAAACTTTTCATATTTAATATAGGGGGTACCTGGGAGGGTTTTCTTCCATTCTACATCTATGAACCCCAGTGGGCTGACTGGGCTGTAAAACCTCAACACAAACAAACAAACAAACTTCCACATCAAAGTAAATATAAATCAGCATGACCTATATTTCATGGTCTAGTGATTTTGCTTAATATCTTTTAGATTATTTAATGGATTAACATCATAGTTGGTATAATGGATCAATGTGACCATCAGATTAACTTCTCAAGTATATGTAGGTCAGTGACCTATATTTTATGGTCCAGCAAATTTGCTTCATGTCTTGAAGACTATTTACTCCAGAAAAGTTGTACTTGGGATGATAGATCAGTGTCACTCAGAGAATGACATTGTAAACTATATTTTACCTTATATCATTGTCATTAACTTTAAAATATTTTATAATCAAGAAATGGTGCCGGCAGGGGGTATTGTGACCCTCTGGGCACTTGCTCTGGTTGTTTCACATTTTGATTGTTTTTATACCCCACAACACGATAATGGCCGGTTATTATGGTTTCACGTTGGCTGTCCATGTGTCCATCTGTCTGTCAGTCTGTCCGACTGTGATACATTGGTCCGTCCGTATTTTCATTTCTGGATGATAACTTGAGTAAATATAAATGGATTTTCACCAAACTTGATTTGTGCATTGATATTGTGGGGATCTGGTTTTGGATTGCTAATGGACTAATTTTGTCAATTTTTGACAGAGTTACCTGCCTGCGACATTTAATAGATTTTCAAGAAACTTGGTATGTGCATTGATGTTGTTGAGGTCTGGTTTGGGATTACTAATGAGCAAATTTCTTCAATTTTTGACACAGTTATCTGCCTTCCACACGTCTATATTTTGGTTCCAGACGATAACTTCAGTAAATATCATTGGATTATCACAAAACTTGGTATGTGCATTGGTATTGTGGAGATCAGCTTTGGGAATGCTTATGAGCAAATTTCTTCAATTTGTAAGAGTTATCTTCCCATGACATGATAATGGTGGGGTATTATCGTTTTTATTTATATAGAGTTTATTTGGTTGTTTTGATCGATTACGGAGAAATAATTCACTGGTGTTCTAAGGCTTGCACGTAAAAAACAAATGAGTGAAGGGAATGAGGTTTTTTACAAGCAAACCTTAGAACATGAGTGAATTACTTCTCTGTAATTGATCAACACAACAAAATAAACTGTTAATTACATTTTCATTCATGTTTTACCTTTGCATTTTCGCATTCAGCCATTATGATTTCCTACAAAAATAGTTCCAGTCAGTGCATGAATTTCAGGAGGCGTGGTTTAGTTTGAAAATCAGTCGCCATCTTGTTTTCACTTTATTGCAAAAATCATCCTGTGCTTGAAATACAGACACAATAATGTCACGAAAGTGGAACTGGATTATCAAGAAAATCATCCTCTGTATTTGTGTTGCAGGTCTCTCCTCAAAAACGTCAAATGGACATGAAAATTGCAATCTGATTTTCATGATTTTTTCAAATTTTCTGCAAAATGTCAACTTTTGTTATTGTTGTTACCAACAACGTCAGCAAAGCCTGCTAGCAATTATGATTTCAAAACGTTCAAAATGAAGTAATTCATTCGGTGAATTATACATTATAATTCACTGACAAATCTCAGTAAATCACTGCTGAAAATTTTTCTTTCTTTTCTATATGTTATTTTTGGCACTTAACAAGGATGGTAATAAGATGCTATACTGTGCTACATACATGTATTTACATTCCAGTCACGGATCAGATACTGAGTGTGAAAGAGCAGTATTTATATTTAGAGACCTTGTTACAGAGGAGGGTTTGGTAATATTTCTGGGATAATTTTCTGAATTACTCCATAAAAACATTTTGTGGATGCTCATTACAAGTGCCTTTCTGAGGCACTTCTAATGAGTACCTATAACATACGTTTTTATGAAGAAATAAGAAAAATTATACTGGAATTATTATCAAATATGTCTTCCAAATATGTTTAGCTTTGTTTTTATATACTTATACAGATCAGGTTAATACATGATCTTTCCTCTTATCCTGTCAGTAGTTATCTAACACTGAACTTCCACTGAAGTAAGATGATGTGCAAACAAGGGAGAAAGCCATCCTCAGTGGCTTAGTCTGATTAGTGTCTGACTGGTTATCAGGAGATCATGGATTCCACCCCTGATCCGACAACATTCTTTGATGGAGATTGATCATGAAATATTTTCTACAGTCTTTCTCTCCCTTCAACTGATTCAAAAAGGGTATTTGTCAGTTTCTGGCGAAAGAATGTGCACAAGTACTGGTTAAACACTTAGAGGACTAAGCCTGACAAGGAAAAGTATGGTAAGGTACATGTAAACTGACTGGCTCGACATGATCCTAATAGGTTGACTGGGCCTTAAAACTCAACTCAAAAACAAGAGAGAAATCTATAGAGCTTCTACTTCTGGAAATTTGTGTCCAAACTACAACTACCTTGACATAGTTTCATGAAGCTTCACAAGTATATTCTCCACTGTGAGGCTGGTCAGGAACAAGAGTAAGAGCTCAAGAATTCCTGTCTTAGGAATTGCCTGCATTTGTACTTTTTTTGATGGAAATTGATATGTGGGATATAACCTATTCTAGACTGAATGAACCCCACACTATATATTGGAAGATTCTAATTTAGATTTTGGGCATGTCAGGCAATGTGATATAGATATTCCTAGAGAAAAATGGTTGAACTATTTGCAAACAGTGGAGACCCTGATCATAGGCCACATTCTGCAGCATCTGATCTGGATCTGCAGTGTTTGCCAGTTACCCTTTTAGGGGTCTCCAGAATACAATGGGTAAGGTTATCCTTGGAAATACCTTCAACAAATTGCACAAGCTTAAGAGTGACATGTTGGATGTTAGAATCACAACTCTGATCAATACTGCCTTTCTTATGGATTTATCTGCCCTCTATAATACTCTGTAGAAATTTGAATACATGCACCAACAGTATTCAACCTAATTACCGGACATACCCTATAAGCACACAGTCAAGCAATTCCATAGTCTTCAGATTACAGCCTGTGTACCTTGTGTCTACTTCTTTATAAAGGCATATGTTGTGGGTACTCATTTGAATTGCATTGACTTGTCAATGCAATTCAAATGAGTACCCACAACATATGTTTCATAAAGAAAATCAGAAAAAACAACAACATATAAATATAGCATAAACACCATTAGATAAGTCATTTGCTGATCTTGTTTATAAAGCAACTTTTAGTAGATGGATACATATTTTCTACAAGTTTTTCCCAGTAATTTTGAAGAACTTAAGAGCACAGTGTGGTAATTAGGTTGAATAAGGTATCCATCGAAGTATTTTCATGGAACTTCACAAATTTGTGATCTATTCACAGACCATGTGTCTTTAACAGTAGACAACTCCTGTTTTCCCACTTCACAAGTTATCTGCCTTTCTGAAAGTATTTTATCTGGCTATAATTGTTTGTCCTTTTGAGATATTTTTGGTGCAACTCAACAGATGAGTATACCATGACATGATGTGACAGCTATAGTCAAGCTTCAGAAATAAAAAACAAAGTGAGGGTAAACTGGATTTGCCCTACTTACATGTTACTGATTTTGATTTTACTGATTTTGAATTTTCTACAATGTCTGGCCTTGCATACAGATGAACAACAGAGAATCAAATTAGACTATGTGGATGCATAACTTTCACTGATGGCTTATTTGTTCACTTGCATGACATGCTTATTTGTGTATTTCAGTGAGTGACAGAGTGAGAGAAAATGAGTGTGCAAAATTAGTGAGATTGAAGGAAGGCCTAATAAAGATGTCTGAAGCCTACATTGAGATGTCAACAAAGTGTTCCTTACTCTTTACTGCTCAAAAGGTTTGTTTATAAAGTTTATACAGTGAACCCTCTTTACAACGAAAGCATTTCGAGGGTTGAGCGCAAGACTGTAGTAACTCAAACATATTTTTGAAACCCTTGTTTAGGGGCAACTTTGACCCCTTTGTAAACAATGCAAATTTAGGTGCCATTGCTCATACAAGCAATGGCACCTAAATTTCCATTGTTTACAAAAAGAAATGTTGTAATCTTCATAATTCCTTCATGGTGAGGAGATTAAGTATTTGGAAAAACAACCATCTGACTTGCTGCAGTCTTGCGATCAACCCTCGAATTTTGTTTCCAAAGAAATGAATTTGCTATTGTAAAGAATTCTTAATGAGCAGAATAATGTGCAACAAATGCCATGTTTTATTCTTATTTCTTCACAGAACATATGTTTTGGATATTTGTTAGAATTGCCTCCATGAGGCAATTCTAACAAATATCCAAAACATATGTTGCTTGAAGATTTGAATGATAATGTTCCGGCATAATTTCTACTTCACTGTCACTGAGAGAGGATTTCTGTACAAGTCAAATTGTCAGTGTAATTAATTTTGTCTTTATATCGAGCGTCGTTATAACAAAGGTTCACTGTAGTTATGGATTGTTTTCTGTTGGGATTCTACTGATACACTCCGGGACAACGACTGGCAGGTATTTGAAGTCATTGAAACATGATCCTCACAATTTGTCCTTAATGATGGGGAAAAGTCACATGGTGCCAGGTCTGGAGAGTATGCGGGATGTTATATAGTTTTAATATCTAGCTCACTTGGTGTTGCCCTGGTAATGGCAGATGTATGAAGGATTGCATTGTAATGGTGAAGATAGAATTTGCCTGCTAGCCCTGGCCTCTTCTTTCTAACTGCCCTTATCAAGTGGCGTTTCAGCACCTAAAAGTGCTAAATTTACATTTATTTTTCATGCTAAATTTACCGGTAGTTTATCAACAATGAAGTATAGTACATTAAATGCTTTATCTTTGAATAGTAGGGGGCTGTAACCATATTTTCAGAAGGAACTGCGTGGCTTAGAATGACACCCCTCATGTCAAAGAAGTTGATGAATATCAGTTTTATGGCAGACGTCCTCACCAAAGCTTTTGTAGGTTTGGGAATTCAGGGTCTTCCATAAAGAGAGCTTTCTTGCTTAGTTTCTGGATCATAAATACTAACCTAGATTTCATCAGCTATGATAGATTCTAGGAATTAGTTACCATGGTTTCTGTATTTTCTTTCAGGAAAGCATTACTGTTAGCGACTCATTGTTGCTTCTGTTGTATATTAAGAACAAGCGGTATCCAGCGATCACAAACGTTTCTCATACCTAGCTGCGTTGTGATAATATTATGATCAGATGCAGTCCTTAGTTGAATTTTCAACAGAATATCCCGAACAGTTAATCTTCTGTCAGCTCTTAGTAAGATTGCAGTCCTGTGTGCTTTTCCTGATGCTGTGTTGGGATGTCCCTCTGGACAGTCTGCTGCATCCCTGTAGGATCTTTCTTGAAATTGTTGTACTACACATAAATTTGTATCCTAGCTGTAGTACCATACTTATTTGAATCATAGACAGAGTCTGTTGTCTGCTTTTACCCATCAAGTTGTATAATTTAACGGACTGTTGTTGTTCTAGGTTCATTCTTCATAGAGTCACTAAAATTCTTTACTTGTTTACGGTGATGATAGGAAATGACATCATTGACGTCATACTGTTTCCTGGGAATAAGGTCAACATACTTAATGTCCAGTTTCTGCAGGTAATTTGGACCATAAATGTAGAGCAAACTCGTACTTCTATAGACAGTTTCTATATTGAGGACATTGTGCCTCTTTCTGAATGCAGATATCTAATGAATAGATGAAACTTGAAGCTGTTTGTAGAAAATTTGATAGAAAAAATATCAGGAAATCAAAAGATTACGGCTTTTGTCCCCAAACTTTCCAAACACCCCTTGTATTTATGCGTCTTACCAGGTGAAGGGGGACTGTCTATAATTATTGCCCTTACCACAGGTTAAGGGGTACAGTCCAGATACTGTTAGCTTAAACATCAGCATTGTGATTTCTTGTATGCACCATATCTCTTGAACTTGCAGGCAATATTCATCAAAGTTGCATTATTTGGAAAAGAGTTTAATAGACTTTGGTGATGTTGCTCGTATTTCCAAAACCAACACAAGGCAGATACAAGGGCTGATCCCACTAAGCTTTCCCATGTTCAGTTTCTGCGTGAGAATTACATAAACAGTACAAATCCTAAACCTGTGAAATGGCACACATCCCATACACAGTACCATAAGTCATGCTCAATGACGTCCTTCACTGCTTTAACTGACGTTGTGCCTACGTTGGATTTGTGTCCGCTCTCCATGTCATCTTTTATCAATTCACATCCCTCACAGAATCACTTAAAAATAAGTGCTCTTTGACATGAAGGGTTTTATTACCTATGGCCGGCCTCGGTGGCTCAGTTGGATGCGCCATCCGACTGGAGACCAGGAGGTCGCAGGTTCAACCCCTGCCGAGGTCGGCAACATTCTTTCGTGGAGATTGATCATGAAATTTTCTACGGTCAATCCCTTCCGCTGATTCAAGAAGGGCAGTTGTCAGTTTCTGGCGAAAGAATGTGCACAATACTGGTTAACCACTTAGAGGACTAAGCCTGCCCAGTAAACGTGTGGTTAGGTAAACTGACCATGCTCGACATGACCCCATTGGGTTGACTGGGCTGTAAAACCTCAACACAAACAATTTATTACCTATGCTTCTATCATCTCACTGCATCAGTGTCTTTCCCAAATTAACACAGGACTTGATAGTTCGTGTTTCTGAGAAATCTCTTGATGTTATACTCTTTAAACGTTTCTTAGACAACACTGCATACAGTCTGCCATTAAGCAACAATTTTTACAGATATGATGCCAGAAGTAAGCATGCATGCGAGTAAAACTCATGCAAATGTCATGCGTTGTTGTGCCTTAATTGGAGTTCAGAAGACAAAGATATTAGAATCAGAAAACACAATTATATCTGTTAATTTTGATCTGCCTTGCATATCGGGTCACAGCTAACTATGGTGACATGGAAAAGCAGGTTTGGATAACATGTTGCAGAAGTCTTGTCATGTTTTATCATGTATATGTTTTAGTTCCTACTTTGTAAATTTGATTTAAATGCATCATCATATAAACTTTTTAGAGCAAAAGTCTATGTAATTCTAGATCAACCCTCGTAGTGTGAGAGTTACATGATGGTGGGACCTTATGATTTTTTCTTTTTTCTAAAATGTTTTGAAGTTTTCTGACTGTATTCAGTCAAAATATTTTGATAGACATACCTGAGGAAATATTGTAGACCAAGATGCACTTTGATTAGGGTCTTCTCTGCCATATTTAAACACATTACCAGATAGTCAAATGGAGTTTAAATTTGTAGGATGGGTATGGTTCAAAGTTGAGATATCTAAGTATTTAGGGTAAAGTTTATACTTATATACAAATCATTTCTGAGCTTTATTTTAGATATGTCCTCATACAAGAAGTTATCATGGAAACTTAACCCTTGTCCTGCTGAATCCAGATATACCCTGCCTTTGCAAACAGTGAAGATACATTCTGAAGAAGCCAACTGATCTGGATCTGCACTATTTGTCATTCAGTACATGAATTTGTGTTAGCAACCTAGATCAAGTAATCTGATTGGCTGAAAAAGTCTAAGTGAGTGTGGCATCTTAATTTATTCAGCATGACAAGGGTTAAGACTGAAAAATATCAGGATTTTTTGTTCCAAAATAACAGTTATCTTGAGCCATGTTGATTTTGCAGGATGTGGTTTTACAATTGCCAGATATTCATGGAAGAGATCTTGAAGAGATTAAATATACTGGTAAGTTAAAATGTCATAAAGTTTCTCAACTGACAGTATAAGAATCAGTACTGTGACTTTACCTGTGTGTTCTTGATGATGACCGTTATAACTCAGGGACTGATTGATATGACATTTACAATAAATATTGCAACTTTACCTGTGTGTTCTTGATGATGACCATTATAACTCAGAGATTGAGTGATATGACATTTATAATGAGCAATTTACCTTTGATAGTAGTCACATAAATATTTTTATTTTTTCCACAAAAACATGTTTAATATGGGTACTCATTAAAAGACCTTACTGAAATATTTTTGTTCTTTTTATTTCTCCACATTAGCATGTTACCATTACAAAAGCACGCCTATTCAAATATATAGAAAAGTTCACCTCCAAAAATTGAAAATTTTCAGATAAAAATTCTGATATTTTTCATATTTCTGCTCAAAAACATAGATTGTGGGTACTCATTAGAACTGCCTCGGCCTCAGTGAGGCAGTTCTAACGAGTACCCACAATCTATGTTTTTGAGCAGAAATAAGAAAAATAATGTATACCCCTGTGAACCCCAGTTTTACTATATAAAAGGGGGGTTTAAGGGGGTCAAAATTATATGGGTATGTTTTCGTTATGCGGGTACTCATGATCATTAGAAGCACATTCCTGTGACAATTATAATGGGTAACCAACAATATACATTTCTTGTAGAAATAAGAAAAATATTGATACCTTTTGATCAAAGAAAAAAGTCCCTTATCAAAAGCTATGGCACTGTGGCCTTTGATATTTGAAAAAAATCAAGTGATTAAACATTATGGCTAAAAATTAATAATTGCTTGTCATATTACAGTTTAACACAATGATACAGTATATGAAAGAGCTGGTAAAATCCTCTATGGATCAATTAAAAATTTTGGCAAAGTCATCACATCTAATTTCTCTATGTATGATTTTTCTACAACATTTCCACCTATAAACTGATTAAAGTTAACCATAGGATTTAATTTAATGAACATTCTAAAGAAAAAATTCTATTTAGTTGTATTGAGAAGTGTAACTTTTTTTTCCCTTCATATCTGATAAAACATAATACTTTATGACATGAGCTTTTGTCAGAAGCTCTTTCCTTTCTTCTTGATTATGTTTTATTTCATTTGGTATTGAATCATACAAACAAATGGTGGGCACATGGATTGGTACAGATTTTGCTCCCTGCTTGTTGCAGCTCTGTTTCTATTTTGTTACAAAAGAAGCTATGTTATTCCTTTCTTACTTTGTGAGGAAAGAAATGTTATGATTGATGAAAAATGTTTCATTTCAAATAAGTCAAAATTGAACTTTTTGGGGGAAAAAACCAATGTTGCAAACGGAGGCAATTGAATTTTTCTCCCTTTGTAAAAAGTAGTTACTTCTCTTTGCTTCCTAGGTGAGACTAGATAAAAAGTTTAGGTTTCAGTATTATCTTTCAATTCAAATTTTTAGAACATTTACAGTATGTAATTAGCCTGTCTGATCAGGACTGTTGCCATACATTCTGCAAAATGCAATAATTACCCCCATGTTTTTTTTTTAGCCCACCTAAGCTCTGCTCAGGATGAGCTATTGTGATCACTTTTCGTCCATCGTCCGTGCGTTCGTCAGTCCGTGCGTCCGTCTGTTAACATTTTCAAACGACTTCTCCTCTGAAGCCGCTGAGCCAATTTTGCTCAAATTTCATATGGAGCCTCCTTAGGGTGGGGGAACGAAAAGTTGCTAAAATGGTCGCGGTCCGTTGACCAAGATAGCCGCCACGCCCTTATATGGTAAAAACCTTCAAAAATCTTCTCCTCCAGAACCGAGAAAGCATTGGGGCTGAACCTTTGCAGGAATCATCGAGGACGGGAGATATCTACCAAAATTGCTAAAAGAATTATTGTACGTTGACGTTTGACCATTTTACGGCAAGGTCAAATTTGCTTCCCTATGCATTTGTATGGGAAAAACCTTTATAAATCTTCTTCTCCAAAACCGAGCATGCCTTATGGCTGAATCTTTGCATATATCTTCAGGAACAGGAGGGCTACCACAATTGCTAAAATAATGGTCCTACATTGACATTTGACCTTTTTACGGTAAGGTCAATTTTGCTTCCTTATGCATTTGTATGAGAAAAATGTTCAGAATTTCAAACAACTTCTCCTCTGGAGCCTCTGGACCAATTTTGCTCAAATTTCATATGGAGCCTCCTTAGATAGGGGGAACAAGAGATTGCTAAAATGGTCACGGTTCGTTGACCAAGATGGCCGCCATGCCCATATATGGTAAAAACCTTTAAAAATCTTCTTCTCTAGAACCAAGGATGCTTTGGGGCTGAATGTTTGCATAAACCATCGGGGACAGGGGGTCTATTAAATTTGCTAAAATAATGGTCATACATTCACATTTGACCTTTTTACGGCAAGGTCAAGTTTGCTTCCTTATGCATTTGTATGGGAAAAAACATTTAAAAATCTTATTCTCCAAAACCGAGGATGGCTTGTGGCTGAATCTTTGCACATATCATCTGGAACGGGCGGTCTACCAAAGTTGCTAAAATAATTGTCATACATTGACATTTAACCTTTTTTACGGCGAGGTCAAGTTTGCTTCTGTATGCATTTGTATGGGCCCCATACATTTGTATGGAAAAAATGTTGATAATTTCAAATGGCTTTTCCTCTGAAGCCTCCGGGCCAGTGTTGCTCAAATTTCATGCGGAGCCTTCGTGGGCAGGAGAATGAAAGATTGCTAAAATGGGTATGGTCCATTGATCAAAATGGCTGCCATGCCCATATATGGTAAAAACCTTTAAAAATCTTCTTCTCCATAACTAAATAAGCCCTGGGCCCTAATCTTTGCACAAATTATGGGGGACAGGAGATCTACGAAAATTGCTAAAATGATGGTGACATTTGACCTTTTTACCTCCAAGGTCAAATTTGCTTCCCCATTTGTAAGGGCCATATTTATTTATATTGAAAGTATCGAAGTGACTTGTAGATCAACAGTAGTTAAAATTGTTCTGATTGGAAATCTAAGATGGCCATCATCTGGTTTATATTTATAATATTTCCCTGCCACTGTGCTATTTACATGTATAAAATCATGATTCTTCAGAAATCACTTAGCCAAATTCCACCAAATTTCACATTGATCCTTCTGTTGAAATGTGATTCATAGTTTATTCAAATGATCATGCTCTATTGACTGTCAAGCCCATCTATTCTTCTTCAAAACTAAGAACTGCTCAAATGATGATATTTTCATTTAGTTGCGATGATAGGATTGGAAAAATGTTGCATAACATCTGCATATCTGCAGTGGCTATGTCACTCAGGTGAGCGAACCGTGGCCCGTGGGCCTCTTGTTTTTAAAAAAAATGATGGGGATATTGTGAATGCCCCCCTCCATCCGTCTGTCCCTCCATCCATTCAACCATCATATTATCTCTTCCTAAACCACTGTGCAGAATTTAACCAAACTTTCTACATAACTTCCCCTCATAGTATGGGTGTGTAAGAGTAACATTATTTTTCCATCCATCTGGCATCCGTCCATCCATCTATCTATCTATCATGCTATCTCCTCCTAAACCACTCAGACGAATTTGCTGCATGATTCCCCATCATGGCAAGGTCGTGCCAGAGCAAAATTATTTTTCTGTTTGTCCATCCATCCAGCATCCAGCCATCTGTCCGTCATGATATCTCCTCCCAAACCACTGGGCGGAATTTAAGCAAACTTTCTACATGACTTCCCCTCATGGTTAGGGTGTGCAAGAGTGAGTCCGTCTGTCCATGTCATGCTATTAGCAACATTAGCATGGAGGTTGTTGATTTGCCATGATGTGTCATCAACTGCGCATTCTAAACTGCAAATGTATGCAGGTTGATCAGGGTCTTTACTGGTTCCTTGTGCCATAATGAATCTTTCTTAATACAATTTATATATTTCAGGAACAGTAACAACGAAACATGTGGTAGATCAAGCCAGGAACCAGATCAGGAAATACCGTAGAAATTCCCAGACAAGTAAGTAGTGAAAGTGCTTTTTGTTTCAAAGAAAATTTTGTAATTTGAGGGCTTTACAAGCCATTGTATATGTAAATTACCCACTTAGAACAGCCTGCATTCCAGGCAGTACACTAGTTACAGATTTCCAATATAGAGATCAAACATGGTTTTTCATGCATTAACATTCTCCAGGTCCCGAGGGAGGTGTTGAAAACTGAGGCCGAAGGCTGGGGTTTTCAACACCTCCCTAGGGACCTGGTGAATATTAGTGCATTGAAAAACCATGTTTGATCACTATTATTGCATAAAAACTGAAAACATTTGCTACTTTTCACGTTATATTTTGTTTAGCCTTTTCACCGATGTCTCGCAAACATTATTTCCATGGACTATGCTCGTTCTAGGGCAGGGCAGTACACATCTCGTAACGGCAGCAAGTCTGTGGCCCCGGTACAGTCATATTGAAAGTTGCATAGCCGTGCATTAACAGCGTGTGAATTGCCTTGTTAATACATGGCTTTTCACCGGTTAATGCATGGCTGTTACTAACGTGCGGCACTGTTTTTTATGCAATAATCCAAGTTAAACTATCTGTGAACAGAAGTGCAGGCTGAGTTAAATGGGTAATTTAAATATGCAAATGCTTGTAGGAAGTTGCATGTTCAACCCCCGCCAGGTCAGCAACATTCTTTCATGGAGATTGATCATGGAATATTTTCTACAATCATTCTCTCCCTTCCGCTGATTCAAGAAGGGCAGTTGATTTTATACACTGCCATATCATAGTAGCTGTCATTCCATATGCCGGTCTGTCCATACTCACTTGATTTGAGTGGTTTTTCACAGATCTCATTCAAATTGGCATACATACTTCAATATTAGGGATGAGTGTTTGGAAACTTTGTTGATTTCCACAGAGTTATGGCCCTCTTCACTGAATAGATATATAGAAGACCGAAGGCTACATGTTATATCCTAGAACAGTTCCTCTGGCTTTCCAGTTTTTGTGTTATCTGAAGTGACCACATGGCTAAGGGTTGAGAGCTTCTGACTTAGGTTCATGAGGTCCTGTGTTTAACCCTAGTCCTGCTGAACCAGGATAAACCCTGCATTTGCAAACAGTGAAGATCCAGGTCAGTTGGCTTCTGAAGAAGCCAACTGATCTGGATCTGCACTGTTTGCCATTACGTATGTGAACAACTTATATCAACAATATTATATCAACAATCTGGATCAAGTAATCCGATTGGCTGAAAGTTTGAAATGGGCGTGGCATCTTAATTTACTCAGCATGACAAGGGTTAAATCCCACTGGAGGCGGAATTCAGCTTATGACTATGTTGCTTCATTGAACAGGTCCTTTCATTATTACCATTTCTTCATCTTGATATGATTTAAATAATTTTGAAAGAGATCTAAAACACCAAATTATATCAGTATCTGCCCATGAAATATTTGAAAAACAGACTTTGCATGTTGTTCCTTTAGTATGTAGAATTTATTGATGAAACCTCATATATATAGAATACTTACGGGTTACATATTGTGACCAATGACAGTTACTCAGGTTCACCCATTCTTTTCTACCTTTTACATATCAGAAAAAAGGATTTTGGTTTATAATTCAGTACCTATTAGGTATATTATGGTAGAGAAATAAGAAAGATATCACCATACATGTACATGTATGTTGATTGAAAACAGAAAAGCATATTTGATAGATCAAGGTTCATTTACATCCACCAACACGGGTCTGGCTAAAATGCTGAATTTTTGCTGCAGAACTGCTGACTGCTGACCAGACAAAATGCTGACCAAAATGACTAAAACGCTGATCAGATACCTTGCTGACCAGACAAAATATCTGATTTTTATTCAGGTTTAATTGTTTAATTGTGTTAGGTTAAACATATTTTATTGCCTATATATAGCATTGGGGTCGGGCCACAAGTTCTCACAACATTATTTAAGGCCCTTCCCCTTAATTGTGTTAATGAATGGTATAATGACAGTTATGTGAAAGAAAAATAGGTTAAGGATCCTCCCTGTGGGCAATATTTTTACTTTATGTCCTGTTTGTTGTCTTGCATTGTTATCACCTCGTTGGCACCCCAAACAACCTACATCATAGCGATGATATAGACACCTATTTTTGCCAGTAACTAGTTTTGCAGAATCTTGCTTAACTAACTAGGGTTTTATAAAACCTCAGAATATTCCCTTAGTGTATCAAATTCACTGTTTAATGGATTGTCTGTCTTTGGAAAAATTGGGCTTCTAAAACGCAGTGGATTGTCAGACACTTCGACCATTCATGTTGATATTCAAATTCAAAAGCTCTATTAATTTTTAAGCATAATTGGTCGAAGTATCTACAATAAGTAGAATTCGAATACGAAAATAGAGCTCTAATATTTGGCCCACACCAGCCTTAGGGTTAGACCTTTCAATAACACACATCACTTCCTCAGTTTGACCTTCTGCCTAGGTCAAGGTCAGGTCATACTTTGTCATTTGAACCCATGTTCGAGTTCTGTGTTTAAGTTTTGAAAAGTGTTTGTAACTGCTGAAGTATTCAAGATACCGCTTTAATATTTGGCCCACACCAATATTAGGGTAAGACCTTTCAATAGTACAGACTTTCCTCAGTTTGACCTTCTGACAAGGTCAAGGTCAGGTTATACTTTGTCATTTAAAACCCATGTTTGAGTTTTGTGTTTAAGTTTTGAAAAGTGTTTGTAACTGCTAAAGTATTCAAGGTGCTGCTTTAATGTTTGGCCTACACCTACCTTAGGGTAAGACCTTTCAATAGTACACACCCCTTCCTCAGTTTGACCTTCTGCCTAGGTCAAGATCAGGTCATACTTTGTCATTTATACCTGTGTTTAGGTTTTAAAAAGTGTACATTGCTGCTGAAGTATGTAAGATATAGCTTTCATGTTTCATCCACACCAGCCTAAGGGAAGATGCTTCAGTGGCATATACCCCATCCCTCAGTTTGACATTCTTCCGACATCAAAGTCAGGTCATACTCTGTCATTTAATCTTTAATATTTAAAGATGGTTTTCTTATCGGATCAGCCCTTTCCGGCGAGCTGCGTTGTCTTTTGACAACTCTTGTTTAAGGTTGGCCCTATGTATCTTTGCAGTCGGACCTGAGATTCCACTGAGCACTCTGTAGATAGCCAAAGATCCAAGGTTTCTTCAGATCATGCAGTATCAGGTATATATTTTTCTTATTTCTTCATGAAAACATATGTTGTGGGTACTCATTAGAAGTGCCTCGCCGAGGCACTTCTAATGAGTACCCATAACATATGTTTTTGTGGAGAAATAAGAAAAATATCAATACTGTTTGGTTGAAAAATCTGCCTTATCTAGAACTATGAGATGGACAGGAAAGACTAATCAGACTCTTAATATTTATTAACCCATTTATGTTGAGTGGCAAAACTTTAAAAATCTACTTGCCTGAAACTAGAAGGCCCAGACCTTTGTTATTGAGTGTGTGGCTTCATCTTGTGAATCTTTATCTAGGTTATTTAAATTATAGCCCTGGAATAAAAAAAATGGCCCTGTCCCAGGGGTCAGTTGTTTTACATACTCATACAGTGAAAATTAAAAATCTTCTTGTCTGAAAGTAGAAGGTCCAGGCCTTTGATATTTGGTATCAAAGATTGTTCAAATTATAGCCCTGGGGACAAAAGTAGCCCAACCCTCGGACACTTGTTTCACACAGACTCATATAGGTAAAAACTTTAAGAATCTTCTTGTTTGAAACTAGGAGGCCAGGGTCTTTGATATTCAGTATGTAACTTCATCTTATGGACCTCTATCAAGATTGCTCTAATTATTGCCCTGAGGTAAAAAATGGCCCCATTCTATGGTTCATTTGTTTCACATACACCGCAACCTCTTTATAACATTATTATTGGGATCCATAGCATAAACGGTGTTAGTTAAATAACCGTGTTATATCCAAACAAAAATGTATAGATTATATTTATGGTCATTTTTCAATATAATCTATACATTTTTGGGATCCATCTTTGCATCGTGTTATATCTATAACCGTGTTATAACGAACCATGTTATAAAGAGGTTGTAGTGTAGAAGGAAATATTTAATACTGATTTTCACTATTCTTGGCTGAAACTAGAAAGCCAAGGCCTTTGATACATGTACGTAGCTTCATCTACATGCAGTTGGCCTTTACCAAGATTGTTCAGATTATAGGGGTCACTAGTTTTAAATAGACTCATATGGGGAGAAAACTTTAAAAACCTCCTTGTCATCACGAAAACATTCGTACCTATATAATTTTGACCCCCTTAAACCCCACTTTTCTATAGTAAAACTGGGGTTTATAGGGGTATACATTATTTTTCTTATTTCTGCTCAAAAACATAGATTGTGGGTACTCATTAGAACTGCCTCACCACGGTGGTTCTAATGAGTAGCCACAATCTATGTTTTGAGCAGAAATATGAAAAAATATCAGAATTTTTATCTGAAAACTTTCAGTTTTTGGTGGTGAAATTTTCAATATATTTGAATAGGCGTGTTTTCGTAATGTGTTAAACTAGAAGGCTTAAGCCTTTGATATTTGGTATGTCACTTCATTAAAGCCATATTTTATGTAAAGTGTCTGTTTTGCCAAATTAATTTGAGCTAAATTCTATTCCAAGTTACAATACAGAGGCCAAAGGTTTTTCAAACTGTGAAGGCTACCATACCCATATGTTTCAGTTTTTAAAATTGTTACCATAAATTTAACTTGCTCAGAACAAATAGTTTCTGGTGAACTACAGGATCATTGGTCCTGTGGTTTATTATTGTCTTTTATATAAATTCTTGTTGTTAATGCAAACAGCGTAGGGCGTGATCAGACACTACATTCTATGGTGTCTAATCTGGGTCTAACTGTTTGCAGTTACCCTTTTAGGGGTATCTAGACTAAAATGGGTTAATCTTTGTAGCTACCGTTTCAAATCTGAATGACCCACCACCACCATATACTCCACCTGTTGCAAGTCCTACCTCAGCAACTCGAATAGTACCTGTTAGAAATACAACCCCACCAGGAGGACGAGCTAGGTCAGCAGAAAGGGACACACCACCACCATACTCACATGTACGTGCTGGTCCTAGTCCAACAAATATCTACAGAAGAGCTGAAAGACGCAGTCTGCCTCCAGCAGCTTATACAGGAGGTTCAGATAATAGGTACAATACACTACCAGTTCAAAGACCACGGGCTGTAACTCATCCTTCTGAAGAAGGCAATAGAGGTAAAACTGACAGTCTTGTCATTTCACAATCAGTAGGACGTATTGTTCCCAGGAACCCAGCTCCTCCAGTCCCACAGCCAAGAACAGCAAATACAGTTGATACCGGCAGCGCTAATGAGTCGGAAGTTGTAGCATCATCTGTCGGAAGGGTGGAGAGAAGAGCATCTGATAATTTGATTCAGTTTGATAGCCGTGATGTGGTAACACAAAGTCAGAACCAAATGTTCCAGAGTTCATCATTGTATTCAAGTGTAGGATTTGTAGATCCAGTACATGTATGTCAGTCTGGCCTGTCAAGTCCCTGTGTTCAGGAACATATTGAAAGCAATCATTTGAAGGAAAACAATCCCAGTGGTCAGGTACGAGGTGAAAATTCCACAGCAGAAACAGCAAGTATTAGAAGTGTAGGAAGTAATACAAGTGATGGGAGTGCTATCAGCACAGGAGATAGAGGAAGTGATACCAGTTCTGGAAGTGGAGCAATAGGTACCAGTCAAGGAGTCAGCAACAGTGATTTCTCATGTTTGTCAGAAAGTGGAATGAGTGCTAACAGTGAGAGTGGAAGTGTTGAGGAAAACCTGTTAAATCCCTTTTCTGGAATACTGGAAAGCAGATCTGATATGGTGCAACCATTTAAAAGCTTGCATGAAGCGAGTGGTACTGCTAGTGAATCAATCAGTACCTCACAATCTACTGATAATGGTGAGATTCATAATATACCATACATTGATTCAGTGTCACAAGACCAAACACCAATGTTTAATGCAAATGAGTCTTTGGTACACAATGCTAATACCACCAGTATGGTGGGCCAGAGTGGTGAAAATCTGTTATTGCTTGCAGATATAAATGTTAGTGCTATAGATAAACATGGTTCACAGGATGTGGGTGATAATGAAGATGTGTATAATACAGCAGAAGAGGATGACAAGGAACAGAGTCCTGTTGGAGCTGTGGGTGGTGCAGACTAATCGTCAAAATTGACCACTGTCTTATTATTAGCCCCTCTGGGGACACAGCAAGAAGGGTGACACGTCTCCAGATTAAAAGATGTAGCTACTTAACATTTTTCTTATTTCTCTACGAAAATATATGTTGGAGGTGCTCATTAGATGTGCTGTCAACATATGTTTTTGTGGATAAATAATGAAAATATGAGTATTTTTGGTTGATAAAAGTACCTTATGTGGAGCTATGGGTCATTGTGAATATTGGAGTTTACTAAGACTGGCTAATCAGAGCTGAAAAGATCATTGGTTATTGGTCATGTCGTTGTGATCGATAATCAATTGGTAATCACTGACTATTTGTTTATGTTTTTACCTCTCTACCTGAGCATGACTCTTACCATGTGTTATACTTTGCTGTATGTATTTGGTCAGACAGGCCAGAGCAAACAGTGTAGACCCAGATGAGATGCTGCATATGCAAGGTCTCATCAGGGTCTACACTGTTTGTCACTCCTCCATCTATTTTTAGACAAAACATTTGGTAGTAAATTGTACTTGTTCAAATTTTAGAGAAAGTGTGTAAGGATGTTGAGATGTTTGATTACTAAGGGAAATACTGTAAAATAACAGACACAGAAATGAAACAATCAATTATTAACAAATCTGTAACGATAATCATTTTTGTGGTATTTATCGATTATCCAGTTAATTGTACCAGCCTTAGAGTTTACAAACCGGATGTCTGAGTGGTTTGCACTTCTACCTTTGTATCATAAAGTCCTGTGTTTGATTCCACTAGAGACAGAGTTGAGTTCATGACTGTACTGCACTTCATTGCACAGATCCATTCCTTATCACTCCTTAACCCATTGTAGACTGAATAGACTCCACCACACTATATATTGGAAGAGTCCAGTTTCGGTTAGGTATTTCAGGCTATGTGATGTAGATATTCCGAGAGAAAAATGGCTAAACTATTTGCAAACAGTGGAGGGCCTGATCGGATGCCGCATTCTGTGGCATCTGATCTGGGTCTGCACTGTTTGCCAATAACCCATTAAGGGGTCTCTCGACTACAATGGGTTAATCATCTTGATATGACAATGTTGAAAGACACCTAACATACCTAATCATCGTCATTATAGACCCATTTCTTTCTCTACATTATAATGAGGATCCCATCTTTTGTAAAGTCTGTCTTGAAAGTGGTACAGATTTCTTTTAGATGCCTATCAGTGATACAGATTTTAATCATTTAAGTTGCTAACAGTCTGATAATTGCTAATAGTCTGATCCAAAAAGCCATATCATTTGAGTCTTTTTTTTTTCCAATTGAATATCACACCCATACAGAAGAGGCTTCTTACTTTGACATCATGAAGCAAAAGTAAATTTTTGACATTTTTCCATTTTTTTAAACATATATTGTGGCCATTAATGATAAATAGATCAGTTTTGTTGTAATAAAATTTCTTAACCCTTGCAGGGCCATTCAAAAGTTGTAACATAATAATATTATATACAGTCGAACTTCAGTGGCTCAAACATCCTTGGGACCGTTGTAATTAGTTCGAGATATGGGTAGTTGGAGCCACTGAGGGTTAATCATGGCGCTAGGTCAGGAAGCAGATAACCATAATTTAGGGAAATCTTTTCGATTTTCTATACAATACTTGTATGTTGAGTGCACCCATTAGAATAGCCTCGATGAGGATACACACAACAAACAATTTCATAACAAAATAAGAAAATTTCCCTAAATATTTCTTTACTTGAGCTGTCTGAAGAATTTCATAGGGACTCAAAAACGAGTTCGAATTAGCCATGGTGAACGAGCCAACAGTGTTCGAGCTATTGAGGTTCGACTGTATATCATGCCTGTTGGATGTTCTGATTCTGAATCTGAATAGGATATGGGTCTTCACTCTCCACATATGCCTTAAAAGACACGTTTTTACTGGGCATGGCTCATTTATAATATAGATTGCACATATTGTCAAAAACTAATTCATCAAAGTCATTAATTTGTACCAGAACTGTAGTGAAATTTGTGGGTAACATAATTTTTTCTTATTTTTCCAGAAAATGGGTCTTTACATTAGAGGCAACTCACATTCTTACCAAACAGTGTTAACCCTTGTACTGCTGAATAAATTAAGAAGCCACACCCACTTCTGATTTTCAGCCAATCAGATTACTTGATTCTGGATTTTGATACAAATTCACATATTTAATGACAAACAATGCAGATCCAGATCAGTTGGCTTCTTCAGAAACCAACTGATCTGGATTTGCATTGTTTGCAAAGGCAGGGTATATCTGGGTTCAGCATGACAAGGGTTAGATTCTCCTAAGGAGACCATTTGCATAAAATGTCAAAAATTTTCTGGCAAAAATAACAGTACTGTTAGTACTGATTCAATTTGTCATTCGCAGAATTTGTCTAGGTAAATGAAGAGTGTTAAGGATGACGCTGACTGTGAAATGTCATTGACAGACTTAAAATGCATCTTTATGTTTTACCAGTTCAAGTGGCTCAGTTGCTAGAGTGTGTGCCTTTGGATTGGGAGGTTATGGGTTCAAGCTCCAGCCCTGCCATACCCCAAGTACTTTTCCTACTGACCATTCCGAGGTTGTTCCTACATTGCAGTTATTTGTTTGTGTGTCAGTGATTTTACATGTGGTGTTTTTTGTCATTATTTGTTCCTCCTCTCCTTCTTTTGGTGCCCCAGGAAGGCTATACTTTGTAATTCTGGCATTTTCTGGGTATTTTCATTTTGTTTTCTAAAATCAGTGCTAAGTTATCTTATGCTTGGCACTCAGGAAGAAAAGCTAGGACTGGTAGCTTTGTTGTCAGCAGAGGAATTGTTAAGGAGGAGTTTTTAGTGATAACTATGGGATAATTTTCTCCAGTTCTCCATAAAAACATATGTTGTGGGTACTCATTAGAAGCGCCTTGGCCAGGCGCTTCTAATGAGTACCCACAACATATGTATTTATGGAGGAATAAAAAAAATTATCCCGGAATTATCACCAAATATTCTGCCTTAACAATTCCTCTGTATCAGTATAATGTGACTGATAGTAGTGTCATGTCAGTGTGTCTGGGAAGTGATACTGCAGTGAGGCAGCACTGTAAAAGGCATCAGTTCCCACTATCACATCCAGACCTGCCACATCACTCAAGTGGCCCTAAAATTCTAAAAAAATCCTTATCTTTTAAAGTCTCCTTGAAATTTCTAAAAGGGTCAGATTCTTAATAAAGCCCTTATTTTCCATAAACATCCCTAATTTTTCTCAGTTTCCAGTCTTCATATGGTTAATTGGCTTCTAGGAGGCAAAGCACCCCAGACGCCCCCCTCCCCCAATATCATCTTTGTTTCACCATCTGTGTGCCAAGATTCAATTAGGTCAGTGCAAATGTCTCCTGTTACTTTAGCAGTACATATTTAAAGAGCTTCTGAAAGCTTTCAGGTTAGAAACATCATGGTGATGTGCAGAGTTCTGCTTGAAAACTGCATTAAAAATCCTAATTTTAGCCCTAGTATTTTGTGAAAATAGCCCTAATTTTTTGCAAAAATAGCCCTAAGTTTGGCCCTAATTTTTTTTTTTTGTAAAGTAGGGCTTGAAAGCCTGCAGTACTGAAACATTAGTTTCGTATTTAACAGTCCTTCCAGACGTGTGTAATACTTCAGGCAACAGTTATAGATGGTTAATGTCAAAGGTAGATAAACTTTTTATGATTAAATACAACTGTATTGAACAGTTGCCTGGTTGTAGCACTGTCTTACTGCTTAAGGTGACTTGATACACTTGGTGGATTTTCTGCCATTTTTCACAAGGGAGACCATTTGTGTAACTACCTGTTTGCTTGCCTGCACATCAGAATCCTTTGGAAAGGGGTTTGTTCTAAAAGGAAAGAATTTGCTCCCCTTGGGAGCAAATTCTTTCCTTTCAGGATAAATCCCTTTTCATAAAGGAATAAAACAAGTTTGAGTAACCTCCCCAGAAAGTGTATCCATTTTCCTTACAAACCTTTAGTACTGTCTCTGTCCTTTTGTTAGTAATAAAACACAATGCACTATGCACATGCATAGTATTATAGATTGCACTTAAATTACATAGTCACTCTGCCTATAATGCTTAGCACTCTCGGTAAATTTTTCAGCAGACAATAGTTTGAAATATTTTCTTATTGTTTTCTTAGGTAACAGGATTTGACATTCATGCAAATTGTCTCCATTTGCATGAAATGTCTAATCCCATTTCCGGGTAAAACTAAGAAAACATCATCAATCTGTTGTCTGCTGAATTTGCCCAGAGAAAGTTAAAGGTTTAAGAAACCCTAAAATCTTGCCTGTTTTCATCTACCATTTAGTCTATTTCAGTTTTATACAAGGTTAATTCTTTAACTGTGGGCTTATTTTGAAGCTGCTGTACTATACATTGATTTTATACACTTGTTGCTTGTTGCTCAATAGTCAGTAACAAAGCTCATAAGGGCTTACATGTATTCTGTTAGATACCCTGTAGACTTAAAATGTATATCTCTTATTGTGTTTACCCATCACGAAAACATGCCTATATTATTTTGACCCCCTTAAACCCCACTTTTATAGAATAAAACTGGGGTTTACAGGGGTATACATTATTTTTCTTATTTCTGCTCAAAAACATAGATTGTGGGTACTCGTTAGAACTGCATCGCTGAGGCAGTTCTAACAAGTACCCACAATCTATGTTTTGAGCAGGAATATGAAAAATATCAGCGTTTTTTATCAGAAAATTTTCAGTTTTTGAAGGTGAAATTTTCTATATATTTGAATAGGCATGTTTTCGTAATGCCAAAGTACTTGGGTAGACAGGCATAAACAAGCAGTGTAGAAACTGATCAGAATCTGCAGAATGTGATGAGATCAAGGTCTACACTGTTTTTCTACACCTCCAGAAGTTTTCAGACACATCAACAGGCAATAAAATGACCTTGTTCAAATTTAAGAAGTATGGTTAGGGGTTATGATGATGTGTAAATATTTTGGGTAATCACGGTACATGTATATGTAATTTGCTAACAGAAATGCCCCAGACATCCGTTATGCTCTTGTTGATATTATATTCAGGGTAATTTGAATAAGTAAATAAGTAAAGACTATTTAATGAGGGTAACAACAATTAGCATATGATATAGCTAATTTTCCATGAGGCCCGATAAACAAATGTACATATACATACAAAAGCATTAAATTTTTTCCTGCACTACTAAAATATGTTAATCAAATTATCATAGAACAGACACACACTGAGAGAAAATGCTAACCATGGAGCCAGCAAAAAAAAAAAAAAAAAAATATATATATATATATATATATATATATATATATATAATATATATATATATATATATATATCATAAACCTTTTCAGAATTTTATGATATAAAGCAAAAGTGTGTGTTGGGGGTGGGGCAAATAATAAGTAAAATGAAATACCATAGATATAATGTCATGGATGAACTGGGAAACCATTTTCCAGTGTATTTTATACATTTTGACTGTATAAGTGACTGTGTTGCCATGACTACCACAGCCATAGCTCCAGATAAGGGTGTGTAAAAGGAATATTTGAGGAATACAGTTAAACCTGTGTAAGACAGCCACCTTTGAAATTGACTTTAGTGGTTGATTTGAAAAGGTGGTTGTCTTATAAAGGTACATGTCATGTAATTTTGCTAGCAAAATTACATGACATGTACCTTTATAAGACAGACAACTTTTTCCACATCAACAACTGTTTAAAGTCAATCTTGAAGGTGGCTCTCTTACACAGGTTTTACTGTATTCTTATTTCTCAATGAAACATATGTTGTGGTACCCAATAGAATTGCCTCCTTGAGGCAATTCTAATGAGTACCCACAACATATTGTTTTTCTGAGAAATGTGGAAAATTATCCCTCATTTATCCATTTTATGTATCCACATCTAGAGCTATGACATCTAAAAGAGTCAGTATGCTGAACTTGACCCTTAAAGTGTTTACAATAACTGCAGCGGACAACATTTTAGCTCATCTGAAAGAAGTAAGAGCTATTTGTCTACCCCGAGAGTCGGCGTCTGCATTAGATCCAGTCTTAAAGTTTTTGCGTTAAAGTTTTTAAGATCTCGTTACTCCCAAACCCTAAGATGGATTTGGTTGCTATTTGATATGATGATTGGTACTGGTCTGAAATTCTTGTCAGCACCATCTGTGCCCTTGCATATGTCCTTAGGGTCAAGGTCACAGACTTAGAATTTTCGTGTTAAAGTTTCTGTGTTAAAGTTTGTAAGATCTCTCAGATTTTATGATGGATTTAATTGATATTTGATATGATGATAGAATTTTCATGTTAAAGTTTCTGCATTACTTGAAAGTTGATAAGATCTCCCAAATTTTATGATGAATTTAGTTCATATTTGGTATGATAATAAATATTGGTCTGAAATTATTATCAGCGCCATCCCCCACCTTTGCCCATGACCTTAAGGTTAAGATCACTGACTTAAAATTATCATATTTAAGTTTTGCATTAAAGTTTATAAAACTCATTACCTACAAACCTTATGATGGATCTTTTTCTTATTGGTATGACTATAGATAGAAGTCTGAAATATTTAACAGCACCATCCCCACCCTTGCTTGTGACCTGAAGGTCAAGGCCACAGGCTTAGAATTTTCATGTTGAAGTTTTTGTGTTAGAGTTTTTTTTAGATCTCATTACTCCCAAACGGTACGATGGATTTTGTTTATATTGATTGTGACAATAGATTCTAAATGATTTGTTCACAGGTTAGTAATGTGTTCAACCCTAAAGATATATATTGCCTTCTTAATGTTTGGTTTTATAATGGAATTTTTGTTTCCTATTACTGTTGAAGTGTCAACCCTAGTCCTGCTGAACCCGGATATGCCCTACCTTACCTTACAGTGTAAATCCAGATCAGTTGGCTTCTGAAGAAGCCAACTGATCTGGATCTGCACTTTTTGTCATTATCAGTCAGGCTGTCAGCTGATTCCTATATTCCTATATTTTCCTATAGTTTTCAGAATTTTCCTATAGTTTTTAAGCCATCCTATATGTCCTATAATTTGGCAATTTTTCCTGTGTCGCTGGTATTGATATGTAGAACATACTTTTTTTTTGTACTGTGTCTACATATTTTTATTTGCAGTTTTTTTTGGTTTTTTTTTTTGGTCATCTAAAGTGTCCCCACGTTGCAGAAGTGGTGCTATACATCAAGGCTCGCCCATGTTGACACGTTAATGATGAATGTGCCAGACTTCAAGTCCTAAAAGGTGTCTATATTGATGACATGGGAGTCTTGCTGCAAGATACTTGCTTGGGAGGAGATGCTGTATGAATGTTCCCTTAAGTAAAACACAATTTTAATGATTTTATCCAATTAACAAGTAAGTACATTCTCTTGAGTGTTTTGAAATGAAGGCTTTTTCTACTGCAAAATTCTTATATTTTGTCCCAAAAAGTGCTTAAAACGAAAATAATCCTATCCTATGGAGCAATTTCTCCTCTTTTCCACAATATTAAAATTTTTATTACCTGTTGTTAGATTTCCATTTTAACACAGGGACCAGATTTTCACTACAAGATAAGCAGTAATTCTAAATAAGTGAGGTCAAGATAACAAGAGTAGACTGTATATAATTTAACCCATTGTAGACTGAATGAACTCACCCACACTATATATTGGAATAGTCCAGTTTCAATTCTAGGTAGGTGAGGCTAGAAGATTTAGATATTCTTAGAGAAAAATGGCTGAAGTATTTGCAAACAGTGAGCTGGCCTCCGTGGCTCAGTTGGATGCGCTGTCCGACTGGAGACCAGGAGGTCGCGGGTTCAACCCCTGCCGAGGTCTGCAACATTCTTTCGTGGAGATTGATCATGAAATATTTTCTACGGTCATTCTCTCCCTTCCGCTGATTCAAGAAGGGCAGTTGTCAGTTTCTGGCGAAAGAATGTGCACAATACTGGTTAACCGCTTAGAGGCCTAAGCCTGCCCAGTAAACGTGCGGTTAGGTAAACTGACCGCGCTCATTATAACCCCATTGGTTGACTGGGTCTTAAAACCTCAACACAAACAATTTGCAAACAGTGAAGACCCTAATCAAATGCTGCATTCTGCAGTGTCTGATCTGGGTTGGCACTGTTTGCCAATTACCCTTTTAAGGGTCTACTGACTGCAATGGGTTAAGCATATTTTGATGCAAATGAGCTACATGTAATACTATACAATTTAATTTCTTTTTAAGATTCAAGCTGACATTGTAGTGGAAAGTTTATCTTCACAATAAAATGGTGCTACTTGTAGTTAAAAATATTCATATATAATGTTTTAATTTTTCATTTGTTTTTCATCTCATAGAATCATGGTTATGCCATATATCAAATGAATTTCTTCCATTTACTGTATGGAAACTGAGAGAGGTTGCCAGTCTGTAAACCAAGAGTCTTATCAGGGTCTCTATTATATACCTATCAAGATTATCATTTTATCAGATTCTAATAAAAAAAGATAAGGATTAGCTGAGTCTCGATATCCCATTCCACATCGCACCCTTGCAAAGGAGGCTTGTTTAAGTTCATGTTATGACATTGAAGTGATGAAGTGAAGTGTAACATTCCCATGTCTTCAACTGATCCAAGGGCCCATTGATGCGTAGCATGCTGGGCCCAGTTGTTCAAAGCTAACGATGTTGTTAGTTAATGATTCATTAAAATTTAAATCCAGTGATACGCAAATATGCTGAAATTTTTTGCTGAAAAAATGTGAGTAGCTTTTGCAGTGCAAAAGCTACTCACATTTTTTCAGCAAAAAATATCAGAATATTGTATACTGAATCCGCTAAAACAGTTAACAAAATGACCCTTAACGAGCTCGTTAAGTCGACGCTTTGAACAACAGGGCCCTGGGAAAAAAAAATATTATCATATGACATTTTGAAATACTTTTATTATTTTTCACTGAAAATAGGATTAGACAGTTCATGCAAATTGTCTGCTGAGGAGACAGTTTACATGAAATGTCATATCCTATTTCCTTGGAAAAATAAGAAAAGGTCTAATGCTGAATTTACCCAGAAGCTGGTAAAGGTCAAAGGGCCTTTCAGAATTGTAGTTGATGATATTCCTTTTCTTTTTCCAGCAAACAAAAAAATAAGAATTGTCAAAGGTTGCTGTTGCAAATGGTACTTTAAAGTTTCATTTTCACATATTATTACATTGTACTATTAGTACAGTAATTGGCTTTGATGTTCTCTGTCCTGTCTAGTGGAAGTTCCAAGATCTCCAGATCACACTGAACACAAGTATCTCATGTGATGCAGTGATCTAGGAACGTCCACTTGGTGTAATAGAGAGTGTCAGGTAACATTGCCGTTGTAATAAAAAGTATTTTTATTGCTGGCTGAAAACTAGACTGGCTCTAGTCTCCAGTGGCTTAGTTTTTTTTCTTTTAATCTTGTTTGATAATCCACTAAAATAAAACCAAAAAATAGCATGACTTTAAAGGCTGGTCTAGCCTTTATAGTCATAATATTACTTTGGTTTTAATTTAGTGGATTATCAAACAGGATTATACGAAAAGATTTTGTCACTGCAGACTGGAGCCAGTCTAGCTGAAAACCTGAGACACATTTAGACAAGTTTTTAGCCAGCAATAAAAAAAACTTTATTTGTATAGTACGATATGACATGGTGTATCATGCCTCATCGAAGTTCCAAGATCTCTAGTTTGCAATTTGCGGACAGTGCAGGCCCTGATCAGCCTGCGCATTCATGCATGCTGATCTGGGCCTTTGTTGTCGGCTTGCAGAATCAGTGGATATTGTAGTTTATGTCGATGAACAGAGAATGTCCAAACCAGACTGCATGGATGCACACGCTCATCTGGACCTTCGCTGTTTGCATTTGGTTTAAGGGCTTTTTTCCCCATGTTGCGCATCGTATGAGATAAATATTCAGACACATTAACTCTTTACTTCTAGAATATTAAGCGTAAATATGGCATACCGTTGTTGAATGACTCTGACCAGATAATGCAGCAATACAGGCTGATACAGATTTTTGCTGTTTGTATATGGTGTCGGTATGGCACTTTCTTGAAAAACCTTTCATTATGACCCATTCTTTGTGTTGATATCATTTAAATAATGTTGAATGTTAAACATCGAAACATCATCATTGTGTATGGTATACAAAACTCCAGCTATTAAAGGTACCGTTTTGTAAAAAAAAATTGGATATTTTTCTTATATTTACAGGAAATCATATGTTGTGGGTACTCATGAGAAGCACCTCTCTGAAGCACTTCTAATGAGTACCCACAACATGTTTTGTGATGAAATAATAAAAATGTTATCTGGACACTCCCTTTTATCTGGAGCTATTGTATAGACCAAGGTTGTATTTTATGTTTCTTCACTTAACACGCTATGGTCAGATTCAGCAGACAACAAACTGATGATATTTTCTTACTTTTCCCAGAAAATAGGATCTGACACTTCATGCAAATTGTCTCCCTAGGAGACAGTTTGCATGAAGTGTCAAATCCTATTTTCTAGGAAAAAATAAGAAAAATATTTTAAGATGTTGTCTGCTGAATTTTTTACCCAGCATGCAAAGCATTAAGTTGTATAATGGACCTATATGTTTAGAAAATGTAAATGGTAATGTGCAATTTCATCGTCATAATAATTAAGACTGTGGATCATGGTTAACCCATTTATGCCTAACGTCCCATAAAAGGGACTTTACCAAACAGTGTAGACCCAGATCTACACTTTTTCCATTAAATACAGGAATTTCTATAATGCATGGCAATTATAAATATTAACCAGACACCCATTCTATTGGAAGTGGACTGGTTCAAAAAGTTAGTGTAGAAAAGTGCATTTGGCATAAATGGATTAACTGCACAGCACATTTTTTGTTTGCTTTTATTATGCATAATAAGTGCTATTTCTGATTTGCTATGTCTAGCTGAGTCATAGGTAATACCGTTATCAGGGTAAGGTAATTGTCCATAAAACTCAAACATTAAAGTTTATGACAAAATGCCATATGCAAACAGTGCAGACCCAGATTAGACTGCTGATCAGGGTCTGCACTGTTTGCCATTCCACTAAGCATTTTAAGAAACAACTGCATAAAAAGCAAAATTTGCGCCAAAAAAGTATGGAATAAAGTGTTCAAAATTTTAGAATATTTACCATAATGTCTGTTATGGTAAATGGCCTAATATTTTGTCCAACAAAGTTTCAGACAAAGTGGCATATACAAACAGATCAGACTGCTTCTGAACGTCTACACTGTTTTGCAATGCCACTAAGTAGTTTAAGAAACAAGAAGATAAAAAGCAAATAAAATGTTCAAAATTTTAGGACATTTACTGTATTTTGTACCAAAACATATGTATGCATATTCTCTGGAACTTTTTGAGTACCCACAATATGTTTTATGCAGAAAACATCTGAATTATTCTTTGTAGTGGGACCTATGGCAAGTGATGATGTTATGTACATGGTGACAGGACCCTGATCACTTTGTCCAGTCAGTTACAGAAATATTACCATATTCACCCTGAGTATTTAGACACCTTAACTCCTTACCAATCTTGCCCTATAGTTTGAATAAGTCCGTTTGACTACTTGTTGATGTGTCTAAAACTGCTGGATGAGTGGCAAACAGTGTAGACACAGATCGGGGGTCTCCACTGATTACTCAAGCCTGGCTCTCTGAATACTTAGGGTAGATACAGTGAAACCTGTGTAAGAGAGCCACCTTTGAGATTGACTTAAAATAGTGGTTGATATGGAAAAATCATCTGTCTTATAAAGATACATGTCTTGTAATTTTGCTAGCAAAATTACATGACATGTACCTTTATAAGACAGCCACCTTTCCACATCAATCGCTGAAGTCATTCTCAGAGGTGGCTCTCTTACACAGATTTCACTGTATTGTAAACTTACTGCATGACAAGAGATGGCCCTGATCAGGCTGGAAGTGCAGCTGATCAGAGTTTTTCCTACTTGCATATACTTTAATCATTACACTGTCTGGGCAAATTCAGCAGATGACACACTCATTTTTTTATACACCCTGTAAACTGTGTTTTTGTGGCCGGCCCCAGTGGGTCAGTCTGATGACCATCCGACTGGTGATCAGGAGGCCACGGGTTTGATCCCGGCCGGGTCGGCAACATTCATTGGTGGAGATTAATCATGAAATATTTTCTACCGTCATTCTCTTCTCTTCTGCTGATTCAAAACAGACAGTTGTCACGCGGCTTCTTGTGAAAGAATGTGCACAAGTTCTGGTTAACTGCTTAGAGGACTAAGCCTACCCAGAAAAAGTGTGGTTAGGTAAACTGATCACTGACGTTTCTTGCAAATTGTCACCTTAGTAGACAATTTGCATTAAATATCAAGCATTTCCTAATGTCATCAGCTTAAATGTTTACCTAGCATGCTAAATGTTTCGCCTGATGTGGCTCAGATTTATTTTTGTACATAAATTTTACCTATTTTATTTCTTGGTGCAATAATGCCACTTCCCAGCCCACTGTGAGTGCTGGTGAAGAATTGTAATCAGATAAGAGATAATGCAACTCTAGCTTTCTGTGTATAAATATATATACATTTTATGCTCTATGTTTAGTCTACATAAATAAATAATAATACACCTAATCCAGGGCCAATTTGTTCAAAGCATCTTTAGCTTAACGAGCTCGTTAGTGGTCTAAATGTTAACTGTTTTAGTAAGTACAATATCTAATTCACAGGTGTTTTTGCTGAAGAAATGTGAGTAGCTTAAAAGCTAGTCACATTTTTTCAGCAAAATTATAAGTATATATGCCATATTTATTGACACATGTTTTAATGATACTTTAACTAACAACATCGTTAGTTTTGAACAACTGGGCCCAGCATCACATGAAGAGGGGCTATTGTGCATTCATGTATATGCATAGCTACAGATAAAGGTATTATCTGGAGAATTTTTTTTTTATGTCTGCCCCAATGGCGGATGGGCATAGAGTGTTTACCCTGTCTATGTGTGTACATGTATGTGTGTGCGGATGAGTGTGTTTTACCAAAAAATTGTGTCTGGTCCATAACTTAGTTATTCCTTGATGGATTTTGAAATTACTTTGCAGAAATATTAATCATCATGAGACATGCAATGTGTCGCCCACAACACCCAGCTCCAAAGTCAAGGTCACATTTAGGGGGGGGGTCAGGTTGTGCGAAGGTGATGTGTATCTTATGTCACTTGGGCGTCCAACTAATATTGGCTTACAGTTGGGCAAGGGCTGCTATCCTTGTAGCAAGTAAGGATAGAGGGGGAATGTTTTTATTTCTTTGTTTCTTCACTTTCATTCCTGTTCCTCTTTCTTCTCTGTCCTTCTCTTTCATCTCCTCTACTATCTCTTCTATCTCTTATCTCCCTTTTTCTGGGAGACGACAGAGAATGACCCCCAAGGGTTGACATTTCATTAAACCCCAACACAATCAAGTCACATTTAGAGGTCAAAGATAGGGTCTAGTTTTCATGTCCGGTCCATAACTTTATCATTCCTGGATGGATTTAAAAATTACTTTGCAGAAATGTTAGCCATCATGAGACAATTTGTCATGCACAAGACCCAGGTCTGTAGCTCCAAGGTCAAGGTCACACTTAGAGGTCAAGGGTCAAAAATGGGTCTATTGTTTGTTTCCAGTCCATAACTTTGAAATTCCTTGATGGATTTAGAAATTACTTCGCAAAACAATTAACCATCATTGTGTCCTATTGACACAACATTTGTTCTTATTTCTCACAAAATCAGCAGAGAATTTCATATGCTTTTATAGAAAAAGATAGAAAAATAGTGCAAAATAATAATAATAATAATAATAATAATAATAAAAGTCAAACTCGGGTCGACGCCAGAGCAACGCTGGTGCATCTTGGCCATATGTTGATCCAGCATCATCCCAACAACCTTCAGGTAAGCCCTTCATGAAGTTATCTGCTGATCTTTCTTTAAAGTGTAACCCTGTTTGAAAAATATTTTACTACAAAATTTTATGGTGATTTTTGAAAAAAATAAAAAAAAACCAGTGCACAGTGCGTTAATTAGGGCATAATTTTCAACTGACAAGTTAGTCTCATCAGCATGTAGGCAAATGAAATTTTTCAAGATTTATGTGTCTAGTAAAGAATTATGATATGCATAGTCCTAGATAAGACTAGTATTCAGATTGATATTCCTCTGATGTCTCCACAACAAAATACCATATTTACCCTAAGTATTGGGACACCTTATCAACTTAACCATGCTTGTCCTAAAATTTGTAATAGTCTATTTTACTACCTCTTCATGTGTCTAAAATATTGCTGTATGTATGGCCAACAGTGTAGACCCTGATCAGATGCCACGTTCTATGGCATCTGATCTGGATCTACACTGTTTGCAAAGACCTATCTGTCCCAATACTTAGGGTTATTACGATATGGTGGGGGTACTCAGTAACAGCAACTCATCAGTGCACTTCTAATGAGTATCATAACATGTTTTCATTGAGAAGTAAAAATAATATCAATACTTTCAGATGAACAAATACTTTATCTGGAGCTGTGGACTGTCCAAATTTGGACCCCATTGGCTGATAAAAGGGACCTTACAATGCAATGCAGTGTTTTGAACAATGTATATATTATACTGTTAAATTCATAATTTTTTCATCTTTTTCTGATACATTTTGTTGATAAATCATATATATTAGCAGATCATGCCTTCTTAATTTTGGAGACATTTTGTTCAAGTCATGTGATTGATGTCATGACAACCGTATTGCTGATATACCCATATTAATAAAATTCTAGTGTTACGATGGAAACAAAGCACCAAATTGAAACATATTAATGTTATAAACTTTGAAGAGTCATGTCGTTTTTAGCTCACCTGAGCTATGCTCAGGATGAGCTATAGTGATCACTTTTTGTCCGTCGTCCATCCGTCAGTGTGTGCGTCTGTCCGTCCTTTAACACTTTCAAATGACAACTCCTCCAAAACCATTGATGCGATTTGTCCCTTATTTGGTAAGATTGTTGCTTTGATAGGGGGATTTAAAAATAGCTAAAATTATGGTGATATGGCTCTTGGTTTGGTTGCCTTGGCAACAGAAAGCGCCCATAGACTTATAATGGGAAAATGGTTAAATTGCATTTTCTCCTTAACCACTGATGCGATGTGAACAATATTTGGCAGTTATGATCGTCTGATGATTGTCTACCCAGTTTATGTGTTTTATGACCAGTGGCCATTTTGTTTGGTTACCATGGCAACATTCAATTTTGAAAAAGGAAATTTTTAAATGACAACTCCTTCAAAACCACTGAAGCAGTATGACTCTAATTTGGTACAAATGTTGCTTTGGTAAGGGCAATCCAAAATAGCTAAAATTATGGTGATCTGCCTCTTGGTTTGGTTGCCATGGCAACAGAAAGCTCCCATAGACTTATAATTTGACAGTTAAATTGCATTTTCTCCATAACCACTGAAGTAATGTGAACCATATTTGGCAGTTATGATCATGTGATGTTTGTCTACCCAGTTAATGTGTTTGATGACCAGCGGCCATTTTGTTTGGTTACCCAGTTTATGTGTTTTATGACCAGTGGCCATTTTGTTTGGTTACTATGGCAACATTAAATTTCAGAAAAAGAATTTTTTAAATGACAACTCCTTCAAAACCGCTGAAGCAGTATGACACTAATTTGGTTCAAATGTTGTTTGGATAAGGGCTATTCAAAATAGCTAAAATTATGGTAGTCTGTCTCTTGCTTTGGTTGCCATGGCAACAGAAAGCTCCCATAGACTTATAAATGGAAAAGGGTTAAATTGTATTTTCTTGATAACAAGTGAAGTGATGTGAACCATATTTGGCATTTATGATCATTTGATGATTTTATACCCAGTGTATGTGTTGTATGACCAGTGGCCATTTTGTTTGGTTGCCATGGCCACATTAAATTTTTAAAAAAGAATTTTTAAATGACAACTCCTTGAAAACCACTGAAGCAGTATGGCTCTTATTTGGTGCAAACGTTGCTTGGGTAAGGGCAATTAAAAATAGCTACAATTGTGGTAATCTGCCTCTTGGTTTGGTTGCCATGACAACAGAAAGTTCCCATAGACTTATAATAGGAAAATGATTAAATTGCATTTTCGCCATAACCAGTGAAGTGATTTGAACCATATTTGGTTGTTACGATCATTCTATGGTTGTCTTCCCAGTTTGCGTGTTTGATGACCAGTGGTCAATTTGTTTGGTTGCCATGGCAACATTAAATTTAAAAAAAAGGAATTTTTTAAATGACAACTCCTCCAAAACCACTGAAGCAGTAGGACTCTTATGTGGTACAAATGTTGCTTGGCAAAAGACAATTCAAACTAGCCAAAAGTTTGGCGGTCTGCCTCTTGGTTTGGTTGCCATGGCAACAGAAAGCTCCCATAGATTTATAAAGGGAAAATGGTTAAATTGCACTTTCTCCATAACCAGTGAAGTGATTAGAGCCATATTTGGCAGTTATGATCATCAGGGCCCAGTTGTTCAAAGCTAACGACATCGTTAGTTAACGATTCGTTAAAATTTAAATCGAGTGATATGCAAATAAGCTGAAATTTTTTGCTGAAAAAATGTGATTAGCTTTTGCAGTGCAAAAGCTACTCACATTTTTTCAGCAAAAAATATCAGAATACTGTATACTGAATCCGCTAAAACAGTTAACGAAATGACCCTTAACGAGCTCGTTAAGCTAACGGCGCTTTGAACAACTGGGCCCTGATGATTGTCTATCCAGTTTATATGTTTTATGACTGGTGGCCATTTTGTTTGGTTGCAACATTCAATTTTGAAAAATAACTTTTTTCAAATGACAAGTTCGAAACCACTGAAGCAGTATGACTCTAATTTGGTACAAAAGTTGCTTGGGTAATTCAAAATAGCTGTAATTATGGTGGTCTGCCTCTTGGTTTGGTTGCCATGGCAACAGAAAGCGCCCATTGACTTATAATGGGAAAATGGTTAAATTGCATTTTATGTCCTGCCACAAAAAAAATGGCAAGTGTATTGTTATACTGTCCGAATTTTTGAGTGTCCATCCATCTGTCTGGGTGAACATCCAAGGCTTAGGGGCTATTATTGGGCTATTCTGGATAAAATTATGAGGTATTTTGAGGTTTATTCATTTAAAATGCATTAGCTAGCCCCTAAACCAAACAATAATAATATGGAGAAGAAGGATGTGTAAAAAACACATTCATTTTCTTCAAAACCAAGAACTGCTTAAATGATGATCATTTCATTAGTTGCAATGACAGAATTGAAAAAATATTGCATAACATTAATGCATATCTGCAGTGGCTATTTCACTCAGGTGAGCGAGCCCTGGCCGGTGGGCCTCTTGTTTCATCTTGAAACTGAATTAAGGATGTATTATTATGATGTCATAACGTTTGCTGACATTTTTAATTGAGGTTCTTAGACCACAGCCTAAAACGACTTAAAAAACCCATACATGACAAATGTATCTCTGTAATGTTTTATGATAAATCATTGAACTTTTCAGAAATGATTCTGATATGGTGGATTTGTCAGAATATACAAAGGTTACAAAATATAAAAAATGAAGTAAAGTCAACGTCCCTTTTGTCAGACTGCCACCCTTTCTTAGGATCATTACATAGGCAATATTATAATGAGTACACATAGGCAATATTATAGTGAATACTTAAGCTATATCAGGATTTAGGAGGAAGCTTGAGCTCTCCTAAAACCAGGTTTTACATTTGACTGTTCTAATGTGGTACAGTAAAATTCTGCTATTAAGGCCACCTTTGGTACTTTCTTAAAAATGGTCTTATTAGTGGAGTGGTCTCAGTATATTCAACCAAAGAGTACTGATATTTTTCATATTTCTTCACACAAAAAAAATATGTTGTGGTACTCATTAGAAGTGCCTCACCAAAGTGCTTCTAATGAGTACCCTCAACATATTTTTGTGGAAAATTGGTGAGGACCACTTCTAATGAGTACCCACAGTATGGAAAAAATAAGTAAAAAAATATGCGGATACCCCCTTTTATCTGGAGCTATGTAGAATAAAATGAAAAAAAAAATTGTTTGTGACTGGCAAAGGCTGGTCTTAATAGCAAAGTGGTCTTATTAGCTCGCCTGTACGAAGTACAAGGAGAGCTATTGTAGTCACCCCGGTCGTCCGCGTTTGCGTTCCCGTTCCCGTCACACTGTGTTAAAGTTTTTCAAATGCTTATATCTCAACAGTCACTCCTCACAGAGGCATCAAATTTGGAACTTAGGTACCTTGGAGGGTCTTCTGAGATTCCAAGAGAATAAACCCCTGGGTTCATGCCCCTGGGTGGGGCTAGGGGTCAGAATCTAGGACACCTTTGTAATACTGTGTTAAAGTTTTTCAAATTCTTATATCTTGACTTTCACTCCTCATAGAGTATTCATATTTAGAATTTGGGTACCTGGAGGAGTCTTCTGAGATTCCAAAAGAACATACCCCTGGGTTCATACCTCAGGGTGGGCCTTGAGTGGGGCTAGGGGTCAAAATCTAGGACATTTGTAAAATCTTATATGCCTACAGGTTATAGACACAACTGGTTATACATCAGCTAACTATGTGACATCGGTTTAAGTGTAAGAGAGTGAAGGTCATGGTGACCTACATTTTACGGTCCAGGTCACCTAGATTTCACGGTCCAGTGATTTTGCCTTATATCTTGAATACTATTTGTTGGATAAATGTCACACCTGGGATATTACTTCCATGTGACCCAATGAATGACCACTTACTATATCTAGGTCATTGTGACCTATATTTCATGGTTCGGTGATTTTGCCTTATATCTTGAATACTATTTGTTGGATAAATGTCACACCTGGGATATTAGTTCCTTGTGACCTGATTATTGACGTCAAAATATATCTCTGTTGGTGTGACCTATATTTCATGGTTCAGTGATTTTGCCTTATATCTTGAATACTATTTGTTGGATAAATGTCACACCTGGGATATTAGTTCCATGTGACCCAATGAATGACCACTTACTATATCTAGGTCATTGTGACCTATATTTCATGCTTCAGTGATTTTGCCTTTTATTTTTATTACTATTTCATGGAGAATTGTCATACCTGGATTATTATATCTATGTGACAAAATGATTTACATACAAATACATCTAGGTCAGTGTGACCTATATTATATGGCTTAATGATAAAAATGTTACAATATAAAATGTACCCAGCAGGCGAGCTACGCTGTCCTACGACAGCTCTTGTTTTTGAATGGTCTTAACCGGTTTATGCCTGGCGTCCCATAAAAGGGACATTGGCAAACAGTGTAGACCCAGATCAGATGCCGCACAACGTGGTGTCTGATCAGGGTCTACACTTTTTGCATGTAAAACGGAAATTTCTATAAAACAGGGTAATAATAAAAACTAACCAGACACCCAGCTAGCATTCTTTATAAATCTACAGCAGGCCATTATCGGCCCGTCAGGGTAGCTGACGGGCCGATAATGGCCGGCTATAGATTTATAAAGAATGCTTTCTGGGCACTACTTAAACTGGAAATGGACCAGTCCAAAGAGTTTAGGTAGAAGCATCCACTCGTTATAAATGGGTTAATAGTGAAATTTTACTTTCATTGTTGCAGCTCCTCTTCATGATGTTTGTTCTGTTTTCGTTAGACATTACAAAAACACGCCTATTGAAATATACTGAAAATTTTACTACAAAAAATATTGAAATTTTCAGATAAAAAATTATGATATTTTTCATTTTTCTGCTCAAAACATAGATAGTGGGTACTCGTTAGAACCGCCTCATCGAGGCGGTTCTAACGAGTACCCACAATCTATGTTTTTGAGCAGAAATAGGAAAAATAATGTATACCCCTGTAAACCCCAGTTTTACTATATAAAAGTGGGGTTTAAGGGGGTCAAAATTATATAGGTATGTTTTCGTGATGGTACTATTATAGGGTGTTGTTTTGTGTCATTGTAATCTACCGTATTCGATCTAATTACCGCACAATGCGCTTAGGTTTTTTTCAAAATACATGAGAAAACCTTTTTGTGAAATATGCACCCAATAAGAGAACACTTTAAAGAAAGCTTAAAAGAGGACTTCGTGAGAGGATTATTAATGATGCTTATGCAATATTTGTTTCTGATTGTCTTTATAAAAGTATTTCCTGTTGGTACTCATTTGAATTATGTCGACTTGTTGAGGCAATTCAAATGAGTATCCACAACATATGCTTTTATAAAGAAGTAGATACAAATTGTGTTATTTAGTGTCATGTCACTTCCTGTCCAGTATTGACATGATCATCTAGGCACTTTACGCACTAGATGAGAACACTGGTAAATGCCTGTATTATGTTATGCATTTTGGTAAAATTTTATATCGCCATATCTAAAAAAACTACTATAGATTTTTCAATGACGTTTTCAGCATCTTTTTGAAATATGATCATCTCTGGATTAATGAAATATTATTTAGACAAGAGAATCAGTGATTAAAATGTCAGGATTTTAAGTACTTGCTAATAACTGTCTGGCAGTGTTTTCAATTAGTAGAAAAGCGCAGCTCTTCACCTGGAAACAACACTTGGTTCCAATACAAGACAAGACTCCCAGATCACTAAAAAAGAGAATACACGGGCTGTAACCTGAAGACTGTGAATTGCTTGACTGTGCGCTTATAGTGGTATGTGCGGTAATTAGGTCGAATTCGGTTCTTAGGGAGGGGTGTGTTCGATGATTGAAGCTGTGCCTGGGTAGCCCCATATTTGTATTAAGAAAACATTTTCAGTTTACTTCCTTGTACATCATTTATCCTAATTCTAATAAGTTATAACATTCCATATATACTTTTATTCATATTTCTGTTCAATATTCAGTTGTAATTATGAATAAATAAATCTGACTTGTTCTTCTCGGTGTCTGCTTGTTTTTACTATCCAGAGCTGTTGATAAAATTACAGTAATAAAATGAAATGAATGAAAAGGGCATTTATGTTATAGGCTAACAGCAACTGACAAGATCTTGGCGCGGAGAAAGGAACCGGTCAACTCGGGCTATTTCCATCTCGGTCCCTCCGAGTCAACTCGGCCTCGGATCATCTCGACCGGGTCAACGCTGCCTGATTGCTTTTCCATTTGGTCATATACCATGATTATGTAAAATTTGTGAAACACATCGTGGATTATGTTTTGCTTTCCTCGATTTGAGCACTGAATGATCTTGTAAACGTTCAGCTACACGTGGATTGAATTATGCGTATTGAGCTTAACCAAAAACAAATTATTTCATTTCTGATTAAGCCCATTATGTAATGTTATGCTTTATTCCAGGCCACACTTGCAGTGTGGATCCAACCGCACATTCTGTCTACATACAGTAATTGAATCCCGGCCCTGCTACTTGGAGGCGCCATCTTCATGGCTCAAAAATGTTCTGACTTCTACACTTTTACTGTTTTAAGTTGTTTTAGGGTTGTGAGGTCGCCAATTCACCGAATAAAACCAAAATCAGTCCTAAATCACCGAATAAAGCCGTAAATAAATCCTGAATCACTAAATATAACCGAAAATATATCCTGAATCATTGAATAGAAGCGAAAATAAATCCTGAATCACCGAATATTTAGAGAGAAAAAAAAAACAAAAAAAAAAAAAAAACTTTGAAACACACTTCCCAGATACGAGGGCAAGTCAATAAGTAACCAGCCTTTCCCATTTCCAATTGACCGAGACACCCAAGATTTTCATGCCTTGTTTCAATACATGTTCTAGGCCTGAGGGCGAAATTGCACCCTTATCGTGTCATTCACTCGTAAGATATTGAAAGTCAAACATGGCTAGCGATACACTGCAAAAGTAAGCTTTTTGTCAAAAGTTGAGTACCGTGCTGTAATTCGGTACTTGTATTTGAAAGGGAAAACAGGTCAGGAAATACATTGCGAGTTGACCAATGTTTATGGGTCTTCTGCACCATCGTATGCACAAGTTAAATTCTGGGTTGGGGAATTCAAGCGCAGTAGAACGTCTTTAGAAGACGAAACCAGGTCTGGACGCCCATCAGATGCCACCGATGAAGAAATGTGTAACAAAGTACGGGATCTGGAGTACTCTGATAGGCGAATTAAGGTGGAAGAAATAGCGAATGCATTACACATTTCACATGGTAGCGTTTCAACAACTTTACATGATCGCTTGGGTATGCACAAGCTAACAGCCCGTTGGGTTCCAAAATCCCTTAGCGACGAGCAAATGGCAACCAGAGCATCAGTATACAGCGCATTGTTGAAGCGGTTTAAGTCAATGGAAGACGATTTCCTTTTACGTCTGGTGACTGTAGATGAGACCTGGGTCCATTATTACGAGCCAGAGAATAAAGCTCATAGTCGCCAGAGTGTAGGGCCGGGGTCTCCGAGGCCAAAGAAGTTCAAAACGCAACCCTCTGCTGGCAAGGTGATGACAACTGTATTTTGTTCTTCCAAGTTCTCCATACGGTCCAGTTTTTGTAGATTTCCTGACATGAACAATCCAACGACAAAATTGTGTATGGACTACTCAATATCTTTTGCTTCAATTGCACCAATAATTTCAGCACTGTAACTCAAGATGGATCCTACCAGAGTATCAAATAGTTTACATTTTCGGAGACTGGTAATTCAACTTGGCTAAAAATTGAAAATAAGTTAATATGTAAAGCATATAATGCATGTTCTGCGATTCTTTATTTATTTATTTATTGCGTGTGTGTGTGTGTGTGTGTGTGTGTGTGTGTGTGTGTGTGTGTGTGTGTGTGTGTGTGTGTGTGTACGAAACAAATTCCCATTCTGAAAGAAATGGATTCCTAAATATTCGAATGAAGTTTCATGTAAAAGTTCTAATTGTACGTAATTAAGATAAAATCGATTTCAAAGATTATCTTTTTAGTTTTGAGTGTATTGATTATTAAACTGTATGTTCTACAGTACAACTCGATATCGTCCAGAATCGATTGTAGAGCTTGCGGAGATTTTGCAAACACTACCGCGTCATCAGCTTAGAGAAGCCTAAATAACTGAAATCCGTCTATGGTGAAATGATCCTTCCGACTTGGTAATGCCCTTTGGTAAGTAATCATAACTTGCATGATTCAAGTAGAAGATTAGCATGCTGGGTAAAAACTTCAGCAGACGGAATTTTGAAATATTTTTTCTTACTTTTCCCAGAAAACAAGCTTTGACATCATGCATAATTTGCGTTAATTGTCAAAGGCTGTTTTCAAGAGAAAAAAAAAAAAAAAACATTTCAAGAGTGGTAAAAGGGTAAAGGTTAAGTTGTATTGATACGCACTCTGCTGCCAACAAAATCTTACTTTGAACACCTTGTTATTAAAGACAAACAATCGATTATCGCAGATTATCGTCATTAATCCGATCATCATTAAGACGCTTCTTTATTTCTTGATTGCCTGTAAAAGACCCGCCCGTTGAAACAACACCTTTTGAAGTTATACGCGCGAACAAAGTATAAAAATGAGGAAATTAACAGTTTCGATGTATCCGTATTATTACATAATAGATTTGAATAATAATTGCTTCCTAATCAAATACATTTACTGGATCGCCGGGTATCAACTAGGGCTGAACATGCAAAAAAAAGTATCTATCATGTAAATAAACATTGTTGCAAACAATATATAGTTTGAACGTCGCTAGGAAAAAAAAAAAAAAAAAAAAAAAAAAAAAATGGCAATGCAATTACAACGTTGTTGAACAGGACAGGACAGAACTAAAACTTTATTTCAGATAAACGTTCTTCGCAGACCATTCTTTAAACTTTCTGAGATCGATGCTATTTAATGCAAGACTGCAGCTTTAAGACAAAGATTGTGTCTATTAGATGTGATCTGTGACATTGCTGAAAATCAAAGCACTGACAGTACTGATAGTCGACTGTCTCTGAGTGTAGGCTGGGTAAATGGGCCTGAACGGGGACGTAAGACTTTCTTTTTAATCCTTAACTTCCTGTAATTTAAGCAAACAGTGCAAATCTGATCAGACGCCTCTTTCTGTGGTGCCTGATCTGGATCTGCACTGTTTGCCAATGTCCCAGTCAATAGCACCTTGACTTTACAGCGACAAGAATAGCGCGTTACCGGGATTTCGTCTAACGCGGCGCTGCCTCTATGTGACTCGGTTGCCTGGTGGCGTTAAAAATCAGGGCCCACTTGTCCAAAGCATTGTTAACTTAACGAGCTCGTTAGTGATCAAAATGTTAAATGTTCTAGTAAGTACAATATCTAATTCACAAGTATTTTTGCTGAAAAAATGTGAATGCAAAAGCTACTCATATTTTTTCAGCAAAAATATTAGCATATGTTCCATATTTAATGATCAAAGTTTCAACGATGCGTTAACTAACGACATCGTTAGTTTTGAACAACTGGGCCCTGATTTATTGATTCGTCTAACGCGGCGCTGCCTCTGTGTGACACGATTGCTTGGTAGCCATTACGAAAACAGACCTATTCAAATATATATAAAATTTCACCTAAAAAAAAAAAATGAAAATTTTCAGATAAAAAAAAAATCTGATATTTTTTTATATGTCTGCTCAATACATAGATTGTGGCTACTCGTTAGAACCGCCTCGGCGAGGCGGTTCTAACGAGTATCCACAATTTATGTTCTGAGTAGAAATATGAAAAATAATGTATACCCCTGTAAACCCCAGTTTTACTATATAAATGTGGGGGTTATGGGGGGCGCAAAATTATATAGGCGTGTTTTCGTGATGGTTCAAAATCTACTGTCTGTCTGTCTTCCCCTAACGCGCGGTTTAATTACATTGGTGAGTGATAATCTAGCTAAAGGAAAGTTTGGCGTTTGTATACTATGGCTCGATTGTAAACAAACTGACCCAAAAAGTTTATTGTAAAACCGTTTTGGGTTATTTTGTGTTGTCTCCATGAGTAAGGAAGAAAAGATTCAGAAGAGCTACTAGAGAGGAGAGAGAGAAATGGAGGAGTACGAAGAAACATCACGAAAACATGCATATATAATTTTGACCCCCTTAAACCCCACTTTAATGTTGTACAACTGGGGTTTACAGGGGTATATATTATTTTTCTTATTTCTGCTCAAAACATAGATTGTGGGTAATCGTTAGAACCGCCTCGACGAGGCGGTTCTAACGTTTACCCACAGTCTATGTTTTGAGCAGAAATATGGAAAATATCAAAACTTTTTATCTGAAAATTTTCATTTTTAGTGGTAAAATTTTCAGTATATTTGAATAGGCATGTTTTCGTAATGAAAGAGAATGACAGTTCTGAAACAGAACAAAATGCTCCACTGAAACAAAACAAATTGCTCCTCCACACACATGCTGCAAGTACATTAGGCCATTGCCGTAACCCTGGTACCCACATGAAGGAAATATACCTCACAATGCTTTGTGAATTGGACAGTTTTTATTCCTAGTCCTTTTCTTCTTCTTCTTTCCCCCTTGTTTGTAGTATGAAAATATTACAAGCATAAAATAGGTATGTATACATGTATAAAGAATGTCTCTTTTCCTGAGAAAACCTGCACTTTATTATTTAGACAGTGTAGATACAAATGAATTATTTTCATCCAACAGTGTTGAGATATATTAACACAAATATGAAAAAAAAAATATGTTGTGGTAAGTCGTTAGAAGCGCCTTGCATGTTTGTTTTTTTATGGAGAAAACACAAAGAAATAGCCCGAATTATCACCTATTACTCCCTTTTAGTAGCTCCTCCGTATATTTCAACGGACTGAATACGAGTATTTTGGAATTTGGGTGTACTGGGATATTTTGAATACAGCCTTATATTTCCAATCGCATTTGCGTAAAAAAAGACATACAAGAATCCGATGATGTGATGAGATTCAGGCTCTTTTTGCATATACAAATACCGAAAGGGTGAAGAACAACGCAGTTTAATCAGAGCCTTCACTGGCCGTTAGGATAGTCTCCAGTGCCCATCGATTCTGAAGGCGGATAGCGAAGGCCCTGATCAGAGAATGTACGACTGCACAAGCTGATCTGCACAAATGCGATAAAGACTTTTTTTCATGACTCGCATGTATATTATGTACGAGCGACGACATTAGAGCAAAGAGGGCCCATGTGAGCTTGTGTATTGCGCAGTCAGCTCAGGATCTTTGCTTCTCGTCCATATATTCGGACACCATACATGAAACTACTTAATGCTTAGCACTCTTGGTACAATAAATAAATCAATAAGATAAAAAAAAAATGAAATATTTTTCCAGGAAATGGGATTTGACATTTCGTGCAAATTGTCTCCAATGGGGACACTCCTATTTTCTGATAAAAATGATAAAAAATATCTATATGTCGTCTGCTGAATTAACCCTGAGAGCGGTAAAGGCAAGTAGTAAGTAAGTAATTTATTTCTTCTTTAATCAAACCATGGTTATGTGTAGTACAAATATAAATATACTATCACATATGTTTTCTAAACCTGTACAACAAGAGAGAGTGCATCTTCAATTTTGTAAGAAATTATTGGGGGTGAAAAGTTCAACGCAGAACGATTTTATATACGGTGAATTGGGTAGGGTACCATTACAAAATAAAATCTTTCTTTCTATAATGAACTATTGGTTTAAAATTTTAGAGTCGGAAGAAACTAGATTTATTAAAAATGCATATCAGTTGTTGTTAAATGATATTGCAAATAAACCAAACTGTGTTAACTGGGTATCTAAAGTTAAATGTTTGTTGTCGTCATTAGGTTTTTATGACGTCTGGGTTAATCAGGGTGTAGGCAATAAGAGGGCATTTTTAAATGTTTTCAAGCAAAGATTAAGTGATAATTGTATGCAAGATTGGAATAGTAGACTTGCTGAGTCTAGAAGAGCAAATATTTATTCTCTTTTCTTAAATTTTGAACATCAACTGTATTTAGAAACTCTCAATGTGAAAAAATTTATGGTGGCGATGAAAAAATTGACTGTCTCTTCTCATCGGCTAGAAATTGAAGTTGGAAGGTGGACTAGACCCAACAGGACACCAGTTGATGAAAGAAAATGTAGATACTGTAATAAACTTGAAGATGAGTTTCATTTTTTATTAGAATGCACACTATATGAAGATTTGAGGAAACAGTATATTAAAAAGTATTTTTGGCATAGACCAAATATGTTGAAACTTAGGGAATTAATGTCTACTAAAAATAGAAATATTATAAAAAACACAGCATATATTGAAAAGGCTTTTAAGATTAGATATGGCCAAACGAATGTATAGGCACAATGAAAATGAAGAATGTAGTGTTTTTTACTTTGTGGTTTTCATCACTTGTGTTTCTCCCATTTGTTAGTATTTTGAAATGATATTGTTAGTTTACTATGATGTTGCCAGTACTTTGAAATGATATTTATCAGTTTGAACGTATTATGACTTTGCCATCTGAACCCACATTGTATTTCTAAAATGATATGTGTTTCATATGTATGTATATTTATATATGTATTACACATAACCATATCTTGATTAAAGTAGAAATAAATTACTTACTTACTATGATATACACATGATTATAGAAACACAGAGTGGGTTCAAACGACAGCGTCATAATACGTTCAAACTGACAATATCATTTCAAAGTACTGGCAGCATCATGATAAATGGACAATATCATTTCAAAATACAAACAAATGGGATGAAACACACGTGATGTTCACTAAAATAGTAGAAAATACAACATTCATCATTTTCATTGTGCCTAAACATTCATTTGACCATATCTAATCTGGAAACCCTTTTCAATGTATAATGCTGTGTTTGTTTGTTGTAATTTCTTAGAGAATAGAGAATAAAAAAAAAAATAATGCTCTACTAGGCTCAGCAATTCTGCTGTTCCAATATTGCATAAAATTATCATTTACTTTTTGCTTGAAAACTTCTAAAAATAAAGGTTAAAGAAACTTTAACAAAAGTCCACTTGGCTATCAGTTGGTGTGTCGAGGCGGAGTGACAAACAATACAAACTCTAATAAAATGCCTCTTAACCCATTAAAGACTGAGTAAACTCTCCCAAACTATATATTGGAAAAGTCCATTTTTGATTATAGGTATGTCAGGCTATATGTTGTAGATATTCCTAAAGAAAAACTACTTTCTAAACAGTGGAGACCCTGATTAGACGCCGCGCAATGCGGCGTCTGATCTGGGTCTGCACTGTTTGCAAGTTATGCGTTTAGGGGTCTCCAGTTTTCAATGGGTCCTTTTTTATCTGGATCTAGACCGTTTGTTCAGACATGGCTCGGTGTTTGAATATTTAGGCAAAGTGGTAGTAAGATTCACACAATACCACTTAAAATTCTGCGAAAAAAGAAAATGATGTGATTGTTTCACACGTCTTTTGAAAGTCAACACATTGTTTACAACCGATTATTTTATAATTAAAAGTGATCGCCGCTTTCTTGTTGATTATATAATTACAAATGGATAAGTGAGAATTAAAGAAGTTTACAAACAAGATAAAAGCTTTGTCCCTGCTAAAATGAAAGCAATCAAACGAAAGGCGGCTTGTAATTAATTGATGATCTATTTTCTTCTCTTTTCTTCTTTCTTTCTTTCTAGTTGCAAATGTATGCACGTTAACACGAAATCGTTTTTTTTTTTTTTTTTTTTTTTTTTTTTTAATATTTATTAAAAGAATATTTATTCCGTATATTTTAAGTATGATTCCAAACTCATAAAGCTGAGCAAGGCGAGTGAGTAAAAACTGTTTGCTATGCCGTATTTACCCTAAATTCAATACCAAAAAACCTTTAATTAATGGACAAAAAAAAAAAAAAAAAAAAAAAAAAAAAAAGCAGGCGTCATTTAGACATTGCATGGAATATCAAAGTCTATTTCCAATTTGTCGCCTGCTGAATGGCATTTGATACTTGTGGCATTAAGAGATGATTCGACTCCTGTGCCAGTATTCGTGCTTTGCAAGAATAACTTTTCGAGCCAAAACGCAATGCATCACGAAAACATGCCTATATAATTTTGACCTCCTAAAACCCCAAGTATGTATAGTAAAACTGGGATTTACAGGGGTATATACCCAGTCAGCATTCTACGTAAATCTATATCGGGCCGTCATCGGCCCGTCAGGGTAGCTGACGGGCCGATGACGGTCCGATGTAGATTTGCGTAAAATGCTAGCTGGGTATTAGTTTTCTTAATTTGCTCAAAAACATAGATTGTGGGTACTCGGCTAGGCGGTTCTAACAATTACCCACAATCTATGTTTTGAACTTAACTGAAAAATATCAGAGTTTTTAATATTTGGTATTTTTTTCAGTTTTTGGAGGTAAACATTTTCTATATATTTGAACAGGCATGTTTTCGTATTGATGTTTATAATCATTATTATTATTATCATCATTATTTGAAAGTCACCACATTGTTTACAACAGATTATTTTATAATTAAAAGTGATCACCGCCTTCTTGTTGATTATATAATTACAACTGAATAAGTGACAATTAAAGAAGTTTACAAACAACGTAAAAGCTTTGTCCTTGTTAAAATCAAATCAATCAAAAGAAAGGCGGCTTGTAATTAATTGATAATCTATTTTCTCTTTTCTTCTTTCTTTCTTTATAGCTGCAAATGTATGCACGTAAACACGAAATCGTGTTTAACATTACGAAAACACGTCTATTCAAATATATACAAAATATCACCTCCAAAAAAACTGAAAATTTTCAGATAAAAAACTCTGATATTTTTCATATTTCTACTCAAAACATAGATTGTGAGTACTTGTTAGAACCGCCTCTTTTTTACAGCAGAAATGAGAAAAATAATGTATACCTCTGTAAACCCCAGTTTTACTATATAAAAGTGGGGTTTAAGGGAGTCAAAATTACATAGGCATATTTTTGTGATGAAATATTTGTTAAGTATGACTCCATGTAGCATTCATGAAAACTCATAAAGTTGAACAAGGCGAGAGAGTAAAAATTATTGATATACTGTATTACCCTAAATGCAATTCAAAAACACCTTTATTTAACTCTTAGCATAATGGAAAAAAAAAAAAACAAAAAAAACCGGCAGGCGTCATTTTAAGGGAAACAAGAACAGCATAACTCGCCTTGAATTGGGGTGATACTGGAGTGTCAGAGTGCTCTTTAGGACCAGACTGATCTGTGTCTGCATTGTTTGCTTAGGCTTATCTGTCCGAATACTCATTACGGTAAGAGAAAATGTTATGACATTTTAGCTCTTGATAGGATTTCTTGTGCTATGGTTTGGTCATTTGTTGTCATGAATTTGATATTATTAGGGATCAATTATAAAATTTCTAAGTCTGTGACTTTGACCTTGAGGTCATAGGCATGGGTAGGGGTGATGATGAATAAAACTTTGGACATGTATCTATTATAATTCCAAATATGAACCAAATCGATCGTATGGTTTGGAAAATATGAGCTCTTAAACCACTTTAGTATAAAATTTCTAAGTTCTTAACTTTAACCTTGAGGCCATGGGCAAGGGCAGCGAGTATTGCTGAATAAAACGTTGGACCTGTATCTATCATCATGTCAAATATGCACACAATCCATCATATGGTTTGGAAAATTTGAGCTCTTAAATACCTTTAATATAAAACTTTTAAGTCTGTGACCTTGACCTTGAGGCCATAGGCATGGGCAGGGTATTACTGAATAAAATTCTGGAAATGTATCTATCATCATACCAAATATGAACAAAATCCATCATACATTTTGGAAAATATAAGCTCTTAAAAATCTTTAATATTAAAAAATTTCTAAGGTCTTGACCTGACCTTGACCTTGAGGTAATGGACTGGGGTAATGCTGAATAAAACTTTGGAAAAATGTAAATGTGGACGCCGACGCGACTCCGACGCAGACGCTCACTTACAAATCAAAGGTCACGGGTTTGCCATGAAAGTCAATACACACACATACACGCACGCACACACAACACTCACGTGCGTGCGTACACACAATAGATAGATAGATAGATAGATAGATAGATAGATAGATAGATAGATAGATAGATAGATAGATAGATAGATAGATAGATAGATAGATAGATAGATAGATAGATAAGCAATTCGTGACTAGTTTTAGATAGATAGATAGATAATTAAACAATTCGTGACTAGTTTTTCATAACAACGATTCCTTGTTTCGGTAAGATTACAAACTAATTTAATTTAATTTAGTTAGAAAATTTAGTTGGTTATTTTTTTAGTTTATATTAGTTGGATTTAATTAAATTTATACGAAAACTGAACAACTTATTTATTTGTTTGAATGCATATATGTCCAAACTAAAATTTTGCAAATTTTATTTATTTATGATTTCTATTCTTGTAATAAGTGTATTACTTTATTTATTTAGACGCGACAGTTTACCAAAGACAAAGGACCCTGCTTCAATGTCCCTTATTATTTTTTTCTTTTCATACCCTCGAAAAGGGGTCGTCGGTGGTTCAAAGGTGCTATAGCCCCACCTAAGCCGGACCAGGCGACAATCAATCAAGTCACTACTGATTTGCATATTTTATTTTGGCCAATCACGTCCCCTCTGTTACATAACAAATGACCCCAAACAATGTTTGTTACCCAAACAATCATAATATAAATACCCCAAACCGACTGATTCGGCACTCTCTTTTCGCAATTTTGCGGTATTGACGACTGTGACATTCGAAATTTCGCTATGGATTCCTACAACACATTCCAGGATTATTTTGGACTTTCTAATATTGCATGGCAGCTTCACGATCTTGAGAAACTAGTGCCTCAACAGAAATTTACGGACACTTGTTCAAATGAACTGTGCATTAACTTCAGTGATGGCGTTTCTTCCTTTGATCCTTTAGTATCTATTCGCAGTGATGCTCATGAAGATTTTCTCAACAATGGAGTAGATGTAGATTTAGATGATCTAGACAAATATCAGGCACAAATACGGGAGAGAACCATGGTGGAATTAGAAAGTGACAATCCTGTTCTAAATGAGTACTTGGCGTTGAAACGTCAGAAGAACAAGAAGGCAAAGAAAGTTTGTGTCTTTTGTAAGAATAATGGTGAAAGGACAGATATCTATATGTCACATGTATTGAAAGACACACAAGGACGTGTCGTTTGTCCCATTCTCAGGAAGTACACGTGCCCACTTTGTGGTGTATCTGGTGATGATGCCCACACCATCCGCTACTGCCCAAGGAAAGAAGGTAGTTTCAGTACTGATGCCCTCATGAAGACCGCCCGCATTGCCACGGGCACGAAGCGCAAGGCATCAAACAGATTAACTGAGTTTTAAAATGTGCTATATCTTTATATTATAGTGATAAGACGACGCGAGAAAGTGATCTTGTTTTATCTGAAGTGCTAAACCAACATGCTGTAGTTTGAAAATACAAAATTCAGGAATCTAAATATCAGCTTAAGGGTGTTTTTTCTTCTTTCTGTTTGTGAGAATTTCAGCAAGGAATAATACAAGTAACATCACCTTTCCTGGAATAATGATAAAACAGTGAATATCATTTTTAAGACTTATACAGTGAATGTTAACCCATTTATGCCTGGTGGATTCTCCTAACTCGTCTTTTTCTCCTAACTCGTCTTTAGACAGGTCCGTTTCTAATAGAAATGGTGTCTGTTTAGTTTTTAATAATACCATGTTTTATAGAAACTCTTGTATTTTCAAGTTTTGGTGGTAAAATTTTCAGTTTATGTTATTTGAATAGGCATGTTTTCGTAATGGGGGAAATTATCGAATACAGTAAAATTCCATGATTTGAACTGGTACAGATTATGCTGGATTAGGCTATACCGAGAACTCCGGAGAAGGCACTTTTTTCAGCAAAAACTAAATTTGAATTTCTAATATTTTCACAGCAACAAATCATTACGAAATCAAGCCTATTCAAATAAATTCAAAATTTCATCACCAAAAACTGAAAGTTTTCAGGAAAAAAAAATATTTTTCATATTTCTGCTCAAACCCGACGTAGATTGTGGGCACTCGTTAGAACCGCATGGGCAACGCAGATTGTGGGTACTCTTTAGAACCGCCTCGCCGAGGCGGTTCTAACGAGTACCCATAATCTATGTTTAGAAGAAGAAATAAAAAATAATGCATACCCCTGTAAACCCCAGTTTTACTATATAAAAGTGGGGTTTAAGGGGGTCAAAATTATATAGGTATGTTTTCGTGATGTAAAACGGATATCCATATAGATATGCATTCACTTCTCCACAAAATATACGTTGTGGATACTCAGAAGCGGATCTGCGAGGCGCTTCAAATGAGTACCCACAAGATATGTTTCTGTGGTAAAAAAAAAAATGTTTATATTTATATCCCTCTTATCTGGGGATATAGAACTACATGTACTAAGGAATTAGTATTTAATTTGTATAAATGTTACGTAACCACAGGCGCCTGGCCCGTTGTTTTGATCGAACATCACGAAAACATGCCTATATAATTTTGACCCCCTTAAACCCCACTTTTATATTGTAAAACTGGGGTTTACAGGGGTATACATTATTTTTCTTATTTTTGCTCGAAAAAATAGATTGTGGGTACTCGTTAGAACCGCCTCGCCGAGGCGCTTCTAACGAGTACCCACAATCTATGTTTTGAGCAGAAATATGAAAAATACCCGAGTTTTTTTATCTGAAAATTTTCAGTTTTTGTAGGTGAAAGTTTCTATATATTTGAATAGGCGTGTTTTCGTAATGGACTTGTGGGATGTGTAAAAATATAAGTAAAATATTTTTTTTTTTTTCATACTGCTATAGATAAAAAAAATCGTTTACTCATATTTTGACTTTTTATACATTCCAAAGTTTTCGGCCAAATCCACGACCAAGCGCCTGTGAAAAGTAGATGCAGTTCTAAGTTAAAAATGTGACTAAGTCAAACGTGCGGACAACGTAGGTGAAGTTCACCCTTCTATTCCGCATAGACTGATCAGTGAAGATCCTGATCAGACTGCGGGATGCACGAGCTGGACTGGTTTCACATTTTGTTCTTAGTTGCTTTTAACTTCAGGTGCCAAACAAAATTGTAGCAATAATTTTATTTATTTTCAAAGAACATGAGGCTTGGCCTGGCCTTTCATGTGATTGTCTGCTAGCCTTAGTTTCTATGAATAAAATGCCGTCGGCTGCAGTTGCGATTGGTTTAATACTTACCGCACCCCGTACCGTCTCGAACCAAGTCTCTCCAAATGAAATAAAACTGTATTAAACCGAGTCACATGAAAATAAGTGAATTATTAGTATAGTATAAAGATTCTTTATGCTAACAGCGAAGACCCAGATCCGACTGCGCTGCGCATGCGATCGTGATCTGCGTTCTCGTCGAAGATATTTTCGCATAGTGTTTCAACTGATGTCCATAAATATTCATACTCGTATGACCGTATTTACCATAACGCTTAGCACTCTGGATAAAAATTTCAGCAAGCGACATTTTGAAATGTTTTTCTTATTTTCTCCTGTAAACAGGTTTTGACATTACATGCAAATTGTCTCCAATTTCAAATCCCGTTTTTAGGGAAAATAAGACAAAAATGTCTTGAAATTGTCGTCTGCTGAATTAGCCCAGAGAGTGGTAAAGGTTAAAAGTTACCATGACTCCTTACCATACCTGTCCTAAACATGAAAACACGCCTATATAATTTTGACCCCTTAAATCCTACTTTTATATAGTAAAACAGGGGTTTACAGGGGTATACATTATTTATTTTTTGTCTGCTAAAACATACATTGTGGGTACTCGTTAGAACCGCCTCGCTGAGACGGTCCTATAGAGTACCCACAATCTATGCTTTGAGCAGAAATATGAAAAATATCAAATTTTTTTTATCTGAAAATTTTCCCTTTTTTTGGTTGTAGAGGTTTCAATATATTTGAATAGGCGTGTTTTCGTAATGACAAAATCTATTTTACTACCATTTGTGCTTCTAAAACCTGTTAGGTGAATGTCAAACAGTATCAGACCCTGATCAGATCCGAGTTCTGTGGCGTCTCACTCTTATCAGGGTCTACGCGGTTTGCTGACCTGTGTGTTCCAGATGACCGTAATTATTATTCACACATCTGAACTCCTTACCATACATGTCCTAAATTTGAACAACTATTGATATGTCTAAAATTGCTGACTGAGAGGTAAACAGTGTAGACCCACATCAGATGCCGTGTTCTGCGCCTTTTTATATCGGTCTGCAACGTTTACTCAAGCCAATATGTCGGAATACTTATATAGGGTAAAATTGGGAAACTATTAAAGGCTCCATATTCCTTAAAAATAGACATTTTGTATCCAAGAAAGGTTTAATAAGTTGATATATAGTATTAATACGATCATAAAATGTGGCATCTGACAGCCTGTAAAAATTCCAATCAGTCTCTATTTTTTTTAACTGGATCAAAAATGAAATGATTTTTTATTGTATCTCTGAATTAATGTTTCGCAACATTAATTCAGAGATACGATAAAAATTATTTCACTTCAAGAACAAAAGACTAACTGAAATTTTACAGGCTGTCAAGTGCCACATTTTACGATTGTATTAATACCATACATCAATTCATTTAACCTTTTTTGGAGAAAAAATATTTATTTTTGAGGAATATGGAGCCTTTAATAGTAATTGTATGAAAGCGGCGCTTATAATAAGCGTATGCGAACAACGAGACAGTTAAACCCGCACTTACCGTAATAACCCTAAGTACTGGGACAGATACGCGGCGTCTGGTCAGGGTTTACACTGTTTGCCATACATACAGCAATATTCTAGACTTATCTAGAGGTAGTGGAATAGACTATTTCAATTTTTAGGACGTACGGTGAGAAGATAATGTGTCACAATACTTAGGGTTTATAACGGTACATGTATAAAGTAATCGAAGGCTCTGATACTAGCGCATGCTAACCTGGGTGATCTCTGTTCGCATATGCATAAATGCCTCTTTGTTTAACTCTTTCACTGCCACAGGCGATAATTATAGGCTTTTGCAAACAGCACAGATCCAGATGAGACGAGCCGTCTCATCTGGATCTACGCTGTTTGACATTGAACATTCAGCCTCTCAACTTTACATATAAACTCCTTTCCAAACGATAGTCTGTTAAAAAAAAAAAAAAGCAGGCGACAAATGTCGTCTGAAATTTGGCACCGAAAGAGTTAAGGGGAATGGATAAAATTCCAGGGAAATAACCCAGTCTAAATTATTTTATAGCCCTTGTGAAAAATGCTTCCATTCTAAAAGGAAATGATTTGCTCACCTGAAAAGCAAATTCACTCCTTTCAGAGAAGACCATTTTCAGAAGGGATCGATGTGCAAGTATGTTAAGAGGAAATCAGAAAAGTTATATCCTAAGTCTGTCCATTTTGTTCTGTAAACGGTTAAAGTCATCGCTATTTTTCTTGCCTCTGAACAACATAAAAATGTATCTTGAAAATTTATGTTAAAAATCTCACATGATATGTTAAGCTTTTCATTTCTCTCGTAAAAAAAAAAATGTGATCCTACATACTTGCGATTTGGGCGAAGGTTTATGTGAGCTATAAGCCATGTGCAAATGTGCCCTTCAGGGCATATCCGGACTGCGAAGTCCCTGATCAGACTGCGCATCTGCCTTCAGGGCCTTCGCTGTCCGCTAACATAACCATAGGAAAATGAAGACTAAACATTTATATATAGCAAAGGCCCTGGTTAAGATTTATGCAGTTTCGCTGGCTCATGCAGATCTTTACCCATGTAGATCTAGAGACCCCTAAAGGTAATTGACAAACAGTGCAGTCCCAGATCAGACGCCGCAGAATGCGGCGTCTGATCAGGGTCTTCACTGTTTGCAAATGGTTCAACCATTTTTCTCTAGGAATATCTAAATCACAAATAATGAAAAGTCCGCATTGATTGAGTTTGCTTCGGCGAACATCGCAATGTCACGTGTACATTTGATGCGAAACGTGGGAAAAGTCCCTTATGTCATATGCGTACAGCAAAGGTTCAGATGCGCATGCGCATCCGTAGTCTGATCTGGGCATTTCCTGTTTGTCGATTATTCTTCAATATCTATTGATTCTGTAAGCGGACAACGAAGGCCCGATCAGCCTGCGCGAATGCGCAGGCTGATCAGGACCTGCGTTGTCCGTAAAATGCATGCTTGCGATACGCATCATTTGTTTCTTTGCGTATTATTTATTGTCAAATGTGCTTAAGTAAATTGAGGGATGCACTGGGAGAACAAACATTTTCCTGTCCAAACAACGAGGGCACCGTTTTGGTTAGGGTTTTTTTGTTTGCCTAAAACACATCCAAACTACCATATTTACCATAACTGTTGGGACGTATAGGCATGCGCAAACAGTGAAGACACAGATCAGACGCCAACAACGCGGTCGTCGGACGGTAGTTATTATACTGATTGCCACACACCCAGCAGTTCTTTGCTGCACCAAAATTGGGGGGTAGGGGGGGGGGGGAGGGAGCTTGTTCACAGTTTAGGATACATGTACGTCTAATTTAAAAGGAGTGAAAAGGAGTGAATATGTCCCAATAGCTAGGGTAAATATTGGACATAGGCCCAGGTCAGTTTGAGCCTCCGTGCAGTCTTGATATTAAATTGTATCATTTTTCCAGCGGGCACATGCCGGTTATACAACGTCGCATTAACGTCGATGTAACATCGACGTTATTGAAACGTTGTACAAACGCCATGTGCCCGCTGGATTATTTTGAAGCCAGTAAAATAGTAAGAGCCAGTTCATATTCAAACAGAGAGAGCCTGGATCGGCCTGTGCACTTGTGTATCCCTATATGACCCTTCAATGTTTATTGAAGATATTCTATGATATTGAATGGTTCTGTAAGCCGAGATGAACCTAATGAAATTGCACGCGTGCACAGTATGATCTGCCTTCACTCTTTGCATATGACATGATTCTATTTTTTTGGATTCTTATGGCAAGACTGTGCTGATCACCTCGATCTTCGCTGTTTAAAAGTATGTACATGTGGTCTGCCATCACGAAAACATGCCTATATAATTTTGACCCTCTTAAACCCCACTTTTATATAGTAAAACTGGGGTTCACAGGGGTATACATTATTTTTCTTATTTCTGCTCAAAACATAGATTGTGGGTACTCGTTAGAACCGCCTCGATGAGGCAGTTCTAACGAGTACCCACAATCTATGTTTTGAGCAGAAACATGAAAAATATCAGAATGTTTTTATCTGAAAATTTTCATTTTTTGGTGGTAAAATTTTCAGTATATTTGAATAGGCATGTTTTCGTAATGTGGCCATTTTACTGTGTTGATGTGTCTAAATGGAATTTGATGAGTAACAAACACAGTGTAGACCCTGATCAGACACCATGTTCTGCGGCGTCTGATCAGAGTCTACACTGCTTGCACAGGCCTATTTGTCAGAATACTTACGGTAAATACGGTACAAATTACACATCGATATTGTTTTCTGGAAATCTTCCCACATTTTTGATGAAAAAATATCTATATTTTTGGGTTTAACCCTTATCCTGCTGAATAAATTAAGATGACATGCCCACTTCTAATTTTCAGCCAATCAGATCACTTGATCCGGATTGTTGCTATAAATTCACATACTAAATGACAAACAGTGCAGACCAGATCAGTTGGCTTCTTTAGAAGCCAACTGATCTGGATCGGCACTGTTTGCAAAGGCAGGATATATCCGGGTTCAGCAGGACAAGGGTTAATTGCAAGAATTTGAAGTTTAATTAACGGATGCGTAAGCTAACGATGTTTTGAACAACTAGGCACTGACGAGGACTTTCCTCAGACAGTGCAATAAAGCCTGATGAATCCGGGTATTCGCAGTTTTCATATAGGTTAAGACCCAGTCAAATGTGTTTTGCCATGCGGAAATTCGTCTTCCAAGGCATAAGTTAACAGCAAATTTCCCATGATCCACAAAGCGGACCATGATCTGGGCCATTGCCGTTAGCTTATCAAGCGAAGACACTTTACGCAAGGTTCAACTGTATTGAGTCGGGATATAATCAAAATTCCTGATAGTCTCCTGTCACAGTGTAGCTAGGACCAGAGTGTTTTGTTCTTTTTTTTATATTGAATCTTAATGTGGACAGCGAAGATCTTCCGCAGACTGCTTATGGGCTGGTTCCCAGCAAACACATAACGTCGCAACAACGTCGCTGCAACGTCACGACGTTGCAGCGACGTTGTAACGACGTTGTTGAGACGTTGAGTGTTTGCTGGTTTGGAAGAGGCCATTGTTCGCATTTTAGCGTCTTATCAGTCTATACACACTGTAGTCTTCGCTGTACGCGTTTGTCGTGTTGGTTTATCTGTACATAGCACGAACATTTTATATAATTCGTGTATGAATTGTTTAATATAGTGCAGACTAAAATAACAAAATTTAAAAAAAAAAAAAAAAAATAGATTAAATATGTACAGATAATCTTGGTTGTAAGAAAAAGTGCTTAAGCGTCACCATTTCCGATTATAAATTCAGCAGACGACAAATTGATATTTATCGTTTACTTTCAAAGAAAATAGGTTTAGGCATTTCATGCAAATCGGCTTGAAATCCCAAAACCTATTTTCATAGAAAAATAAGAACAGTTTTTAAAATGTCATCTGCTGAACATTTACCCAGCATGCTTATTGTTTAAAGAGTTTGATAAAATAAATATATTTTACAAATACATTGTGCTGCTTTTTCCTTGTCTTTCATAGGGGCATTGATTAAACCTTAAAGAGCTAAGCAGATTTGTAGCAGACGACATACTAAAATTTATCCTATTATTTTTCAGACTTGGCATTTTTGCTAGGCAGACGATTCAAGCCTTATTTTCTCCGGAAATAAAAACAATAAAATAATGGAAAAAAAAAAAAAAAAAATAAAAAAATAAAAATAGAGTGTCGCTGCTGTAGTTATGATTAGCGTTTTATGGGTTAAGAAAAGGGTCGTCGTGTCGCATGTGAACACCGAAGGTCCATGTCAGCGAATCCGCAGTCAGAATTGGCTTGCCTCATTTATAAAAAAGGATCTAGTCTGAAATATAAGAAGTTGCTACCAGATCTTCCGTTTAGAGCATACATTTCTCAGAGAGGTCTGAAAAAAAAGTTACTTCTGAAAAGGGTCTACTCTAAAAGGAAAGAACTTGCTCCCCTTTTGGAAAAAAAAGTCTATAGTAAGAGCAAAGAATTTGCTCCCCTTTGGGAGGAATTTTCCCCCTTTAGAATAGACCACTTTTTGGAAGGGGTTTGGTATGCAGAAAAGCAATTAGGAAATCACAAGAGGTGTCTCCTTTGAAAAAATGGCGGAAAATCACCAAGCGTATTCAAGCCCCTGAAATCATAGCCCATTTTAGTCAGGAAAACGGCGTCTGATTACCCCCTATACTGTTTGCATCAACTACAGGAATTTCTGTAAAAAGTTATAAAAATAACAAGAAACCCTGCTATGGGAAATAGATCGGTCCAAAGAATTGTTGTAGAAGAGTCCACTCGACGTAAATGGGTTAACGCAGCGTACAAATCCGAATCAAAGCACTGATAGCACTTGTGGGTTGATTATCTCTGAGTATAGGCTGGGAAAATGATCCTGAATGGGGACTGTTTCATTTAATCTTTAACTTCCTGTAATTTAAGCAAACAGTGCACACCTGACCAGTCGCCGCGTTCTGCGGCGTCTGATTTAGGTCTGTGCCCCGGTCCAGGTTTCACAGATAACCCCATATATCAACAGCACTCAGACGTCTTTATATCAACAGCACTCTGACGTCACAGCTACAAGAATAGCGCAGTTATAAATAACCGTTACCTGGATTTAGTCTAACGCGCGGTTGATTACAAAAATGTACATTGGTCAATGATAACAACGTGGACAACTGCCTTAAGGAAATTAAGTATACCAGGGCTCGACTGTACCTAGACAATCGACCCAAAATGAATGCTAATAAAATGGCCAAAAATATGAAACCACATTTGAAGCCAGCCTGTAACAGTCATACGCCATCTTGTTAGATGTTAAGAACTTGAGCATTGGAAAAGTACCCACATGTTTTCGTGCAAAGTAATATAAGGTTACATGATCACATGCATTCATCACATAGAATTTGTTAATGGGTATGCACTGACATACTATACCATACCACAATTAAGAACCGTCCCTTTATGGATGAGGTGAAAAATGATTTGTGATGGAAATGTTAGCCTAACTTCGATATTCACTTTCACTCACTACAAGCATTTTTCCGCATTCACTCGGACATTTTTTTCCGATCACTACTTTCAATAAAGCGCGTAGTAATCTTCGGTCCGCGTTTGCTACAAACCTAGCGTTCATTGATTTAGCGCGGTCCGCGTTTGCTACAAACCTAGCGTTTATTGATTTAGCGCGGGCACTGACAAAATGCAAATATCTCTTGTACACCCAGACAATTTGGCATCGTGCCGTCCTAGGTTCAAGATGAAGGTCAGTCTGATGAATGGTAATTTCCGAAAGCACTTTTATTTGAAAAAAAAAAAAAAAAAAAAAAAAAAAAAAAAAAAATAAATAAATAGTGACATTTTTTCCGTCGACGATCACTATGCCTGAAAATAGATCAATACAACTACCACAAGCATCGATAGATTGGAGTAAGGGTGTTTTTTATAATGATAAAGGATGGCTAAAATTAATATTACGATGAAAACTTACCTTGATTAAACCAGTGCCACCTAAAAATAACCATTATAAGAGATGACAAATCCCACGACCGAACCGCCACTTCTAAATTTGGTGGCTATGTATTTCAATAAGAGATCATGAGAATATTGAAACAGGGCAAAAAAAAAAAAAAAAAAAAAAAAAAAGAGGCAACGCATTATTACATTATTATATATATTACGGAATCAAAGCACTGACAGCACTGGTGGGTCAAAATTTGTGTCTGAATGTAGAGCGGGAAAATGGTTCTTAAATAAGATTGTAACATTTTATCCTTAAATTACTGTAATTTAAGCAAACAGTGCAGACCCTGATCAGACACTGCGTTCTACGGTTTCTGATTTGGAACTGCGTTGTTTGCAAATGTCCCAGTCCAGGTTTTACAGATAACCCTCTTTACACTGCACTCTGACGTCACATGACGTCACAGCGAGAAGAATAGCGCATTGGTTTAAACAGTATTTTATTTGACAATAAACAGCGCATTGCAAAAAAACAACAACAAAAAAACAAACAAACAAAGCGACAATGTCGATTTTCTTCCCTGTATTAATCTAAATAGTTTTTTTTCTAATGTGAACTATTGCGACTGTCTCATGGTGTTGTCGGCCAGATGCGAATATTCATTCACTCCAGTTCCGCCATCATGAATTAATACTTCACAGTCTGCCCTCAAACCATGGACCATGCGTTATTTGTGATAATTCACCGTCTTAAACATACCCATTTTCCTTAATTATTTCACTGTAGAAAGTTTCCATTGAATTCAGAAATATGCAAAAACGTAATAAAACGTACCTTCTGACATGTGCGCCTAACGTAGCAATACGAAAACATAGTAATTTTAACCCCCGCCTCCCGCCCCCTCAAACCCCACTTTTATATAGTAAAACTGAGGTTTACAGGAGTGTACATTATTTCTCTTATTTCTGCTCAAAACATAGATTGTGGATCGGCGAGGCGGTTCTAACGACTACCCATGATATATGAAAAATATCAGAATTTTTTATCTGAAAACTTTCAGTTTTGGTGGTGAAATATTCAATATATTTGAATAGGCACGTTTTCGTAATTGACTCAAATTAGACAGAGCATCCGCGCAGTGAGATAACAGTCTTTTGTCCATATGCATCCAGGGAAACCCGATATCGGGATATCGGAGGTTGCGAGATTTCCGAGGTAAACAAATGACGTCATTCAGCGACAGGGTATGTATTTATCCATTTTTATAGCTTATATCTTATTCATTTGATAAAAAAGCTGAGTTGCTCGTTCTAGAGACATAATAATGAATATGTTAAAGCAAATATTTCCTTTCTCAGCTACTTTGTGGAGGTGAAAACGGCATTTGAACCAAGATGATCTATTTTTCATCTCAGTTTCTGCCTTTTCGACGGCTACCAGCCCGATCATGGTCAATGACATGTTGGTTTATTATTGTCCAAGGATGGACTTATCTTCTCTTCGACTGCCTTCATAGTTGTTTCAGTTTATCAACAAAAAATAATGCCCCCGGATGAAATTTAAAGCAAGTACTAGCGAAATTTTGGATAACGGAATATTCGGAGGTACATTGACACATGATGCTGTAGATCTCGGAGGGACTGTTGCTGGATTTCGGAGGCAGTTGCTGGATTTCGGAGGCACTGAAAATTGACGGAGTGAGTTCTGTCTAAAAAAGCAATATAAATTAAAACCTGCTCGCACAATATGGTGCTAAGCCTGTGTGCAAATACAAGTGTCTCTTTTTGTAACAATTTTAATAGGGTTTAATTGGTTTGAAGGAGAACTTATATGCAATAAAACAGCTTTTCGCTGCAAAAATGATGTTCTGTATGTGAAACGTGATATTTTCCTACCTAAGTTTCGATTGAAATGTTTATTTTGGAAACTCGTAAGAACCACAGCGCCGATGCGGTGCCAACGAGTGCCATCAGATCAGAAATAATAAACGTAACGTTACCATTGTAAATATATGATATATCAATTATTCGTAGCAATATCCCAACTCGGCACAAAATTCACCAATATCAGTACAAAAAATCTATAATAAAGTTAACAACAGGTGCTTATTCGTCCATCGGGCTGACATTTGTATATCTAATTACAAGAATCTATCTATTTTCTTATTCTGAGTCGTTCATATTTGACCATTTCCTGAGTTAGGTGGGTCGCTTAATTTAGAATTTAGCAACAACAACAACAATTATAGTAATAATAATAATAATAATAATAATAATAATAATAATAATAATAATAATAATAATAATAATAAACACGATGAGCCTGGTAAATAGTTCCTTTAAAATCTGTGGAATCCAGTTAAACATTAAAAACAAAAAGAAAACACCCATATGTAAGTCATCTTGAAATCTTATAACGCCCTTAACTCCCATCATTTTAATGGAATTTCATCAAATGTGCATCGAAATCCAAATGTTACAATGTATAGTTTAGAACTATACTGTTCTTTGCTTGTATTCTCCTTGCGCGTACAACCGAAAGTCCATATCAGAGAATCTTAATTGTATTTTTTCTTTTATTTATGTAACGCTCCTGATTTTTAATGCTTGTCGGCAAACTGTCTTATAAGAACTCCCCATGTGGTGTTACTTAACATTGTTGTCTACAAATCTTTATGGACAGTCCGCTTATCTAGGTTTTTAAGCAGCAGCCAGAAAAATTACACATTCCCCTGTAATCCCATTTTCCTAATATAAGTGAAATTTACAAGGGGTCTTCACCGCATAAATTTGCTAGCGTGATATAATAATTATATGAGTTGTATCAAGTTGTATCGAGGAGACCTTTGTCATTTTCATTTGCTCTCAATAGAAAACATTACTGATTTTGTAACGTGTTCTTCCATATGCGCTGTGCGTGCGTGTGTGTGTGTGATTGGGGATGGGGGTGGACAAATTCATTTCAAAATCAAGCAGATGGGGTTGGGGGTGGAGTTGGCGAACGTAGCCCCCATTGTGGACAAATTATTTAAAAAAATCAAGCAGATTTTAATCGAAAACACAGGTTACACCCCTAATATTCGCCTCTAAATCGATATTTTCTGAGCATTTGCACGCCTCCATACGGTCACACCATCCCCATTTCAAAACCCACGGGCCTGGGTTTTTAAGCCTAAATTAAATGTAAGTGAAAAATCCATGGAGTGTCTGACCGACCAAACGATGAAACGAGACCTGTACCCCTTTCGGGCCAATTATTTTAAAAATCATGCAGGTTTGGCCATAAAATCACTTTACATTCCTTAATTTTGCATCCCCATCGGCATTTTGTTGGCATCTGTGTCCCCTTTAAAAATAGCCAAGAATTCACACACCCGCCCCTTCCATTTCAAAAGTCTGTGTATAGGCCTGGAAACTCACCAAAGGCACAAAACGTTGTGATGAACAAATATGAAAACACGCAGAATGAAATTTTCATGTCTTAAAAAATACAAACGTTTCAGAAAGAAAATGTTAATTTTCCTATTATTATTTTTTTTTCATCGAGGCGGTTCTAACAATAACCCGCAACCTATGTTTTAGAGCAGAAACGACGTGGTTCTTAAGAGTACCTCAATACATATTTTAGAGCAGAAACAAGAAAAAAAAAAAAAAAAAAAAAAAAAAAAAAAGATTTATAGTGCTGCAATCCCCACTTTTTCTATGTGAAGTCGTGTTTGTTACCTTGGTTTTCATCACGAAGGCTGGTTATCTTGATGCTGGTTATCTTGATGTTTTATCTTGATACATCTTTGGCACATTATTTCATTTATTCTTTGCCAGTCTGCATAAACGCTTTGTTCACTTGCTACATGCCACTCCTGACGATTCAGGTAATCGTCTTCAACATATTAAACCAGGCAAGATCACATTTCAGAAAAGATGTAGGCGTTTTAAAAAGAACACAAAATTTCCATTCCTCCGATATCCCGTAAACCAATATAAATTTGTCCTCCGACATCCCTGCATCATACCTCCGACATCCTGTTACCAATAAATATGACAACAACCCTAAAGAAATCTAAAAAATCTGCCACTTTAGTAATTTTTTCACATCTGCTATTTCTTGTATAATTTATAGAAAGGTTCTAGATTATACAGACATACATACTCAATGAAAAAGCTTTACAGGATAAAAGCTATAAACAATTGAAAATGGAATTCGGGTGAAAAACAATGAAATTTCCGTTTCAAACGTGATTTTGAATAAATAGGAGGATACTTTATATTGAAATGCCATTTTCATATATTAAACTATTCAACTGAGAAAATATAGGTTACGTTGCTTATCCTCCAGAAGCACTTTTTTGATCATTAAAAGAGGATCAGTACATACACTGTCGCTGGATGACATTTGTTTACCTCCGAAATCTCGCAACCTCCGATATCCCGATATCGGGTTTCCCTGGGTGATATGAAGAAACTTTGCATCGTTTGCTATCAAAAATGCACCCAGTGAAGATTCTAAGCAGAATGCTCGAATGTGAAGTCTTAAATCAACGTTCGCTGTGCGCACATGTCCGAAGGTATGTTTACTGACGTTTTTATGTACGGTGAATGTCCTAAAAATTCCAACACGAAAACACGTCCATTCAAAATACATAAAAATTTCACCTCCATAAACTGAAATTTTTCAGGTAAAAAAGACTCTGACATTTTTATTTTTCTGCTAAAAACATAGATTGTGGGTACTCGTTAGATCCGTCTCGTCGAGGCGGTTCTAACGAGTACCCACAATCTATGTTTTCGAGCAAAAATAAGAAAAATAATGTATACCCCTGTAAACCCAAGTTTTACTATATAAAAGTGGGGTTTAAGGGGGTCAAAATTATATAGGCATGTTTTCGTGGATCACAAAAGTTTCTGACAAAATGACATATTCAAACATATGTAGATCCAGATCAGACTGCTTCCGAAGTCTGATCAGGGTCTACACTGTTTGCAAATCCACCATGTATTTTAAGAAACAACTGCATAAAAAGCAAAATTTAAGCAAAAAAAAAAACAACAAAAAAAAAAAAAAAAAAAAAAAAAAACACAAAAAAAACCAAACTAATGAATAAAGCGTTCGTTTTAGGACATTTACCGTACATTGCATCAGAGTAAGCATGCAGTTTCACCAATCTGTGGAATGAACGTCACCACTCACATGCATTCTACCTCACATTCCAATCGCTTTTAACGTTAAAAAAACTAAAAACAAAAATATAAAAGAAAAAAATACATCTTATTTATTTATTTATTACTCTAAGGAGGCGTTATGTTTTTCTAACCCCAGTTGTTCAAAGCATCGTTAACTGAACAAGCTCGTTTGTGGTCAAAATGTAAACTGTTCTAGTAAGTACAACTGTAGTATCTAATTCACAGGAATTTTTGCTGAAAAAATGTGAGTAGCTTTAGCAAATGCAAAAGCTACTCACATATTCAGCAAACGTATTTAATTTAGCATACATGCCATATTTAATGATCAAAGTTTTAACGATACGTTAACTAACGACATCGTTTGTTTTAAACATCTGGGCCCTGGTATTTTGTGATTAATGAGCCCATCACGAAAACATGCCTATATAATTTTGACCCCCTTAAACCCTACTTTTATATAGTAAAACTGGGGTTTACAGGGGTAAACATTATTTTTCTTATTTCTGATAAAACATAGATTGTGGGTACTCGTTAGAACCGCCTCGGCGAGGCGGTTCTAACAAGTACCCACAATCTATGTTTTTAGCAGGAATATGAAAAATATCATAATTTTCATCTGAAAATTTTCCTGTTTTGGTTGTAAAATTTTCAATATATTTGAATAGGCGTGTTTTCCTTATGCATTTCAGGATTTTTGAATATATATATGAGTGTCATTGCTGAGGCCTGATTGACCAAAACTTGCTAGTCTGACTTAGAAAACTTGACACAAGTTGATTTTAGTTTTACTAGTGTCTTCATTGCTCTCAAGGGTCATTCTGTTTAGAATCTATTTGTGGTACTTCTGCTTAGTACATCGATCATTGCCACTGTGCCGTTGTGGCCTCATCATGAAAACACGCCTATATATAATTCTGACCCCTTTAAACCCCACTTTTATATACATGTAGTAAAACTGGGGTTAACAGGGATATACATTATTTTCTTATTTTTGCTAAAAACATAAATTGTAGGTACTCGTTAGAACCGCCTCATCCAGGCAGTTCTAACGAGTACCATCAATCTATGTTTTGAGCAGATATATGAAAAATATCAGAATTTTTTATCTGAAAATTTTCATTTTTTGGTGGTAAAATTTTCAGTATATTTGAATAGGCGTGTTTTCGTTATGTTTCATCCTTTCTTCTCCTCGGAAAGATTGTGCTTCGTGATTATAGCTATTCCTGGGTAACTTCATCTATATACTTACAGTCGACCTCAATAGCTCAAACACCGATGGCTCGTTTACCATGGCTAATTCGAACTCGTTTTTTGTTTTGAGCTCCTACGAATTTCTTCCGATAGCTCAAGAATACAGACATTTAAGGACATTTTCTTATTTCATCATGAAATTGTTTGTTCTGTGTACTCATTAGAATCGCCTCATCAAGGCGATTCTAATGAGTACACTCAACATACATTTATTGTCTAGAAGATCGAAAGAAGTCCCTAAATTATCGCCATTTGCTTCCTGACCTAGCGTCATGATTAACCCTCATTGCTCGAACTACCCATATATCGAATAAATGTCCATGGTCCCTATTACGTTCGAGCCATTGAGATTCGACTGCATAGTGCATAAAAGGTGGCATGGCGCTTCTTTTCTCGCAGCAATGTTGCTTTTCCCCCATGAACGTAGTTTAATAACAACGCATGACATGGGTGTAATATAATATACATTCCTATACATTTTGACATCGTTCAATAACAAAGAAATAAAAGATTCAAGTTGTCATTTGATGTATTTAAAGCGCCATTGTCATTTGATGCTTTTAACGGATATAGATATACTTTCAAGAGAGGTCTTCTCCTAACAAGGGATCTACTTTAAAAGGAAAGAATTTGCTCCTTTTGGAGGAGCAAATTCTTTCCTTTTAATGTAGACCCTTTTTCAGAAGGGGCTTGGTGCGCAGGAAAGCAAACAGGAACTAAGACTAGTTGTCTCCCTTGCAAAAATGAAAGTTCATCAAGTCCCCTTAAATATTATTTTCAGTCCCACGATGAGAAGATATTTCTTCGGGAAATACGAAAACAAGGAACGCCTAACTCAGTCTATGTATTCGGACAGTCTCATCACGTGTCCTCTGAAGCGATGCATTGGTACCGGCACCTACAATACCAGCAAAGCCCCTGATGAAACACAACGGACTCAACATAACATTCTCTGTCTATATATGGCGTATACCGTATTCGACCTAATTACCGCACTGTGCGCTTAGGTTTTTCAAAATTACTGGGAACACTCAGATGTGATAAAATATGTACCTATACCTATTAAGGATACACTATAAAAAGATCAGAAAAGGACTTATTTGATGATGATTATGCGATTTTTTTCCTGATTTTCTTTATAAAGGCATATGTTGTGGGTACTCATTTGATTTGCATCGACAAGTCGATGCAATTCAAATGAGAACCCACAACATATGCTTTTATAAAAAAGTAAATAAAAAGTACACTGGCTGTAATAAGACTACGGAATTTCAAGAGTGTGCGCTTATAGGGGTATGTGCGGTAATTAGATCGAATACGGTATATCCCTTTTTACTGGGCGAGGACCGTTTTAAAGAACATGTGGTTACCGTCTTTACCCAAAATTTTTGGATATTTATTGCAAAGCAGACAGTGTAGACTCATATCAGACGCCGCAGAACGCGGAGTCTGATAAGGGTCTACACGGTTTGCTACACATTCAGCATAATTTTGACACACCAACAGGTAGTAAAATCAATTTGCTGAAATTTTTTTAGGACCCAGTACGGCGAAGAGTGAAAGTGTCGAAAATTTAAAGAAAATAAAGTAGTCTTTCAAAGCGTTTCGTTGAACTAAATTTGTATAAAACCATAACTTACTAAAGTTTCAGTAAAAAAAAAGAAACCCTAATATTGAAGAAGTAAATTACGATTTAGAAATAAATTGAAATAGAAATGTGATATGCACGCATTAGAAGTATTTTGTCATTTACCCTGGGGAATATGTAATTTAGCAGATGCCATTAAGCTAATCTGGATCACATCACGAAAACATACCTATGTTATTTCGACCCCCTTAAACCCTACTTTTATATAGAAAAACTGGGGTATACAGGGGTATACATTATTTTTCTTATTTCTGCTCAAAAACATAGATTGTGGGTACTCGTTAGAACCGCCTCAGCAAGGCGGTTCTAACGAGTACCCACAATCTATGTTTTTAGCAGAAATATGAAAAAATATCAGAGTTTTTCATCTGAAAATTTCTCAGTTTTTGGAGGTGAAATTTTCTATATAATTTGAATAAGCGTGTTTCCGTAATCATGACATTAGAATTATGTTATTGATACAAGGACGAAGACCCAGCAACCATAGCCACGCCATCTGGTCTTCTTTATACAGTCTCGTTATCTCGACCTGGCTTATCTCGAATAACCATTTATCTCGAAGTGAAAATCTGGTCCCTGTCTTAACATGGAAATCTAACAATAGGTTACAAAATATTCTGGAAAAGATAAGAAATTAAGAGCAATTTGTCCTTATTTCAACAATATTTTCAATATATCTCTAAAATCAGGTTTCAGTTGTGAAATGTGGTTGTTCGATTTACTTTTCCTCAATTCTTCAAATCTGATATGTAACGGTACGGATATCTCGAAGTATTTCAGAGTCCCTAGGACTTCGAAATAACGAGAGTCGATTGTATATCATTTCTTTTTCAGAACGGACTTAGTGTTCAGCAAAGCAAACAGAAATAAACAAGTTTTATCGTCTTTGTTAAAAAGTAGCGGAACAGTCTATCAAGTATATCAAGTCTCCTTAAATGGACACGCCCAGTAAGCATTCTACATCATTCTATAGCGGGCCATTATCGGCCCGTCAGGGTAGCTGACGGGCCGATAACGGCCCGCTGTAGATTAATAAAGAATGCTAGCTGGGCGACACCCTAATATAAAATACATTTCACACGAAGAGCTTAACAAACTTTAAAAATTGATACAAGTTTTGTCAAAATCGTTCAAGAAATAACAAAGTTATTATTTTAAGGATTTAATATGGCTAACATTGGCACCGCAAATATTTAATGAGATTTCAAGAATTTTTAAACTTTAAAATTTTGCATTACCATTTAATACCAAAGCATTGTTTAGAGAAAATAAGTTGCTAACCACTTAAGGAAAGCATGCTCAGAAATATTAAGACAAAATATCTATCTGTATGCTGTTTATGTTAATTATGCATATTTGATTAGGGCTGTGTGACGTCATAAAGCCCCAAATGGCGGCCTCCATGACGCTTTTCAAATATTTAAACGCCATTAACATTCTTATTTGTTGGACGATTTTGATAAAAACTTGTATAAAAATTTTCGGCTTGGAAAGCTCTATCCTGATAGACATACTTTCTTTCTACACTGCCTTACCCTTTAAGTTCTGGCCCGAGATTCTAAACCTGTTTCATGTTCAACTCAGCTAAGCATGAAAGTTTCTCTGTTAATAACGATGAAAATGCCAACAACAGTTGACATTTTCATGTTTATTAACAGAGAAATTTTCAGGCTCAGCTATTTAGCAGTAAGGAGTTTGCAATTGTTAGTAATTTGAGATTGGTTAACAGGACAAATTTCATGCTCAGTTGAGATGAGCATGAACAAAGTTTTATAACCTTGGGCCCTGGTCTCTTATTTTACATTTTTCTAGGCGTATGAAAATGTCTAAATCCGCCACCGGGAGACAAATAAAGTCGTCTGGTTGTCTCTTAGAGGCAAAGGCGTAGGCTGGGGATTCATCCAAACGATGTTTTGTAGTCCACTAAGAAGAGCATCACGAAAACATATCTATATAATTTTGCACCCCCCTCTTAAACCCCACTTTTATATAGTAAAACGAGGGTTTACAGGGGTATACATTATTTTTCTTATTTTTGCTCAAAAACATATATTGTGGGTACTCGTTAGAACCGCCTCGGTGAGGCGGTTCTAACGAGTACCCACAATCTATGTTTTAAGCAGAGATATGAAAAATGTCAGATTTTTTATCTTAAAGCTTTCAGTTTTTGGATGTGAAATTTTCAATATATTTGAATAAGCATGTTTTCTTAATGGATCGCAATGTGTAGACACTGATTTTACACGTCGCAGAACTGATTTGTTTACTTTTACTCCTGTTTGCTACATGCTGTAATTGTAGGAACATCAAACGGTGTTGAAGGATTTCTGGGTCTGCAGTGTTTGCTTAGATTTCTAAGTCTTAGGGTAGCCTGATCAATTCGAGCCGCCTCATAAATTTTGAAAGAAAAACACTGAATAATTACTGAAGCTCTTGGCCTCTGTGATGAAAGTGTAGAACTCAAGAAACAAAATAATGAATCTAAAGGAATGAAAAACTATACAGACAAATAGATGGGTATTGCTGGATGCACTTCAAGCCGTATAGACTCTACTCAAATCAATACTGGTTAACCGCTTAGAGGACTAAGCCTGCCCAGTAAACGTGTGGTTAGGTAGACTGACCGCGCTCGATATGACCCTATTGGGTTGACTGGGCCGTAAAACCTCAACACAAACCCTACTCAAATACATATTCTTTGACGTCTTGTGTGTGCCTACCCTGTTTGCTCAGGCCTGTCTGTCCGGAGGCTAAGGTAAAAGGCATAAAATACAGTCAAACTTCAATGGCTCGAACATCGTTGGGAACATGAAAATTTGTTCGAGACATGGGTAGTTCGAGCCACTGAGGGTTAATCATGGCGCAAGGTCAGGAAACAAATGGCGAAAATGTAGGGAAATCTTTTCGATCTTCTATACAATAATGGTATGTTGGGTGTACTCATTAGAATCGCCTCGATGAGGCGATTCTAATGAGTACACACAACATACAATGTCATGATAAAATAAGAAAATCTCTTTAAATAATTGCTTTCTTGGGCTATCGGAAGAATTCCGTAGGGACTGAAAAACGAGTTCGAATTAGCTATGGTAAACGAGCCATCGGTATTCGAGCTATTCAGGTTCAACTGTATATGTAAACAGCAGGATGATGTGAATCTTCGCATTTTCGCGTTACCTCACCCCAGAGGCGTATAATTCTACTAACGGGGATATGACCCTCGAAAGGACTTACAGGAGGAAAGTGCCATATCACTGGTTAGCTGGCTTCAGCAGTGATAGGCATTAATGGGTTTGTATAATATATATATTAGAATACAGGATTTGACATTTCATTTAAACTTGCAGACAGTTTGTATGAAATGTCAAACCCTGTTTTCTGGAACAAATCCGAAAAAATATTTCAAAATATCGTCTGTTGATTTTTTTTTTCGTTGACTGTGCAACTGGCACGTGTAATTATTATTTCTGTAAACATTTAATGAAGTACTGCAGAGCTGAAAGCTATTATCATACCAGTTTCTCTAAGAGAACTAGATTGTATTCCTAATAAACTCTCAGTTAGCAGACAATCAGATGATAGGAACCCGTACACAACACGTTGCACGCATATACTGGGGAGCTGATAGCCCTGGTAGTAGACATCATAAAAACATGCCTATATAATGTTGAACCCCATAAACCCCACTTTTATACACTAAAACTGGGGTTTACAGGGGTATACATTATTTTTCTTATTTCTGCTCAAAACACAGATTGTGGGTACTCGTTAGAACCGCATCGCCGAGGCGGTTCTAACGAGTACCCACAATCTATGATTTTAGCAGAAATATGAAAAAAATATCAGAATTTTTATCTGAAAATTTTCATTTTTTGGTGGTAAAATTTTCAGTATATTTGAATAGGCTTGTTTTCGTAATGATTATAAGCCTCTGGCCGCCCTTATAACATTTGCTAGGATACATGCAATTTAAGGGGGAATGATACACTATCAAGAGAGGTAATTCTGTCGAATAATTTTTGCCAGCCTTTCGGAAAGGGTCTACCCCACAAAAAGAAACAATTTGCACGCAGGGGGCAATTCTTTCCTGATGGAGTAGACTCTCTTTAAAAGGGCCTTAGTGTGCTTAAACGCAAACAGGAAGTCACAAAATCTGTCTCCCTTGCAAAACAACGACAAAAAATCTACTAACTTAAGAATTCGGCATTTTGAAATAGGATTACTCAATAATGCGACAATTAAATTATCCTAATATTGCGAAATTACAACAGTCGATTTCGTTCCCAAGGCAATTGTGCAATAACGGAGCATTATGCGTAGCGTGTATATCATAGCAGAAGTAATTTAATGTGACACATAGCTGCGCATTGGCGCCAGTCAATGGAACAGTTAAACCGCAACATGAAAAAAATACCTTCTGACATAAGCATCTAAAGAAGACTCAAATCAGCCTGCGCATCTGCGCAGTCTGATCAGAATTTTCGTTGTCTGCATGAAGAAACTTCGCATCCTTGGCAATCCAAACTGCGCCCAGTGAAGATTCTGGTCAGAGGTTGATCTGAAACTTCTCGGGGCGCACACGCCCGAAGGTATGTTTTCTGAGAGTCGCGGATTAGGTGTCTGCTACTTTATTCGAACATTGAGTCATATCCTACTCAAGGGTATTCCCTAATATACTTTCGAATTTCGTTCTGCACCGCTGCATTTTGTTTTCTTGATTCATTCTTTTATCTCAATAAAATAATGTTATCATTGTCACAGATCACCATTTTGGAGAAATTTTAAGTAATAGTTTGAAACAAATTAAAAAAAATTCAGGTGTAAATTAGTGGAATAAATGATCAAAAATGTCTGCTATAATGGGTCACCAGTCAAAATAAGCAAAATTACAAATCAATATGCACTGTACATATGTCAGAATTCATCACGAAAACACGCCAGTATAATTGTGACCCCCTTAAACCCCATTTTTATATAGTAAAACTGGGGTTTACAGGGGTATACATTATTTTTTCTTATTTCTGCTCAAAACATAGATTGTGGATACTCGTTAGAACCGCCTCCATTTTGTATGGAGGCGGCTCTAACGAGTACCCACAATCTATGTTTTGAGCAGAAATATGAAACATATTAGGATTTTTGTATCTGAAAGTTTTCATTTTTTGTGGCAGTAAAATTTTCATTATATTTGAATAGGCATGTTTTCGTGATGTAGCGGAATATATGATCAAAAAATGTTTGCTATAATGGGTCGCCAGTCAAAATAAGCAAAATTACAAATGAATATGTACTGTATATATGTCAAATAGTCAGTAAAGACACCCTGGAAATGTCACAAACAATCCTTAATTCTTTCACTGCCAAAGGCGATAAAATAGGCTTTTGCAAACAGCATAGATCCAGATGAGACGGCTCATAATGATCCGTCTCATCTGGATCTACGCTGTTTGACATTCAGTCTTTCAACTTTAAATATAAACTTCTTTCCAAGCGATAGTTTCTTTATAAAAAAACCCAAAAACAAACAATAAAAAAATAAAAAATAAAAAAAACAGACGGCAAATGTCGTCTGAAACTTGGCACCGAAAGAGTTAAACACAAAATCATAAGGCATGAAAAGAAAGAGAGATAAGGAACAAATAATGAGCAATAGGTTTTGGAAAATAGGCTTAGAGGTAAAACTAATTCCATCACAAAAGTCATTAACATTTTCAAAATCAGTATGGTACCCTGAATTACAGAAAAGAAAGTCCTCACAAATATTTGCAGCCAAAAACGAGTGTTTGGAAAAAAACGCGCAAATCTGAATAAAAATCAAATAAAACAGGTCTGGGGGAATACATTTCTGAAAAAAAAAAAAAAAAAAAAAAAAAAAAAAAAAAAACAACAACAATTTAATGATATTTAAACCATTTAAATCAATTGATTTGTTTATTCTGGTGTTTACTACAAATGTAGAAAAAACTTACAAAGCAATCCATATATCGGAAATGGGTCTTTTTTTTTTTTTGGAGGGGGGGGGGGGGGGGGGGAGGAGGAGTACTTTTTATCAAAAAAAAAAAAAAAAAAAAAAAAAAAAAAAATGCTGAAAACTGGAAAATTGTTTTAAACAAAAATTACTGCTAAGGAATTCAAAATATTTTGATACTAAAAGTTTATCAGGATATCCAATCCAGTAATTGAATGAAAAAGTATGTATAAACTTTTAACTCATTCGGGGATTCGTGAATTTGTGGGGACCTTCTTCGAAGTAATCCTTCTAGCTATCAGCAGCTGGTGTTGATATACCAGTTCCAGGGCTAATACTACAGCTGCTCTACGCTAAACATTCATTTTGAACTGATGCCCAAGGAGGGGCGAGGGCCTTTTTATACCCGTCTTGAGAGAAAATCCCATGAATTGTCGAATAGTCACGAATTCTTTGTATTCGTACCGGATCCGTACATGCATTCGGCGTATTCTTAACTGATTTGTAGAGTTCTAATGTTCGTGTAGTATTCCCAATGGAAACTTGTAAATCGTAGTGAATTCTTGACAATATTCATGCGATTCCATCCGAATCCAGTCAAATCCGTATTCGTAATCCTGTCGTACACATGCACCTATATTGTAACTGAATCGTAGAGCTTCACGAACTGAACCAGACAATTTACAAACTTCCACGAATCCACACGAATCCTAAATTTATCAATTCATAGCGATTCGTAGGATTCGTGGTCTGTGTAGAAAAGGGCCATTAGCTAACGTGACGTTAAAATTTCTATCTTGAAATATGGCTAATACATTGATATTTTTCGCTGAATAAAATGTGAGTAGCTTTTGCTTTGCACAAGTTATTTATATTTTTGCAGCAAAAATATCAATATCTTTGAAAATACCTTACAACACGAAAACTATATAATTCTGACCCCCTTAAACCCCACTTTTATGTAGTAAAACTGGGGTTTACAGTGGTAAACATTATTTTTCTTATTTCTGCTCAAAAACATAGATTATGGGTACTCGTTAGAACCGCATCGCCGAGGCGGTTCTAACGAGCACCCACAATCTATGATTTGGGCAGAAATATGAAAAAATATCGGAATTTTTATCTGAAAAAAAAAGTTTTTTTTTGATGGTGAAGTTTTCAATATATTTGAATTGGCGTGTTTTCGGAATGGCTACAACAGTGGACGGGTTTGTCATTAATAAGCTCGTTAAGCTAACGGTGCTTTAAACAACCGTGCCTTCATCTTTGTTCATAGGTCGGTTATTGTAACTGCGCGTTTTTTGTTTAATTGTTCTTTGTTCTTCATCTGGTCTGCTTTCGATGTATTGGAAATTGTGCTTCGTGATTTTGGCCTGTCCTGGGTAATAATGCCCTCAACTTTGGAGACGTTGGAGGGACATATTGCTATTGGGCCGTATTTTTGTTCATCTGTTTGTTCGATCTTTTGTTCGTAACGCTTATCTTGTCAGCAGGATATCATAGAAAAGGCCTTGACCTAGAGCCTTGAGATTTGGTATGTTGATTGGAAATGATGAATAGATTGCTGGCTTAATTTTTGAACAAAGTCCGAAAGCATAGGGCATTTTTAGGGATAGACATACATGTATAATGTAGTTGATGGCATAGAGTTTTACAATCACACATTTCTAACCTGTTTTATAACTCTTTTCCCCATCAACAGTTCGTGCAGACGACACCAAACAAGCTACATCGACTGCGTCATTTAAATTTCGGTTGAGCACAAACATATTAAGACCGCCCAAATACAGTAACACCGGCCCACGAAACGGCCAGATACTGCATTCAAGAAAAATCGAATGGAATGTAGAGCGCCCCTCCCATCTTTTCAGAAAGAATATTGCGGCCCATCCCGCTTACCGGTGTGGAGCTTTTGAAACCCTACATCATTTCTTCTTTGACTGCCCCAGGTATGCAACCGCAAGAACAAAACACTTACCCAACAATTGAAATGCTTACATATTTCATGATCTTCTTTCAGAATTGACAACAAACACAAAAAGAAAATGAAAGCCTTTTCATTAAAGTGCAAGAGTTCATTCTTAATTCAGGAAGGAACATGAGGAAACCGAGACTAGTAACATACTATCGCCTATCCAAAAACTTTAACCTACACGTACAGACAAACCTGTCTTAAAGGCCACACGTATTAAACAACACCCCTCTATTCAGAGGCCACGTGTTAGGTTCCACTGAAAGACAAATCTATCTGTATTAAGCAAGCACCAGTCTTAAGCCGCTTTTCTACTTTCATTTAGGTGCTTGATTAAAACATGTTTGACTGTACAAGTATTTGGAAACGTGCTTGCTGCGGGCACACGTCACAAGATTTCTCTCTCTCTCTCTCTCTGATTGACATCGTCATCACCCGTTTATGCTGTATGTTCCACAATAACGCAGGAGATGATTTTGGCTTGCCGTCAGATCCTGCACCATATGTTTGTATTTTCTGTTGCTGTTAAAACTCGTCAATAAAATATTGTTTAAACCAACAGATATTGCCGCAATGTGATAAAACATACAACCGACTCTCGTTATCTCGACTTTGCTTATCTCGAATAACCGCTTATTTCGAAGTGAAAAACTGGTCCCTGATTAAACATGAAAATCTAACAACAGCTAATAAAATATTCTGGAAAAGAGAACTTGCTCCTAAGAAGCAATTCTCCTCTTTGCCATAATATTTTCAATATATTTCTAACTTAAGGAGTCAAATTACATATTCATTTCTGCAGTGTGGTTGTTTGATTTACTTCTTCCTCAATTCTGCAAATCTGAATGTCGAGGTACGGATAATTTGAAGTGTTTCAGAGAATCGGACTTCGAGAAAGCGAGAGTCGACTGTATCATTTGACGCGCGCGCGCCCAACAAATACTCAAATCAGCTGCGCATCTGATCAATCCGATCTGTCTACCCCGTTCTTTTGAAGAAACTTTGATAGTCTTAGCAATTCAAAATACGCTCAGTGAAAATTCTGATCAGACTGCGCGAATGCGCAGGCTGATCTGAATGTTCGCTGGGCGCACATGTCCGAAAGAACATTTTCTGACATTGGGGTTCATACGTTTTTCATTTGTGCAAATCTTGTTGCGCATAAAAGTGTTGTTAATCATGTCTCTGTGTGTCTGGGTATCAGACTGACGTTAAGAATATCAATCGGTCTGTAATGTGATACGTGTATCGCAAAGTATATGCATGGAGCATGCTACTTTTGGTTTCACCTTTACGAAAACACGCCTATTCAAATATATAGAACATTTTACCTCCAAAAACGGAAAATTTTCAGATAAAAAAAAAACTCTGATATTTTTCATATTTCTGTTCAAATCATAGATTGTGGTACTCGTTAGAACCGCCTCGGCGAGGCGGTTCTAACGAGTACCCACAATCTATGTTTTTGAGCAGAAATAAGAAAAATAATGTATACCCCTGTAAACCCCAGTGTTACTATATAAAAGTGGGGTTTAAGGGGGTCAAAATTATATAGGTATGTTTTCGTGATGCATACGCAAGCCCATACACACAGGTATCATACCGTTTTCTGGTCTCGGCGTTTTTCCTGCTATTCTTGCCTCGGTGCAATTTTATCCCCAGCATCGAACGTAGGGGCAGCCAATAAATATATTTATTACTTGCTAACAAACGCTGATCAGAGTTATGTGACAGTTTGCTTGACATTTTAAATGGTTACTTTGTCAGCGTAGGGTGATGGTATACACGAGAAAGAAATAGATGCACAAAACGCCAAAATCTCTAGATTGAATCAGCAAAAAGAAGAAAATATGGGTTGTGTCAGCAATTTAACGTCTGTTTACGTTCCTTATTTTAATTTCTTTTTGGCTTTATATAAAGAACATTCATTCATGTTCTTCTGTATGAAAGTATTTTGTACAAGTCATCGTAGATTAGTAATGATAACCATTTTTCTGACACCACCCTGTCTCTTGATGCTAATCATAACCACGAAGGCTTGTAAGCAAATGCTATTACAGTCCTCGGAGTTTTGCTTTCTGACCGCGGCGCAAGGCATTATTAAACACATTATATAATAAGAGCCCATGCGATCAGAACCAGTTTTAGACTAAAAACGGACGTATCTTGTTATGATCTTCCGAATTGTACGTACCAGAGCGACGAAAACTGCTTCTGTCGTGATATAGATGCGAATCTGCACCGCGGCGCAAAACGACGCTGCTAATCTTGTCTTCGGATGCGATATGTTGTTATGTTTTCTTGTCCTCGGCGAACTGTATGTTGTTTTCTTGTCCTCGGCGTTGTATTTTTAATAAATAGTCTAAATTATTCAATGACGTTATTATTATTGAAAATTCACGCCAATTTTTAACTGTAGATCTTTGATGACTTCAAAGACGATCGGTATGTTGTGTGGTTTTATGAAAAGAAATATTGATCGACATGCCCCCCCATCCCCCCCCTCCCCCTCCCCCAAATATGTCCCGGACTCTCTAAATTTGATTTTTTTTTTTTTTACATTTTGGCTTGCAGACTGTAAACTTATGCTATTGTTTTAGGACAATACACATAAGATCATAAGATTGTATTTGTACTGGCACCGGACCAGTCTAACATCAGTAAGCTTGCATTTTATGATGATGTTAACCGTTTGTTGATTTATTTGAGTGTTCAGTCGGAAAATATCACACGGGTTTGGATTTGACCTTGCGATGTCTTCATTTCACTGATGATTCCTTTAATTGTAACTTAAATAAACTTTTTCGGCTCTGTGCGCAGTTTTAAAAGCATCGCTGAAACGCACTGATGGTTGCACAACTATTTCATGGTAGTTTGGTTATCATTACGAAAACACGCCTATATAAATATATTGAAAATTTCACCACCAAAAAACTAAAAGTTTTCAGATAAAAATTCTGATATTTTTTTATGTTTCTGCTCAAAACATAGATTGTGGGTACTCGTTAGAACCGCCTCGCCGAGGCGGTTCTAACGAGTACCCACAATCTATGCCGAGGCGGTTCTAACGAGTACCCACAATCTATGTTTTGAGCAGAAATAAGAAAAATAATGTAAACCCCTATAAACCACAGTTTTACTATATAAAAGTGGGGTTTAAGGGGGTCACAACTTTATAGGTATGTTCAGTGCGTTATAATAAGAAATCGAAGTATAAGTAGGAGTCATCACAAAACATTTTGGCCATAGGAATCGTGTTTTCTAATGTTATTTTCTAGGAATGTGGCAATAATAGTGCCGTTAATGTTTAATGTAGTTACATTTCAACAACTCATACGTCAAATAAAGACATCGATAGGTCCCCAGAGCGTTGTAGCAAATACCGGTGCTTTTTAATTGAGCCATCTTGGATAACGAAATCCAACAATTTGTGCAATTCGGAATCTCCATGTTGTCCAATTGCCTCCCAAGAAGTTTCAAGTCTTCAAAATTGGACGGAAACTATTTTAGCAAGTCTGAATCTCCATGTCACCCGGATGCCTCACATAAGGTTTCAGCTTAATCTGACTTTCGGTTCTGGAGGAGATGTTGTTTGAAAAATTTCAAAATGTCCGCCATGGTGGCCAGCTTGGATATCGGAACAGAACGAGTTTAACAATTCGGAATTTCCTTGACGCCCTAATGCCTCCGAAGAAATATCTGCTCAATCCGATTAATCGTTCTGGAGCAGATGTAGATTGAAGATTTAATAGATGAATGCCATGCGGCCATCTTGGATATCGGAACGGAACGATTTTAGCAACTAAGAATCGCCATGTTGATCCGATGACTCCCATCAAGTTTCAGCTCAATCTGACTTTCCGTTCGGGAGATGTCATTTAAAGTATTTCAAGATGGCCGCCATTGTGGTCATCTTGGATATCGGAACAGAACGATTTTAACAATTCTGAATCTCCATGTCACCCCAATACCTCCCTTTAAATTTCAGCTCAATCCCACTTTCGGTTCAGGAGAAGATGTTGTTTGAAAAATTTCAAGCTGGCCGCCATGGGTCATGAAGATTTTATAGATGGATGCCATGGCGGCAATCTTGGATATCGGAATGGAACGATTTTAGCAATTAAGAATCGCCATGTCGATCTGATACCTCCCATCAAGTTTCAGCTCAATCTGACTTTCTATTCGGGAGGAGATATCGTTTAAAGTATTTCAAGATGACCGCCATGGATGGCGGCATTTTTGGATAAAGAAACGGAACGATTTTAGCAATTCTGAATCTCCATGTCGCCCGATACCTCCCATCAAGTGTCAGCTCAATCGGACTTTCCGTTAGAGAGGAGATATCGTTAAAATTATTTTAATTGCGGCCATCTTGGATATCTGAACGAAACGACTTTAGCAATTCTGAATATCCATGTCGTCTCGATACCTTCCGTCAAGTTTCAGTTCAATTCGACTTTCTGTTCTGGGTAAGATGTCGTTTAAAGAATTTCAAGATGGCTGCCATCTTGGATATGAAAACGGAACGAATTGAACAATTCTGAATCTCCATGTCGCCCCGATACGTCCCATCAAGTACCAGCTCAATCCGACTTTCCGTTCGGGAGATGTCGTTTAAGGAATTTCAAGATGGCCGCCATCTTGGATATCGAAACGGAACGAATTGAGCAATTCTGAATTTCCATGTCGTCCCGATACCTCAGTCTGACTTTCCGTTAGAGAGATGTCTTTTAAAGTATTTCAAGATAGCCGTCATCTTGGATATTGAAAGGAACGAATTTAGCAATTCTGAATCTCCATGTCGCCCCGATACCGCCTACCAAATTTCAGCTCAATCTGACTTTCCGTTCGGAAAGACATGTCGTTTAATGAATTTCAAGATGGCCGCGCATCTTTGATATCGGAACGCAACGAGTCTAGCAATTCTAAATCTACATGTTGCCCAAATGCCTCCTACCAAGTATCAGTTCAATCCTACTTACGGATTTGGAGGAGATGTCGAAAATGTGAAAAGCTAACAACGGACGATGGACGACGGACGGACAGACGATGGACGACGGATAGCAGGCCAAGGCATAAGCTTATCTGGAGCAAGTAACTCACCATGAAATAGCAATACGCTTTTTGAAAGCGAATATTGTAATCCAAATGTCTTTGACATTAACGGCGGTCTACTATGCAGCTCCGAGGACAGTATAAGCATCCCGAGGTCAGTATTAGCATTTTCTGCAAATGTTACCCGCGGTCAGATTAGCAAAAAGAATATGTGCGCCGAGGGCAGTAACACACCGCCGCGGAGAAGATCAACATTTGTAAGTATAGGTACCTCGTTTAAACAACTTCAACTACAAAATTTGAGAAAATAAACATTAATAATCTGGCATTACAGCTATTAAGGTGGAAAAAAAAAGTATCGATGTCAAGATTATACAGATATAGGCCACTGAATTCACCTTTAGCCGTTCTGAACAGCTTCCTCGATTTTGAAATTCATTTTGCGGACGAACAGAAAGGTTTCCTATGCTTCTGGTCTTTTCAGTGGAAAGGTGGTTTATTTCTTATATTTATGCACAAAGTGTTTGATTTTTTTTCAAATACTCTAAACATTTTCATTTACCCTTTGTCCGAAGCATCCCTCCTCTCTGTTGTACATCATTACGAAAACACGCCTATTCAAATATACAGAAAATTTCACCTCCAAAAATTGAAAATTTTCAAGTACAAAACTCTGGTATTTTTAATATATCTGCTTAAAACATAGATTGTGGGTACTCGTTAGAACCGCCTCGGCGAGGCGGTTCTAACGAGTTGCCGAGGCGGTTCTAACGGGTACCCACAATCTATTTTTTGAGCAGAAATAAGAATAATATATACCCCTGTAAACCCCAGTTTTACTATATAACAGTGGAGTTTGAGGGGGTCAAAATTACATAGGCGTGTTTTCGTAATGTAAATTCTGTGCCGAAACAAGACAAGCAGAAAAAAAAACGCCGAGCCCAAAAAACGGTATGATACCTGTGATACAGGGGCGGATTCAGGAGGATTTCTGAGGTTTTTTTTTAATCATATTACAGAACTTACTCTACGTTTTCGTTCAGACAGGCCTGGGCAAAACGTGTACACCAAGACCAGGCGCCGCAGAACGCGGCATCTAATCAGGGTCCACATTGTTTGCCACTCACCCAGCAATTTTACACACATTCACTGGTAGTTAAATGGCCTTGTTGTAGAGAAATATAAAGAAGTGCCTCAAATTCATCAAATTTATCCAACTTTCCCAAAAAAAGAAAATTTTGAGTCAAAGGGTGTAAGTGTATAGGGTGTGTGTGTGTGTGGGGGGGGGGGGGGGTCGACGGAAACCCCAGACCCCTCTGAATCTGCCCCTGGTATAATCTATACTAATACATTTTACTTTATTACTTTAACTCTTCTTCTTCTTCTTTTTATGATTATTATTATTAGTGGTAGTAGCAGTAAGTAGAACTGTAGTAGTAGTAGTATTGGTGAGTACGTATTTTCTACTTTTATTTACTTTATTTTATGCTAAAATGTTCCCCTACCCCAGTAAGCTTTCTACATAAATCTACAGCGGGCCGTTAGCGGCCCGTCAGGGTAGCTGACGGGCCGCTAACGGCCCGCTGTAGATTTATGTAGAATGCTAGCAGGGACAGTTTTTTTCAGTGAAAATAATGCTCAGCGTTTCATGTGAATCGTCTGCCAGCAGACGATTCACATGACATGCTCAGTTTTGTTTTCTCTGAAAAAAATACTAGAAGACGAGTCACATGAAATGCCCAGTCTTGCTTTCTCTGAAAAAAAAAAACAAAACAAAAAAACTAAATGATATTAGAGCATCGTCTGCTGCAATTTTACTTAGAATTTTAAGGGCCAAAGTTTGAACAGACATATACGGAATCATTCTTTGTCACCGATGCATCGAGAACATAACTCTTCAGCGACCCACTACCCGGCTAACACACAACGTCGTTACAACGTCACTACAAAGTCACGACGTTGCAGCGACGTTGTAACGACGTTGTTGTTATGTTGTGTGTTGACTCTATTGTGAGACAGCAGTCAGTTAAATCCCGTGTGTACTCCTCAGCTGGCATTCTACATAAATCTATAGCGGGCCGTTATCGGCCCGTCAGGGTAGCTGACGGGCCGATAACGACCCGTTATAGATTGATTGATTGATTGATTGATTGATTGAGTGGGGTTTACCGACACGTCAACCCTTGTGGGTCATTTTGTGTCGTCTCCCAGAAAAAGAGAGAAGAGAGACAGAAGAGACAGTAGAGGAGGTGAAAGAGACGGACAGGGGAGAAAGGAAAATGAAAGAAAGTGAAGAAACAGAAGGAATTAAAACCTTCCCCCCCCCCCCCCCCCCCCCCCTCTATCCTTACCTGCTACAAGGATAGCTGGCCTTGCCCAACGTAAGCCAATATCAGTTGGACGCCCCGGTGACATAAGATACACGGCACCTTAGCCTCATCCAACCTCCCCCGTTGTGTAGAATGCTTACTGCATGGGTCTGTTTTAAACAAGCAGGTTTACTTAATTTGATTTCTCTGTTTTTCTCATTAGCATCATTAACACTTTGCATGCCGGGTAAATATTTCAGTAGAAACATTTTGAAATATTTGTTTTTTCTTATTTTACCTAGAAAATAGGATTTGACACTTCATGCAAATCGTCTCCAAAGGAGACAATAAACGTAATGTAGTGTCAGATCCTACTTTCTAGGCATCTCGAAAACATGCCTATATAATTTTTGACCCCCTTAAACCCCACTTTTATTTAGTAAAACTGGGGTTTAAAGGGGTGTACATTATTTTTCTTATTTTGCTAAAAAAACATAGATTGTTGGTACTCGTTAGAACCGCCTCGCAGAGGCGGTTCTAACGAGTACCCACAATCTATGTTTTGAGCAGAAATATGAAAAATATCAGAATTTTTATCTGAAAATTTTCCTTTTTTGATTGTAAAATTTTCAGTATATTTGAATAGGCGTGTTTTCGTAATGGAAACAAATAAGAAAAAATATCATCACTTTAAATCAATTAAAATCCAACTTAACCCGTTTATGCCTTGCGTTCCATAAAATAGACATTGACAAATAGTGTAGACCCACACCAGATGCCACAGAACGCAGCGTCTGATCAGGGTCTACGTTGTTTGCATTTAGGACAGGAATTGCTATAAAACATGAAAACAATAAAACGTAACTAGACAACCCTTATATTGCAAGTGAACCAATCCATATAGGTAATGTAGAAGAGTCCACTCGGCTAGTATGGGTTAAACATTGTCATATATCGGAAAAGCTTCCAAATCATCTAAAAGAACCACTTTGTGTTTGATAAAATGCATTGTGTTAATACATCTTTCATAAAGAATTGGAAAATTTTAACGTTAAATATCAAGTTAAAATCCAATGAGGACGTATGATAGAAACAGAGGATTCCAATCAGAGGGATCCATTTAGTATTTGGTATACCTTGCGCTTTACCTATAAAGGGTGTGTGTGTGAGAGGGGTTGATAGATTAAAAAAAAAAAACAAAAAAAAAAAAAAACAGGTGCTGTACTGGGCTGTTCTGAAGTGCAAATCGATAGCAAATGGTTTACCCTGGATCCCTATCACCCAATGACGAGTGCAAACATGAGCAAGGGTCCAAGGCAAATCAATCTCTAGTAACCTGTATTTCTAAACACAGCACTGCTGTCCTTCATTACATGATTCATTAGCAGAACTTAAATTAGTCATTTAACAGAAGTTGAAAGGCGTATCAAACCAGTCATCACGAAAACACGCCTATATAATTTGACCCCCTTAAACCCCACTTTTATATAGTAAAACTGGGGTTTACAGGGGTGTACATTAATTTTCTTATTTCTGCACAAAAACATAGATTGTGGGTACTCGTTAGAACCGCCTCGTCGAGGCGGTTCTAACGAGTACCCACAATCTATGTTTTGAGCAGAAATATGAAAAAATATGAGAGTTTTTTTTTTATCTGAAAATTTTCGGTTTTTGGAGGTGAAATTTTTTCTATATTTGAATAGGCGTGTTTTCGTAATGACTATAAAGACGGATGACATACAGAACGTATGAATATGCATCTCGAAAAATATACTTCAATCCGCTAAGGGGCGTTACTTGGAAAGTTACCTATGAGAAGCGGCAGTCGACTGAAGACATGTCGCTGTTATTGGAATTAGACTATTTCAAACATCTTTGCGATAGTTCGGGAAAGCTTAATTTCACAAGTTTACAGCGAAATGGAAGAATGAAGACAAATACTTATTCTACAGTGTTATATACCAGTACAAACTACAGAAAAATCTCTTTGTAGTGATAACTTATAAAACTTTCCCTGAAAAGGCAATCATTTTAAAATAGAGGCTAAAATTAGCGTTTTGATCATTTTTGACAAAATATAATGGTAATATATAGGCACAAATAGTCTGAATTTCAAACGCATAGGGAAGAACTAAGATATGAAGTTATTTTAAAAAATTATCATACCTTGTGAAAGTGCAATAAAAGTAGATTTTGAAAATAACTTATAAAAAGTTATCGTTAAATCAGAAATACATGTATTATCTATTTTTATTTTATTTTCCTATTTAACTCTATGTATCGCTGAGTCGAATTTATACAGGTAACTGTTCGGGTAAATCCGTAAGTTAGTATCGGTAAATTTCGTGATAATGAAGGATTTATTTTATGGCATGAAGAAAAGTTTGCCTACCACTCCAACAAAGGTATAATAAAACATCTATTCCGGGGATTTTTTTTTAAATTTTCTCTATGTTTACATGATTACGTGTACATTTCAACTTAAGTACATGACCCGCAACGATAGAAAATGTACTTCCGGATATATTCGCCCTGCGAAGATTCTGATCAGACTGCGCATTCGCGCTGTCTGATCAGAATCTTCACTGGTCGCATTTTGGTTAAGCAATGATGCTGAGCTTCTTCATGCGGACAACGAAGACTGAGATTAGACTGCGCGGATGTGCAGACGGATTTAAGTCTTCGTTGGGCGCACATGTGAGAAAGTTCTTTTCCTCACGTTGTGTCTCGCATGATTCATCGTCAAATGTCGAGAAAAACCGAACCAAGGTAGAATGTCATCCTATTTCGAAATTACGAATGCAAACATTCCTCTCCTAAATAATGATTATATATATCTATTATGTCTTGCCGCAAAAAATAATTGCATATTTTGAAAAGACATAAAATGGTGCACAACTGAAGATAAACAATCCTTTAGACATATAGAAAAACTTCAATGACTCAAACACCATGTGGCTCGTTTACCGTGCCTGATTCGAATTAATTTTTAAGTCTCTAGTAAATTCTTCCGAAAACACCTCACACCCGCTTCCCGCTCCCCATCCCCCATCCCCCCCCCACACCCCCCCCCAAAAAAAAAACAAAAAAAAAAAAACAACAAAAAAAAAAAAAACCAAAAAAAAAAAAAACCAAACAAACAAACAAACAAAAAAGCAAAAAAAAAAAAAAAAACAAGTAATAATAATAGTAATAATAATAATAATAATTTGGAATATTTTAGGAAAATCTTACAAAAACGGTATTGATGGGTCCGAGACCACTTTTAATCTGAAAATCCCGAAAAGAGTAATTGACAAACAGTGCATACCTAGATCAGACGACGCGTTCTGCGTCGTCCGATTAGGGGCTACACTGTTTGCATTAACTACAAAAAATTCTTTAAAAATAGTTATAATACAAAGTAACCAGGTAGAGGCACCCTTTTCGAAATAGACCGGTCCAAAGAGCTGTTGTAGAAGACTACACTTGAAGTATACGGAGACACTTGGTTAATTTATTAGTGTTTTTTTTTCTGTACAAGGAAGACAACGTTTGCCACTTATTGTTTATTTTCCTGCACACCAACAGCGGCGGATCCAGCGGGTCCAGTCGATCTCACATTTGAATTAAAAAGTCATAATCAGAAATTTTGATTTGATAAATTCTAAGCCCGCAGTTACTCGAATAAATATTCGCTCACCGTACTTTTACCTTATACTTCTAAACTTTCAACGAGTCCATTTTACTATCTGTGAACGTGTCTTAATTACAGAATGAGTGACAAACAGTATAGACCCAGATCAGACGCCGCGTTCTGCGGCGTCTGATCAGGGTCTAAGCTGTTTGCTCAGGACAGTCTGTCCAAATACATAGAGTAGGTCAGTATGATAATTTGATCGAATCGACACTCTCACCCGAACCCACCCTCCCTTAGAAAGTTTAAACCGCCTGGGAAATAGTCCTTGATCCCGCGATGCGTCTGGCAGCTCCTGAAAAGCAAATTGCTCTTAATTAATTTAGAAGGGGAGCAATTCTTTAGAGTAGAAGTTGAGAGAGTTTGCCTGCCTTTAAAGTTATCCATTCCCTTAGCACAGTCAGATTAGTTTGCATATGCTAAATCCCTTGTGTGTGTGTGTGTGTGTGTGTGTATGTGTGTGTGTGTCCTTTGGTTCTTGTCATCTTGTCATGGATAGCACTGGACCAACGCCGACTATTGTGTTTTATTCTGTCGGTACATGCATGGTGGCAACAACGGTGGCGAGGGCTGGAACTTGCAACAAGTACATGTATACGGGTATCAAGGGCTATAGTTGATACAAAGCTGGATAGGATGATAATAATTGAGACTATTTGAATTCTAAGCTTATTTATACAAAACTATACGGCATTTCACTGTAGACCATTTGAAGCTGTTCAATGATATTTAAACGTGTCAGTGTTGAAAAATCAGACCTAGTAAACTTCTTTTTACTTTTGTTTATTTTCTACTAAAATGGTGATACGCGTGTTCGCGTGATAGGAGGCAGAAAACATGCTGATATACTCTTTCGTTTTTTTGTACTGTATTTTGCCAGCTTAAGGATAACCTTTAACATGAGACCAAATCTGAAAAAACAAAAGTCAAAGAACATTGTGAGTGTCAGAATTTAGCCAAATGCTATTTAGTGCATATCACATATGTAACTAGCTTTTTCATTGGCCATAACCGTATCACGTGCAGACCTCTATTTATGGGTAGAAGCTCGAGCGGACACTATCACGTGATATTGACCGGTCCATAAAATGTGATAGTGTCCCCACCCTCTCCCCAGTAAGCATTCTACATAAATCTACAGCGGGCCGCTATCGGCCCGTCAGCTACCCTGACGGGCCGATAGCGGCCCGCTGTATATTTATGTAGAATGCTAGCTGGGTCCCCCCCCCCATCCCCCCACCCCCTACACACACTCCGAAAACCTACGGGAAAAGCACGGATTGTTGAAAGCACAAACATGCATGTATTCAGCAGCAAAATAAGCAAAAAAAAAAGGTGCCACATGTATAATAGAACGACGACCCTGATAAGTCTGCGTAAATATCCAGATAAAGTTGTGCATTATTATCAGGGTCTTAATTGTCACTGCCTGTATCATTAGCATGATAACTGCTTAGACGGTCAGCTTCATTTTCATTTTCACTGCCAACAATACTATTTTTCTCATGTATTTTACCTAATTTATTTGAAATGTCCATTTAATCTCATGAAAACATTAATTTATAAAATGGTTATTGGAACACCAAAACACAAAGCTCTGAAAAGTATTTCATTAGGACGGAAAATTGACCTCATCGCAAGTTTCTCATTTTCTGCACACAAAAGGTGAGAAATGTGGAGATAGCAATGTGTGGGCGAAATTAAAAGATATATACATCACGAACACACGCCTATATTATTTTGACCCCTTTAAACCCCACTTTTATGTAGTAAAACTGGGGTTTACAGGGGTATACATTATTTTTCTTATTTCTGCTCAAAACATAGATTGTGGGTACTCGTTAGAACCGCCTCACCGAGGCGGTTCTAACGTGTACCCACAATCTATGTTTAAAGCAGAAATTTGAATAAAAAAAAAGAGTTTTTTATCTGAAAATTTTCAGTTTTTGGAGATGAAATTTTCTATTTATTTGAATAGGGGTGTTTTCGTAATGGTTAGTTGAATTAAGTGACTGCATATTGCGCAGGCAGATGCGAGCTCTCTGGGGACACAATTTAACGTCGCGGCCAATTTCCATGTACTTGTCAATTATTGTCACTCAAAACTTCAGGAGCTGTTCAATGCACTAAAGGCAATATAAACCTAAGGTTCGGACACTTTGAATGTTTATTGACTGCCCTCGCACCTGGGCCCGGACCGACGAAATGATATAACTATCACCTGCGGCTCGGGCTATATCATTCCGTCAGTCAAGGCCCTGGCCCTCCGACAGTCCATAATATTTCACACTGTCTTCAGCTTAGGTTACTGATGCAAAATGGAAACATACAGGCCCTGGCCCTCCGACAGTCCATAATATTTCACACCGTCCTCAGCTTAGGTTACTGATGCACAAATGGAAACATACTGAAAAAAAATACTTGGTTCCTGACCCCTTGGGTGGAAAATCTTTCAAACTGAACACTCCGCAGCGTCAACCAATTGATCCTAGAAGGACTTCTCTTTTGAAAGAAATATTGTCCAAGTAAAGAATGCGAACAGCCAAGGTTTAGACCAGCGTCTCAATCAAAACAGTTGTATCAACGTCGTCGCTATATATCCATTTCGTAGAGACATTGCAGAAAGGTACATAAAATGAAGCAATTTCGATGGGTTCTAAGTACTGGAGAATAACGTGTAGGGATGAAGAGGACGTTTGTGACAAACTTAGTCACGTCTTGTTTGCTTTCGTGCACACCAAGCTCTTTCTGAAAGGGGGTCTACTTTAAAGGGAATGACTAAATTCCCCCAGGAAGCTAATTCTTACCTTGTAGAGAAGATCCCTTTTCAGAAGGGAGGAAAAATAATTTGATAGAATTATCTCCCCTGAAAGTGTATTTACTCTCCTCTTTATGTTCTCTTATGGTCATCCATCAAAATGTTGTACATGTCGGCCGTTTCGATTGTTGGCATGGCAACCATGAGTTTTAAATTTGGAATCATTCAGATAAAAGATAGGTTTTATTTAACTCTGCCTTTTGCGGCGTCTGATCAGGTTCTACACTAATGGTTTAGCCCTGGCTGTCCAAAAACTTAGGATGAATACAGTCTGTTTACAGTCGAGCCATGGTATAGAAACGCCAACATTTCCTTATGAGAGTTGTCAACGTGCTTATCATTGACCATTGTATCGAAACGCCAACATTTCCTTATGAGAGTTGTCAACGGGCTTATCATTGACCATGGTATAGAAACGCCAACATTTCCTTATGAGAGTTGTCAACGGGCTTATCATTGACCATTGTATCGAAACGCCAACATTTCCTTATGAGAGTTGTCAACGGGCTTATCATTGACCATTGTATCGAAACGCCAACATTTCCTTATGAGAGTTGTCAACGGGCTTATCATTGACCATGGTATAGAAACGCCAACATTTCCTTATGAGAGTTGTCAACGGGCTTATCATTGACCATTGTATCGAAACGCCAACATTTCCTTATGAGAGTTGTCAACGGGCTTATCATTGACCATGGTATAGAAACGCCAACATTTCCTTATGAGAGTTGTCAACGGGCTTATCATTGACCATTGTATCGAAACGCCAACATTTCCTTATGAGAGTTGTCAACGGGCTTATCATTGACCATGGTATAGAAACGCCAACATTTCCTTATGAGAGTTGTCAACGGGCTTATCATTGACCATTGTATCGAAACGCCAACATTTCCTTATGAGAGTTGTCAACGGGCTTATTATTGACCATTCCTTGGACAAAATCCAGGTAACTGTTATTTGTAGCCGCGCTATTGTTTGTTTGTTTGTTTGTGTTGAGGTTTTACGGCCCAGTCAACCCAATGGGGTCATGTCGAGCGCGTTCATTATTGTCGCAATATAGTCAAGGGGCTATCTGTAAAACCTGGACTGGGACATTGGCAAACAGTGCAGACCCAGATCAGCTGCCACAGAACGCGGCGTCTGATCAGGGTCTGCACTGTTCGCATAAATTACAGGAAGGTAAGGGTTTAATGAAACAGTCTTAAGTCCCCGTTCAGGACCATTTTCCTAGCCTACACCCCACCAGTGCTGTCGGCAGTGCTTTGATGCCATAAAGTGGAGACAATAAGTTTGTGTTTTGCGTGTTTTCAAACAATATATCAGCGTTTTGCGTGTTTTCAAACAATATATCATTACCGAGTTCCATTGTGCAGTCAGCCGTGGAAATTGATCATGAAATACAGTCGACTCTCGTTATCTCGAAGTCCAAGGGACTTTCTGAAATACTTCGAGATATCCGTACCTCGACATATCAGATTTGCAGAATTGAGGAAAAAATTAATCGAACAACCACATTTAACAAATGTATATGTAATCTAACTCCTGAAGTTTAGAGATATTTTGAAAATATTGTGGAAAAGGAGAGAAATTGCTCCTGAGGATGTAATCATGCCTGTTGTTAGATTTTCATGTTTAAGTAGGGACCAAATTAAATTTTCACTTCGAGATAAGCGGTCATTCGAGATAAGCGAGGTCGAGATAACGAGAGTCGACTGTAATATCTATCCTGATTCTCCCCGTTCCGCTTATTCAAGAAGGGCAGTTGTCAGATACTGGTGTACGTACGTGCACAAGTACAGTCGACTCTCGTTATCTCGACTTCGCTTATCTCGAATAACCGCTTATCTCGAAGTGAAAAACTGGTCCCTGTTTTAACATGGAAATCTAACAATAGGTAACAAAATATTGTGGAAATGAGGAGGAATTGCACCTAAGGAGAATTCAATATATCTCTAATTTCAGGAGTCAAACTGCATATTCATTTTTTTTTGTGAATTGTGGTTGTTAGGTTTATTCTATTCTGCAAATCGGATTTGTCGAGGTACGGATATCTCGAAGTATTTCGGAGAGTCTCTTAGACTTCGAGATAACGAGAGTCGACTGTACAGTTTAATCGGCTTGCGGATTAAGCCTGCACAGGAACAGTGTGACTAGGTTAAGTGACTGCGCTTGACATGACCTTAATGGGTTGACCGGGTCGTAAAACATCAACTCAAACAAATAAATTAGTATTTCAGCTATAGAGAAATGACTGACCAGTGATAATGAAAGACAGTATATCAATCCATCGCAGTCATGAACTAAACCCGTGTTTGGATACAAACCAGGGACCTTGTATATAAGAGACAGGAGCGCTAACCGCTCGGACGCTTCTATACATCATTTGAACCCCTACAAGCGGACATGCCTTCGAGTCATGTGCGGACAGCAGATGCGCGGTCTGATCAGGGCCTGAATCTGCGCATTTTGTACATGTTCAAAGGCACTTTTTCGCTTTACACGGCCCATGTTATTTCTGAACCCATTTACGCCGAATAGACTCTTCTATCTTAAATCTTTGGACAGGTCCATTTCCTGTATAAAGGGTGTCTGATAAGTTTTTATTATTACCACGGTTTGTAGAAATGTCTGAACTTAATGCAAACAGTGTAGACCCTGATCAGACGCCGTGTTCTGCGGCGTCTGATCTGGGTCTACTCTGTTTGCCAATGTCCCTTTTATGGGACGCTAGGCTCAAATGGGTTTAAATAATGGCATTATCTTTAGTGTCCTATTTTTTCTCATATTTGTATGACAGGCTACATATGTCTGGTGGCAAACCCCACCATAAATGTGCCAGTTAAAGATAAAAGCTATTTGTTATATTACTCAACAAAAACTGAAGAATTCGACCATATGGCAGCTGCGGCCGGAGCCGACCTCGGTGGCTCAGTTGGATGCGCCGTCCGACTGGAGACCAGGAGGTCGCGGGTTCAACCCCCGCCGAGGTCGGCAACATTCTTTCGTGGAGAATGACCATGAAATATTTTCTTACGGTCATTCTCTCCCTTCCGCTGATTCAAGAAGGGCAGTTGTCAGTTTCTGGCGAAAGAATGTGCACAATACTGGTTAACCGCTTAGAGGACCAAGCCTGCCCAGTAAACGTGTGGCTAGGTAAACTGACCGCGTTCGACATGACCCCATTGGGTTGACTGGGCCGTAAAACCTCAACACAAACAAAGATGCGGTCGGTAAAGATCCGGATAAGCCTGTGGATCTGCGCAGTCTGGTCAGTGTCTACTTATAATCCTTCATTGATATACAGGTTTATATTATTCTGTGTTGCTCGCATATTTCAAGAAGTCATTATCACTTTGGAGAGATTCTTAATAGTGTTATCAAGATAACAAATTAGAGGACCTTTAAGGGATTTGGATACACTTCGTCGTTTTTTGCTATTTTTCACCAAAGAAGATAACATTTTTGACGCCCTACTTGCTTTGCTGCATATTCAAGTCCCTTCTGAAATGTAGTCTACCCTAACAGAAATAATTTGCTCCTAAACAAACCAAGTTCTTTGCTCTTTAACCCTTGTCCTGCTGAACCCGAATATGCCCTGCCTTAGCAAACAGTTTAGATCCAGATCAGTTGGCTTCTGAAGAAACCGACTGATCTGGATCTGAACTGTTTGCCTTTCAGTATTTGAATTTGTATCAACAACCTGAATAGATAGTCCTCTCCCAAATACATGTATTTGGGAGAGGACTCCCAAATACATGTATTTGGGAGAGGGCTATCTAACGTTACATATAACTTGTGTCAAATCCCTTTGACTAATGTTGCAATAAGATATGTTTAATCTAAAACAACCGGGATCAAGTAATCTGATTGGCTGAAAATTAGAAGTGGGTGTGGCATTTTTAATTTATTCAGCATGACAAGTGTTAAAATACGAAGACCCCTTGTCAGAAGGAAGGCAAAAGTAATTTTGATAGGATTACAAAAACACGCCTATTCAAATATATTAAAAATTTTACCACCAAAAAAAGGCAATTGTTCAGAAAAAAAAATCTGATATTTTTCATATTTCTGCTCAAAACATAGATTGTGGGTACTCGTTAGAACCGTCTCGAAAACATAGATTGTGGGTACTCGTTAGAACCGCCTCGACGAGGTGGTTCTAACGAGTACCCACAATCTATGTTTTGAGCAGAAATAAAAAAAAATAATGTATACCCCTGTAAACCCCAGTTTTACTATATAAAAGTGGGGTTTAAGGGGGTTAAAATTATATAGGCGTGTTTTCGTGATGGGTTGCCATTCATCTTAAGATATTTATTCAATGAAACAATGCGCTGTACATGTAGTATTCTAATACTCATTACACTCGGTTCGAGGATGACTATAGAATAATGGTGCGCAACGCACGTTAAAGGCCCTTATAAAATTTGCAGACGTCTGTCTGTCTACTGAGATCAGCATGTTCACCCGTGCAGTCTGATCTGAGCATTCTCTATTCGTCGACATATACTACAGTATCCATTGATTCTGTAAGCGCACAATGAAGGCTCTGATGAGCCTGCGCTTATGCGTAGGCAGATCTGGGCCTGCGTTGTCCGAAAATTGCGTAAAAGCCCTTTTCGTGCGTTGTGCATTTGATTAGTTCAAGATAGGGTTTAGTAGAGAAACAGGCAATATTATTGAGATTATGACACACACACGCGCACACACGCACGCACGAGAGAGAGAGAGAGAGAGAGAGAGAGAGAAAGAGAGAGATGTGCTTAACGGTATGCGAATGATGCATGGTTAGCGGAGAAATACTGGATGCTTGCCTGAAGACCCTGTCGAACACCAGCGCTTTATTAAAGGCAACCTTTATATTTTAACCCTTCTTATGCTGAATAAATTAAGATGCCATATCCACTTCTAGTTTTCGGCCACTAAGATTACTTGATCCAGGTTGTTGATATAAATTCACATGCTACATCACAAACAGTGCAGACATACTACATCACAGTGCAGATACAGATCAATTGGTTTCCTCAGAAGCCAACTGATCTGGATCTGCACTGTTTGCAAAGACAGGGCATATCCGGGTTCAGTAGAATTAAGGTTTCACTGCAGCTGGTGTTAAAAAGTCTTCCCGTCTTTCATCGCAGTGCTGTTTATTTTTTTTTTATTTCCCTTGGAATCACTGGGTACATTCCGGTAGCTTGGAAAATCTAGTTCTGCTTAAGTCCGTGTTAGTCCGTGTGGTATTGGAGGGTGGAGGGGTGGGGTTGTGAGGGACTGGGGGGCATCGGCAACCCTGTAAAGAACAATACCGACATGAAGATATTCCATTAAACCGAGATTCTGATATTCGTTCTTTTAAGCGTTGTTCGTTTCCGAAAGTAACCATTATAGATTTTAACTCTTTCACTGCCACAGGCAATAATAATAGCTTTTGCAAACAGCATAGATCCAGATGAGACGGCTCATTGAGCCGTCTCATCTGGATCTACGCTGTTTGACATTCAGTCTTTCAACTTTACATATAAACGTCTTTCCAAACGATAGTTTGTCAAAATAAAAAAAACAGGCGACAAATGTCTGAAATTTGGCACCGAAAGAGTTAATGAAACTGCCTGGGCCGCTACTTTTTTGTATGATGGGGGCGTTGCGTACGTATGTGGCCCTACAAATTACAGTCGAACCTCATTGGCTCGAACATCTTTGGTACCATGGAAATTCGTTCGAGACTTGGGTAGTTCGAGCCACTGAGGGTTAATCATGGCACCAGTTCAGGAAGCAAATAGCGATAATTTAGGGAAATCTTTTCGATTTTCTACACAACGATTGTATGGCGAGTGTACTAATTAGAATCGCCTCGATGAGTACACACAACATACAATTCCATGATAAAATAAGAAAAAAATCCCTAAATATTTGTTTTCTTGAGCTATTGGAAGGATTTTGTAGGGACTGAAAAAAAAAGTTCGAATCATCCACGGTAAGCGAGCCATCCGGGTTCGAGCCATTGAGGTTATACTGTACAATGTTGTCATATGAAGAGTCTAAGTTCAACTGAGAATCCAAGTTTCATTTGTTCTTTGTTTTATAGGTTTTATTAACTCTATCTCCACCCCAATATTCCGACCATCTCTCTTTTTTCCTACCAGCACTCCAATCTTTGGACAACCATAAATTCCTCACCTTACACGATTCTGCCCTACTATTGCTGCAGCACAAGTAAATGTAAATGGGGACAATTTACATGAAATGACATGTCTGGGGAGAAATAGGATTTCAAAATGTCGTCAGCTGAAATATTTACCCAGCATGCGAAATGTTAAAGCACCATTACGGAAGTCTCCGTAAGAGTAATCAACGGCGTCATACGTAGTCCCGCAATGTGACAAATGTCGCCTGTGAGCAATTAAATGTATTGCGGTGAAAAGATAAATAGAAAAATCTAATTTCATAGGACTCTGAGTCAAATCTCGTCAAGTAAGACGGTGGATCAATCCGGATCACTGCATACCTAACCAAATGATTCAGGATATACTTCAAACACGCAATTTAAGGGTATAAACGCAGTGTGTCGTATTACCCAATACTATTAACACTATATACAGTCGACTCTCGTTATCTCGACCTCGTTTATCTCGAATGACCGCTTATTTCGAAGTAAACGTCTGGTCCCTGTTTTAACACAGAAATGTACCAACAGGCAACAAAATATTGTGGAAAAGAGGAGAAATTGCTCCTTTCTCCTCTTTTCCATAATATTTTCAATATATCTCTATTCTTACATATTCATTCTGTTAAAGGTGGTTGTTCGATTAATTGTTTTCCTCAGTTCCGCAAATCTGATATGTCGACGTACGGATATCTCGAAGTGTTTCATAGAGTTCGAGATAACCCGAGTCGACTGTATTCCGACAGAGTAAACAGGGTACATATCAAACTTTTTTTAAATGAACAGTTTGATCCGGATCTTCACTCCCGGAGAGAGTACATTCATTTAAGAGTAGTCATATTTTTTTAATGTTTAAGTGCTATGTGAGTGCGCATACGTCACACGTACAAATACGTAACAAATGTGTTACATTTGCATACAGTTGTACGCATATGTCACACATTTTACATATGCGTACAACTGTACGCATATGTACTGTTTTTATTTTTCATGACACAGCTCATATACGAGCTTATAGCAGATTTCCATTGTCAGAACAAAGGATAAAATCGGTTAAAGTGTACCAGTAACAACATTAACACCGAATACGGACATTGATCCGTAAATGCTTAGCTGCAGTTCTCACGAGAGTCCTGTTTTCCTTGCAAGGGGGGCAAAAAGAACATTACCACACTTCAAAGACGAATTTTGCAACTACAAATTTCAGTTATAGGCTATTAGCAATATAGACGCTTTCTACCTGGGAAACCATGCATATCAAGTGGTTGCAATATCTTCCATACACTTAATATGTATCAACCAATGTTAAATATGCAGATAACAAACACAAACAATAAGGGCCCAGTTGTTCAAAGCTAACGACGTCGTTAGTTAACAATTCGTTAAAATTTACATCGAGTGATACGCAAATACGCTGAAATTTTTTGCTGAAAAATATGAGTAGCTTTTGCAATGCAAAAGCTACTCACATTTTTTCAGCAAAAAATATCAGAATATTGTATATTGAATCCGCTAAAACAGTTAACGAAATGACCCTTAACGAGCTCGTTAAGCTAACGACGCTTTGAACAACTGGGCCAAGAATTTTTTTTGCTGTTTTTTTTTTTGTTTGTTTTTTTATAATAATTCAGATTACATATTACATTGAACATAAAAGTTGCAAAAACATTAGGTTTGTAAGAAGGACCGTGTGCCAAATAAAACATTTATACTAAGAAACAAATGGGTCACAGTAATCGTTCTCGAAATAGTGACCACTACTTCATATAATGTTTGATTTGAGGTTTTACGGCCCAGTCAACCCACTGGGGTCATGTCGAGCGCGGTCAGTTTACCTAACCATACATTTACTGGGCAGGCTTAGTCCTCTAAGCGGTTAACCAGTATTGTGCACATTCTTTCGCCAGAAACTGACAACTGCCCCTCTTGAATCAGCGGAAGGCAGAGAATGACCGTAGAAAATATTTCATGATCAATCTCCACGAAAGAATGTTGCCGACCTCGACGGGGGTTGAACCCGCGACCTCCTGGTCTCCAGTCGGACGGCGCATCCAACTGAGCCACCGAGGCCGGCTCTTCATATAATGAACAGGTGTTACATATGTGTATGGTTCGTTCATATCATATGAACGCTGCACACTAACTTGTGTCCACGTGTTACATATGCGTACAGTTGTATGTAAACGTAATACATTAATGCTGCCATGTGTTACATATGCGTGCAACTGTACGCGTACGTAACAATTTGTTACGTGTGCGTACAACAACTATACGCATATATAACACATTTGTTAAGTATTCGTTTGTGTGATATATGCGCATTCACAATGCTGCCATGTATTACATACCCAGCTAGCATTCTACGTAAATCTACATCGGGCCGTCATCGGCCCGTCAGCTACCCTGACGGGCCGATAACGGCCCGATATAGATTTACGTAGAATGCTGACTGGGTATGCATGTGCACCCGTGCAGTCTGACCTGAAAATTTTGTGTTCGTCGGCATATACTGCAGTATACATTGATTCTAAAAGCAGACAATGAAGGCCCTGATTAGCCTGCGCTTATGTGTAGGCAGATCTGGGTCTGCTTCGTCCGAAAATAACGTAAGATCCCTTTTCTGTTCGCATATGTAACACATTTGCTACGTACTGGTATGTGTGACATATGCGCACTCACAAAACCGTCTCTTCAACGCATAGCATGCTGGGTAAAAAGTCAGAAGACGACAGTTTAAAATTGTTTCTTTCTTTTTTTTTTTCTTTTTTTCCAGAAAATATACTTTGACATTTCATGCAAATTGACGTTTGACATTGTTTTTTTTTTTTTTTTTTTTTTTCCATCGAGAATGAAAAGCATAATATTGTAATGCTTCATTTACGGAGACAGCTGTAAATATTAGGGAACGAAAGCATTAAAGTAAATGACTGTTTGCGTGGTGCATCAGGATTTAGAGCTCTACCAAAAAGTATTTCAGTTATATCAGACATTACGAAAACACCCCTATTCAAATATATTGAAAATTTCACCACCAAAGAAACTGAAAGTTTTCAGATAAAAAATCTGATGTTTTTCATATTTCTGCTCAAAACATAGATTCTGGGTACTCGTTAGAACCGCCTCATCGAGGCGGTTCTAACGAGTACCCACAATCTATATTTTTGAGCAGAAACAAGAAAAAATAATGTATACCCCTGTAAACCCCAGTTTTTCTGTATAAAAGTGGGCTTTAAGGGGGTCAAAATTATAAAGGCATGTTTTCGTGATGGACTTATGTTTGTTTCTGCACACATTTGGCCGCGCTTTCACCCGTATCTACACTGGTTGAACATATACATTTGTCTTTCAGGTAGAAAGGTTAAAAGTATTCATTGTAACAGGCTTACATACCAAATGAACCATGTCAAGAGAAAATATGCCTTTCAGCATATACTAGCATACATAGTCATATCACCCTGTATCTCCGCACCGTCTCAAAAGGACATTTCCTACAATATGAAAACACGCTTATTCAAATATATTGAAAATTTTACAACCAACAAAGAAAAATTTTCAGATAAACAATTCTGATATTTTTCATATTTCTGCTCAAAACATAGATTGTAGGTACTCGTTAGAACCGCCTCGCCTAGGCGGTTCTAACGAGTACCCACAATCTATGTTTTTTGAACAGAAATAAGAAAATTAATGTCTACCCCTGTAAACCCCAGTTTTACAATGTAACAGTGGGGTTTAAGGGGATCAAAATTATATAGGTATGTTTTCTTGATGTATCCGTTCATGATACAATTTTCAATGATTTGTATGCAAACGGCATAGGTCTGGATTAGACTGCGACCAAATACATGTTGGTCTTGGTTTTGCTTTCTGTATTTACCTCGGAAACACCTTTTCACTTTTAACTACCAAAATATTACAACCTTCAGCTCCATATGAGAAAATAGTGAAATTTCTTTATCGCTCTGTTTGTGTTTCGGAATGTATTATCATAACTCCAGATAAGGCGTTTTTGTCACCCGAAAAATAAGGGTAGTGTGTTTTGTTTCCAACGAAAATATGTTGTGGGTGCACATTAGAAGCGCCTAGCAGAGGCGCTTCTAATGTGTACCCGCAACATATGTTGTCATGGAGAAACGAGGGATGTATATTTTTCTGCATTCCCCTCTTATCTGGAGCATCGGATGTAAAGTTCAAATGCATACTATAGGTATATAAAGTTGAAGGATGTAAGATGAACGTTTTGATAATTTGTTCATAAATTTTTTTAGTTGAATTCACTCGTGTTCACATTTTTTTTTTTTCAGAAAAAAAGTGTACAGCCTAAAATCATTTATCTTCTGAATGATACGTATGTAAGAAAACCAATAAATAATTTTCCTCGACTTGTTGGTATTATTCAACAAGTAGATGGTTTAGTCAGAAATACTCGTTTTGTTTTCTTTTTTTTTTTCTGTTGTTGCTGCTTTTTTTTTCTTTTATTTATTCTTAGTCCAGGATTTGGCGAAAAGCAAACGCCTATTTCCTGGATTTAGAATCAGATATGGCAGAATCAGTAATGAACTATATATTTGCAAACAGCTGATAAATCGAAACCTTGTGACACTGAACGCGTCCGAGAGCTAACCTCCGTTCACGTTCATGGTGTCAGATAAAATTATCACGAAAACATGCCTATATAATTTTGACCCCACTTTTATGTAGTAAAACTGGGGTTTACAGGGGTATGCATTATTTTTCTTATTTCTGCTCAACAACATAGATTGTGGGTACTCGTTAGAACCGCCTCGTCGAGGCGGTTCTAACGAGTACCCACAATCTATGTTTTTAGCAGAAATATGAAAAATATCAGATGTTTTATCTGAAATTTTTCATTTTTTTGGTGGTAAAATTTTCACTATATTTGAATAGGCGTGTTTTCGTAATGTGAATGAACACCATACATTTGGAGTCTTAAGTTGGGTTCTGCAACGGGTCCATTAGAGGTCCACCATAGTTCCACAGCGAAGAAGTGTGGTAACCCCAAAAGGCTTAAAAAGCGTCTGCGTTGTCTGTCTTATAACGCTTGTCGTTTCTTGGAATTAAACATCGACTGCCCCAGTGAATAAAGTAGTTGATATAGCTATTTTGTTTGCTAAAGAAGATATAGGTAGTATAGAAATATGATTCTCGTTGAAATTGTATTCCCCACTCCGCCAGTGTAAGATCAGTCAGCACCTGAATAATTGATGTAGTGTAACAATTTGCATAAGAACTTACTTGCTTCAGACTGAATAATCACAGATCAGAGTATCTCTAAATAGAGATCCAGATCGCATCTGGTAAATTAAAATGGAATTATTAATTAATCTTCGGCGTTTCACTTCCAACGAATACATGAACATGTTCGGTAAAATACAGTGTTGAAAGCTTTGTCACACACTGACAGCAGGGGTGGGTAGATTGTCTGTAAATGTAGTCTTGGATAAAGGTCGTAAACGGGGACTTAAGACTGTGACTTTAACCCTTGGCTTCCTACAGTTTACGCAAATAGTGAAGAACCTAATCAAACGTCTAGTCTGATCTATATCTGCACTGTTTGCCAATGTCCCTGCAATAAGCTTAGTCTCGGTCTTACAGATAACCGTCTTTGCAAGCACTCTGGCTGCGTTCGTTTTGCTACGAAACGGCGTACGCCGATGCCTCACATGCGCCTCTTTTACACCGAACCATTTGTTTACCGGCTTACGCCGATCACATGACCGGCCAAACTTCGTGTTCGAGTGAAAAGAGTGCCACCGGCGATTAGAGAGAAATGTTTGTCGTGTAAATCGAGGGTTGAGCGCAAGACTAGCGTAAGTCAGATGGCTGTTTTTCCCCAAACCTAATCTCCTCACCATGAAGGCGTTATGAAGATTAGAACATTTCTTTCTGTAAACAATGAAAATTTAGGTGCCATTGCTCGTATGAGCAATGGCACCTAAATTTGCATTGTTTACAAAGGGGTCCAAGTTGCTCCTAAACAAGGGTTTCAAAAATATGTTTGAGTTACTATAGTCTTGCGCTCAACCCTCGAAATAACCGTTTTATATTGGGGCATGGCAACAGTGTTTATAACCGTGTTTTTCGTGATAAACGACTGCCGTGTAAATACCATTTTACATGGGGACATGGAAGCCGTGTGTAATAGAGTAAAACAAAATAAAGCACACGGCTCTGTGTCCAGGGCTGGAAAAATCTTAACCCTTGTCCTGCTGAACCCGGATATACCCTGTTTTGCAAACAGTGTAGATCCAGGTCAGTTGGCTTCTGAAGAAGCCAACTGATCTGGATCTGCACTGTTTGCCATTCAGAATGTGAATTTATATCAACAATCTGTATCAAGGAATTTGATTGGCTGAAAATTTGAAAAGGGCGTGGCATCTGTATTTATTCAGCAGGACAAGGGTTCATACCTATACTCCTAACGAACATATATTGCCAACAAAATTTTGCGATTATTTTTTTTGCATTTCAGCTCTGCTGTGCGATTTCCAACCTCTTCTAAAATTGCAGCAGGCGACATTTTGATTTGTTGTTGTTGTTGTTGTTGTTTTAAAAAAAAATAAGGAAAAAATCAAAATGTCGTCTGCTGCAATTTTGCTCAGTTCTTTGACCTCTGGTTTCGATTTTCTGTTTGACAGCTTGGAAGCAGAAGTCTCACGTCACCGGACAAGTTTAACTTTTTTCATGCCCAGACCGATATGTTCGGGGAATATAGCGATCAGCATGGCGTCAGCCCGTCAGTCCGTCCGTCCGTCTGTCCATCTTTCCGTTTGTCCATAGACGCTTCACAGTGCGCTCTATAACTTTAATACCCTTAGACATATTTTGACAATATTTGGTAGGAATAAAAAAAAGAGGACCAGTTAGCGTGTCGCGTACAAGAGAAATAATTCTCACTTTCTTCGTCATGCAGATCTCCCCTGAAGTCCAAATGTTGTGCAGCCGTAACTCCCATACTGTTTGAGATAATTTGATAATATTTGGTAAAGATGAAGAGGAGGACCAGTACGCGTCTCGCGTGCAAGTGAGATAACTCTCACTTTCTTCGTTATGTAGTTATCTCCCCTGAAACAGAAATCTCCGTCCATCCGTAGACGCATCTTTGTGCGCTTCATAACTTTGATACCCTTAAACATATTTTGATAATTTTTGGTAAGAATGAAGAGGAGACCTGTAGGCATGTCTCTTGCAAGAGAAACAACTCTCACTTTCTTCATTATGTTGATATCTTTACTGAAGCCGAAAACTTGTGCAGGCCATAACTTATATACTATTTGAAATAAATTGATAATATTTGGTAGCAATAAAGAGAAGGACCAGTGGGCGTGTGGCATGCAAGAGAGACAACTCTCTCTTTCTTCCTTTTGCAGTTTACTCCCCGAAGCAGAAATCTCCGTCCGACCGCAGACGAATTCCTTTGCGCTGCATACCTTCAATACCCTTAGATATATTTTAATAATATTTGGTAAGAATAAAGAGGAAAACAAGTAGGCGTGTCGCATGCAAGAGAGATAACTCTCACTTTCTTCGTTATGTAGTTATCTCCCCTGAAGCCGAAATCTTATGCAGGCCATACTTCCCAAATTGTTTGGGATGATTTGGTAATGTTTGGTAAGGTTGAAGAGGAGGATCAGTAGGCATGTCACGTGCAAGAGAGACAACTTTCACTTTCTTTGTTATATTGTTATCACCCCTGAAGCAGTAATCTTGTGCAGGCCACAACTCCCATACCGTTTGAGATAATCAGATAACTTGATGATGTTTTAGTTGGGACATATTTTAGGTCAAGCAGGAGTGTCGTATGCAAGAGGGACAACTTTTGCTCTACTGATTTTTTACACCATCACGAAAACATACCTATATAATTTTGACCCCCTTAAACCCCATTTTTGTATAGTAAGACTGGGGTTTGCAGGGGTATACATTATTTTTCTTATTTCTGCTTAAAACATAGATTGTGGGTACTCGTTAGAACCGCCTCGGCGAGGCGGTTCTAACGAGTACCCACAACCTATGTTTTGAGCAGAAATATGAAAAAATATCAGAAATTTTTATCTGAAAATTTTCATTTTTTGGTGGTAAAATTTTCAGTACATTTGAATAGGCATGTTTTCGTAATGCCAATAAACATACAGCAAGTACTTTTACCTTAACAAGGCATTTATGCTTGCTATTATTTCTATGTACACTCACAATTCAAAGTATTTGTAAATATTGTGTATCCTGTACGAATAATCAATCAGAAGTCACTGATAGATGCTTTTGACAAAAAAAAAAAAAAAAAAAAAAACATGCAAAAATAAAATCGTATACACCTATTATTGTTTTCACTTATTTTGGTCACTTTTCATACTACAGTCGACTCTCGTTATCTCGACCTTGCTTATCTCGAATGACCGCTTATCTCGAAATGAAAATCTGGTCCCTGTTTAAACATGAAAATCTAACAACAGGTAACAAAACATTGTGGAAAAGAGGAGAAATTGCTCTTAAGGAGCAATTTCTCCTCTTTTCCACAATATTTTCAATATATCTCTAACTCCAGGAGTCAAATTACGTATACATTTTGAAATGTGGTTGTTCGATTTATTTTTCCTCAATTCTGCAAACCTGACATGTCGGAGTACGGATATCTCGAAGTATTTCAGACAGTCCCTTGGAATTCGAGATACATGTATCGAGAGTCGACTGTATCTTTGCATCTTTTTACTTTGCTCTGTTTCAATATTTCCATGATATCTGATTGAAATACACCAAATTTAGAAATGGCGGTTTGGTCGTGGTATTTTCCATCTCTTCTGATGGATATGTTTACTTTATGTTTGGACCCATGGCGTCTAATCAGGGTCTATACCATTTGACACCAATCCTGCAATTTAGACACGTTTACAGAAAGTAAATGGATTTGTTGGAGTTTAAGAAGTACATGTATAAGATAAACCGTAAAATGAGTGACTATTTATTAGGGTGAATACGATATTAAACCGTTATCAGATTATAAAATTTCTGAAAATGAAATTATGAGTTAAACGATGGTTCGATTGAACCTTACGAACCCAGTGTTGATCCGCCCCTGGTGTTTGACGGAAAGGGTTTTTACAGTACTTTCAAACTCAAATTCCTGCGTTTAGCAGAAACCAACGAATGGACGCATTAAATGCTTGTACTGTCGGTGTTGGCGTCTTGGAGAAACAGTGTAGACCCTGATCAGACGTCTATCCGAATACGTAAAGTAAAAACGGTAATGATATCAAACTGAATCCCCTCAGAAATGATCCTAAATCCGTCCTGCATACGCCTGTCTTAAAGGGTATTTATTAAACTATGGCAGCGAATAACAAGAGAGAAGCTTAGTAATTGGGTACCAAACTGGATGGTGGAGTCTCAGGCTTGAATTTCACGTGGTGGAGCCTCAGGTTTGCGGTTCATGCACCTCAGATAATTTAACGTGCAAAGGACGAGGAAGACTGACGGGCGTTGCCTCGCGGATAGTTCACGATGCAAGAAAATACACTTCGGAATTGCTGTCCAGCTGTTCTGTGCGTCAAATTTACGTTAGACGGATACCAACCACATCCACTCGGCAAAGATACGTTTAGACCAGTTTATCCAGTGGAGAGAGGATCCGATAGCCCAGATTTCTCAAACTTGTATCCTGACACAAAAGACGTTCAGAGGGGAGCGAGAACCCCGAAATACCCTATTCCAAGATGTTGTCTGGTGACATGAAGGACGTGATATAACCAGTCAGTTAAACTGACAAGTCTGGACAACAAAGTGGAAACCGATCCGACAACCGTATGGTAGGAACAAGTTTACAAGCTTCGATGAGATATTATGCAATAAGAAGCCTTCGAGGTAAATAAACAAGTAATCACACTAGCGGACACTTAGATTTTTAATGGCTTTTTAGAGAAAACGAGGCTTGACATCAGAAAAATGGTAAGAATGCGTTATCGTCTGCTCTAATTTTGCTTGGCGACTTAGGGTTGACACGGACAAAAAGGCCGTATACAGTAGACTCCCGTAATCTCGAAGCACAAGGGACTCTGAAATACTTCGAGATATCCGTACTTTGACCTATCAGATTTGCAGAATTGAGGGGAAAAAAATCTAACAACAACATTTCACAAATGAATATGTAATTTGACTCCTCAATAGAGATATATTGAGAATATTGTGGAAAATTTCCACAATACAGTCGACTTTCGTTATCTCGAACTCGCTTATCTCGAATAACCGCTTATCTCGAAGTGAAAATCTGTTCCTTGTTTTAACACAGAGATCTACCAACAGGCAACAAAATATTGTGGAAAAGAGGAGATATTGCTCCTTAGGAGCAATTTCTCCTCTTTTCCACAATATTTTCAATATATCTCTAACTTAGGAGTCAAATTACATATTCATTCTGTTAAAGGTGGTTGTTCGATTAACTGTTTTCCTCACTTCCGCAAATCTGATATGTCGAAATACGGATATCTCGAAGTGTTTCATAGAGTCCCTTGGATTTCGTGATAACGAGAGTCGACTGTATTGTTTTACCCGTTGTTAGATTTCCATGTTAAAACAGGGACCAAATTATCACTTCGAGATAAGCGGTTATTCGAGATAAGTGAAGTCGATTTAACGAGAGTCGACTGTTTTGTTTTGTTATTTGTCTCTGGTGATCTGGGTTATCACAACACTGATTGAAGAAATGCACATGCAACGTTTCGTACTCTGAGTAAAAGTTTCAGAAGACGACGTTTTGAAATAGTTTTCTCATTTTTCCAAGAAAACTGGTTTTGACATTTCATGCAAATTGTCTCAAATGGAGACAATATGCATGAAATGTCAAAACCTGTTTTCTTGAAAAGAAACGAAAAAAAAAAAAAAAAAAAAAAAAAATCATCAATTTGTCGTCTGCTGAATCAGCTCAGAGAGTGATTAACCCTTGTCCTGCTGAACCGTATATACCCTGCCTTTTCAAACAGTGTAGATCCAGATCAATTGGCTTCTGAAGAAGCCAACTGATCTGGATCTGCACTGTTCGCCATTAAGTATGTGAATTTAACGCAACAATTCGGATCAAGTAATGATTAGCTGAAAATTAGAAAAAGGCGTTGCATCTTAATTTATTCAGCAGGACAAGGGTTAAAATTAAGATTGAAGCGATAAAATGCTGCAGAATAGTCTTGATAAGTGCATGTAGTAAAACGTTAGATACACAAGAGTGAAATAATGACATCATTTATTTAAACATTTTGTATCAAGTTATTGCTCACACGTGTATGAAAGGAGATTAATATGTGCAACGTGATATGCTTAAATGACAACATTGATCATTAACGCTGTGCGTGCTTAGTAAAATTTCAACAGACGAATATTTGATTTTTTTTGTTTTTATTTTATCCAGAACATTGGCTTTGATATTTCATGCATTGACTCCTCAGGCGAGTATTTGTATGGAATTCCAAATCCCAATTACTGGGAAATTTTCGAAAACATTGTCGTCTACTGACTTTGCCCAGAGAATAGTACAGTCATTTGACTAGTTCCGAGTAAGGTTATGCTTCATAACGATTTCCAAATAACTAGCTGATCAAAACTTGATTTTGTTTTGGCTGATACAGAGTACTATCCTTCCTTGAAATACCACACCAAAGAATTTGTCATTGACCTTTGGTTATCTGCCCTTGCGATGACTATGAATTACACCACTGATTTGGCTAGTTCCGAATAGTTTTGCTAGTTCCGAATAATGAATGAGGGATCTGTAAAAATCCCTCGGGTAATGCAACAGCCTCTATATATTACTTTATTAACTTGTATTATGTTTTACGGAGAAAATTAATTCAATATAAAGACATTCACCACAAAGGGACAGGTTCACAAATACCTTAAAACCGGCCCTTTAAGCCAAAATCGCATAATTCATGGCATTATAACGATTTTTCGGCATGTACATCCTCCTTACTCCAAGATTTAGCTCCTGTTTTCTGGATTTAATAATCTTTCAAATATAAAAATATTTCAGTGAGGTTTTCAGAAGTTGAAAGATGTATGCGCATAAGGTCCAGTTTTACCCCATTCTGTAGCCCGAAAATAAAATAAGCTTGCAGTAAAATTATGTGTTAATTAATCCAATTGTAGCTGGCGTTTAGCGCCGTGTGATGCCCTTACAAAGTCCCTCCGTACTTCGTCAAAGTGCAGGTACCGTATTCGATCTAATTACCGCACATACCCCTATAAGAGCACACTCATGAAATTTCGTAGTCTTCAGATTACAGCCAGTGTACTTTTTATTTACTTTTTTATAAAGGCATATGTTGTGGGTTCTCATTTGAATTGCATCGACTTGTCGATGCAATTCAAATGAGTACCCACAACATATGCCTTAATTTATAAAGAAAATCAGAAAAAAAAAAAAAAAAAAAAAAAAATCGCATAATCATCATCAAATAAGTCCTTTTCTGATCTTTTTATAGTGTATCCTTAATAGGTATAGGTACATATTTTATCATCTGAGTGTTCCCAGTAATTTTGAAAAACCTAAGCGCACAGTTCGGTAATTAGGTCGAATACGGTAATATATAAGCGACGACACGAGAAAACCTGTCTACGAGGTTTTCAACTCAGCCACAGACTGGCTAACTCAGCCACAGCGCCGGATTAGCTAGTCTTGAATGTTTTGATAAGTAGTATAATGTATAGACATCGAACAACAACGGTGCTGATCAGAATGCGCAGATGCACAAACTATGTGTCTTTTTGTTCGCATATGTCATAAAGCAGGTTATCTCATGACGAGGCTCATATTTTCGCTTCAATCGTCTGTCACGTGTGTTAGATTCTTTTACATACACTACATCGATATCTACACACCTTTAAAAACAATGTGTAAACACCTTACCCGGAACTGACTAAATCGGTGCACAAATTAGCGATCGATTAATGGTTGAAAACAAGCACTTTGTTTAAAATCCTTGCAGGGAGCATTTAAGCAGATGCTGAAAAGTATATTCCACCCAATAGTTGAACAAAAAAATGTTTAAATTGACTGTCTACTTAAGAATATCTGGGCGAATGTTATTTACACATTTACAAAATTTATATTATGCGTAGAGTTGTTAGGGGAAATCGGATCGTATTGATCAATAAGGTTATATTTCCCAGATTTATTTTCTGATATATGAAGAAGAATAAATGAACGACAGAACCATACCAATATTTCCTTTTTAAATTTGACCGCTGTCGTGCATTTGATGACGATTTTTTTCATTTATTCGGAACTAGCTAAAATCCGGAACTAGCCAAATAACTGTACAGGTTAACTAAAGTAAGTTAAACAGGTTAAAGTCTAACTATGCTCAACTAGATTACAAAATCTGTCATTAGTCTACTACAAAGTCAACATAAGACATTGCATTTATCCTAAGTAGTCGGACAGACAGACATGAGTGAACAGTATAGCAGCATCTGATCAGGTTTGGGTTTTCTTACGTTCTTTGTTCAGATCGCCATTGAGTCCTTTGTTTTGGTTCACATAGTGTCTAAAATTCTGCGTGTTTCGATGTGATGTTTCACTGATGACATAGAGATGTAGGGGATCCCAATGACAGTGACCCCATTGCGAAGTAAACATATGTTTATTATTTGGTGCTGGAGCCGACTTCAGGAACAGTTTTTTTTTTTACTGACTGATCCAAGGCTGTTTCTCTGTTGCAGTTCTTCTTTTGCTTGTGCGTCCGCTGCTTCATGTGTGACATTTGTTTTGTCATTATTTGTATCCCATCCCTTCTTTTGGTGATTTTAAATTACGAAAACTCACCAATTCAAAAGTATTGACAATTTCACCTCCAAAAACTGAATGTTTTCAGATAAAAAATCTGATGTTTTTTTATATTTCCGCTCAAAACATAGATTGTTGGTACTCGTTAGAACCGCATCGACGAGGCGGTTCTAACGAGTACCAACAATTTATGTTTTTGAGCAGAAATAAGAAAAAATAATATATACCCCTCTGAACCCCAGTTTTACTATATAAAAGTCAGGTTTAAGGGGGTCAAATTATTTAGGTGCTACCTGAAGCAAGATCAAACGAAAAGCATGAACACAATGCGACGACAGCGCCAGTTTTCTGAAACAGACTGTGGAAGGATCATCCGAGTGAGCATTCTACCTAAATCTATAGCGGGCCGTTATCGGTCCGCTAACGATTTATTAAAAATGCTAGCTGAGGAGCCATTATTCAGTCCAAGACCTAAATCGCCATCGTGCAATTAGGAGGGGCACCTGCATGGTAAACTCATTCACAAACTCAGTTAGGTTAAGCAGAAAAAGTACAGAATAATGTACCTCGGTGGGCTTGCATATGCACGTGGTTAATAGCAAAATAGCTACCTGTGCTGTCCACCAAACCAGTACTGCATGAAGGTGCTGTCGACCGAGAAATACGAGACCGAGAAATACGGTTTTCGACCGAGCAGTACGGATGCCGACAGCGGAGTGACTTTGTTTTGATGTCCGCTTGGAAAGTAATTTTAGGTTATAATTTAATATGTTTTGTGTTCAGACTATTTCCTTAATATTTAGCTATTCATGGAATTGTTTTGCGTAGTTTGTCGATCGCTTGTTTCACGCTGAAAGTAATCAAACGGGAAAATTTGAAAAGTAAGCAATTCCTGGAACATTGTTGTACTTGTTGGGTATCACGACAAATTTAGACCAGACTTACGTAAATATATCACAAGTATACATACATGTACGTTATAATCAATTATTGCATAAAAAGCTGTGTCGCACGTTATTAACAGTCGTGCATTAACCGGCGAAAAGCCATGTATTAACAAGGCAATTAACGCGCTGTTAATGCACGGCTACGCAATTTTCAATATGCTCGTACCGGGGCCACAGAATTGCTGCCGTCACGAGATGTGTACTGCCCTGCCCTAGAACGAGCATAGTCCGTGGAAATTACGTTCGCGAGACATCGGTGAAAAGGCGAAACAAAATAGTGCAAGAAATAACGCAAAATGTAGCAAATGTTTTCAGTTTTTTATGCAGTAATAGCGATCGAACATGTTTTTTTTTCAATGCATTAACATTCGCCAGATCCCTTGGGAGATGTTGAAAACCGCGGCCTTCGGCCTTCGGCCTCGGTTATCAACACCTCCCACGGGATCTGGCGAATGTTAATGTATGAAAACCCATGTTTGATCCCTATATAAGTTGCCTGTATGTTTGTTTAATATGCATTTGTCGTACTTTATGTTTATTTTTGTCCATACTGCTGTCGATAAGCTGTAATTTTGGAGGGTACTATTGTCGACCGCAGTCGATACAAATATCGATGATCCAACAATAATGCAACAGAGGAGGGATTTACTGGAAATGAATCAGTTAAATAGTAAAATAACTGCAACCGGCTTCGTTACTCTTAGTGTTCTTAATAAGGGTTACTTGCAAATTTACTCAATCAATTTACACAATTTTTGAGAAGCAGTTTAGCAGATGGAAGTGCCCAAGGATATGTGTCTTAAGATGCATGCAGACAAGCCACATCACTGCACTACATGCACCAAAGTTTTTTTTTCATTTTCAGAACAGATGAACTCATTGCTCACATGAGAACTCAGGTTGACATAGGAGAAATTTTTTTTAATATGTGAGGATTGTAGAATGTGCCTTTAGTCTAAATTATCATTGTACAATCACAGGAACTGAACTTGTTACAAATAAAAAAAATAACGAAAAACAACAACAACAACAACAACAACAACATTGGAATGTGTAGTTTTTCAAATGTCATTTTCAAGCAAACAGAATATGGACCCGATAAACAATGTTCCATATGTAAGAAGACATTCATAAGACTGGCTGATCATTTACGACTTTGTAAAAAAACACACGAACAGAAACTGATATTTTAAATGTCAAGTTCGTATAAATATGTTTCTTGAATAATTAAAGTCCTTGAAAGAGCATCAAAAGTAAAAAAAAAAAATGCTCCAGAACGTTACCAATGTGTCAAATTGCGCACCTATTTCCGCACAGGCAAACATTTTTCGATCACACAAAGAGATAGAGATATCGCTTCCGCCATGTGCTGCTCTATTGTGGGTCGCTCTGGTGAGCTGCATATATAGGTGTTATGCTCATCACACATCAAAAACGTGAATTATACCCCTTTTAATGAGGGGATTGATATGCAGGAGTTAAACAGGAAGTAACAAGTTATCGCCCTTGTACGAAATGGTGGAAATTCTACCAAATGTGTCCAGTCATTTTAAGAGAGGCATTGCTTTTTATCTGGAGATACCGCATCGTATTGCAATTTTTTGAATACTAAAGCGAGATTTTACAACACGTTGTCTTTTTAGCTAACCTTTAGCACTCCATGCTCAGGTGAGCTATTGTGATCGATCAATGTCTTATCTACTTGAACAAAACGCGTAAACATGCAACAGAACACTAAGATCAGTGGTATAGGGTGGCACCCTATACTACTAAGGTCATCTGAAATTCACAACTAGACTGTCCCTCGATCCAGGACTTCATTGTGTGACGGGTCATTTTCTTATTCGGCTCCAAAACTCTGGAGCTCACTATTCGACAGCCAGAATGGCATCATCCTTAAATGTCGTTTTTAAAAGACTGAGAAAGTCCATATCAATTCTTTAAAAAAAAAAAAAAAAAAAAAAAAAAAAAAAATAGAAAAAGAAATATGTTGCTATCATAATTTTAAGCTTTATTTGAAAACGTGTAAGAGAAAAGTACAGGGAATGCCACAAACACAAACCGCAGCCCTTCCCAGACACCAAGAGGAAGAGAAAACCGAGAAAACCAAACAAGCACAAATCGAACAAACGTACGAAAAGCACTAATATTAGCTCTCTCTTTCCCAAGCGAGGTAATCGCAATGCTAAAAGAACTGAAAAAACACAAGAACAAAATAGCACAAGGTAAGACATAAAAAATCGCCTCGTAGAATAAACCACAAAGCAACAAAGAGTGAGACTAACAGCGGAACCACTGCCTTAGAACGGTCAGTAGAGTAAACCACTGGGAGGGGGAGGGGGGGGGGGGGGGAGGTCCGCGGGGTTAAAGCACTTTTACAGCTAGCCAACTTCACCCTGGGTCCCGATGCAACTCTTAATACAGAAATAGATAAAAATTCGGTTCGTATAAAGGCTCCCAACTCAGTCAATGCATCAAAGCGAAAACATAAAAATCAAATTAATCACTATAATAAACAAAGACGAGTACTCATGGCTAATTCTACTGTATGCCAGAGTAAATGAAAACCAATAGTTTAACTTTTTATCAAAAATGGGCCAGGCCCCGTGTAACACACTATTTGCTCTCTTTCCGTCAGTACCGCTATTCCTGTGGCTTACTTCATCCCAGTCTGTACCCAAGGGCCAATATGGAAACTACATCGTCATAGCCCACATACGGGTTCTAGTATATTATGTAGAAACCCTACTTGAAAATACAAAGATGGACGGACGGGAGCAAGTATAAAGCTTGTCTTAATTCTGGGGAACTTATAAGAAAATGCTCATGAAAACAATTTATCTAAACAGAGATGAAATAGGTGACACAGTGACCATATCCTCTAGTACAAACCAGTATTTAGTGAAAGTGAGAACAAAAGATAAGATAATTATTGTTTAAGTAAACATAATACTTTTCAGCAAGACCGCTCCTTGCGGTACACTGTAATACGTGGTACCATTTTAGAAGTTATTGCGTTCTCTCCCTTTAAAAAAAGCAGTATCATGATCGTTGTTGTTGTGCAGATTCTTAACGCTACCAGACACCCGAGGCACATAGAGACAGCAAAGAACACAGCTTTTTGTACAGAACTAATTTTTTTAAAAACGAATTCAGAAAGATAACGTCCTATAAATAAATAAATAAAAATAAAAAAACCCCAGTTTTTCGCCTTGAATAAAAACAATTCAAAACTACATGTTATGACTAGTGAAGAAATGCATTATGCGGCTTCATATTTCACATATCGCCTACAACAAATCTTATGCAAATGCTATGATATAAATCTACGCTAGTAGATCGGTACTCCCAAATAAAAACTGTCTACTTTCTTTCCCCAATTACAACTGATATAATAAACACTACTTTCAAGGATTATTTCTTGTCTCGCAATTTTCCATCAATACAATATGGGACTATAATGTTAATATACGAGACTCTAATTAGTGGTATCATTTTTTCTGAATTGTAACCCCAAAGAAAAAGCTTCTTAACGGATAGAACGCAACACGTGATAGTCAATGATGAAGAATCTACCTGGTCTGATGTACTTTAACCCTAGTCCTGCTGAACCAGGATATGTCCTGCCCTTGCAAACAGTGTAGATCCAGATCAGTTGGCTTCTGAAGAAGCCAACTGATCTGGATCTGCACTGTTTGCCATCAAGTATGTGAATTTATATCAACAATCTGGATCAAGTAATCTGATTGGCTGAAAATTAGAAGTGGGGGTGGCTTCTTAATTTATTCAGCAGGACAAGGGTTAAGGTATTCCACAGGGGAGTGTCTTTGGACCTGCACTGTTTTTAGTCTTCATCAACCAGATTCAGTTGCGAACTGCATTAAAATGTTTGCTGATGATACGAAAGTATATTCAGCTATTAGTACAACATGTGATAAAGACTGTAATGAACTACAGGATGACCTTTCAGAACTGTCAGTGTGGTCAGATTTATTGGAGCTCTGTTTTAACGCCAAGAAATGCAAATCTTTACACATAGGAAGGAATATTCCAAGAGACAGAAGTCGGGCAGCAAATTCCGAGCTTTTGAACTATTTGACAGTGAAAAAGGTTTAGGAGTAATTTTTGAGAGTACATTACGATTTGATAATCAGATCTTAAATTGTGTTAATAAGGCCAATAAATGCTGTGACTTGTGAACCGTACTTATACACCACCCGTCCCCCCCCCCCCCCCCCCCTACACACACACACACAGGCCCGCTCCTGTATAAAACATTGATACGTCCTCATCTAGAGTACGCAACAGTAGTATGGTCGCATATATGAAAAATAGGATATACTTTTGATTGAAAATGTTCAACGGTGGGCAACAGAGTAAGTTAAATCAATATTTAACAGAAAAAGCTATGAAGAAAGAATAAAATATTTAAGTTTACCTACATTAAGATACGGAAGGGCTCTTAACGATGTTATCCAGGTTTATAAAGTAAGTACCTTTTTTCAAAGATGTCTTCGGAAACGTGAACAAGAGGACATACTTTCAAGATAGCTCAGCAACAGAATAGACATCACGAAAACATGACTATATAATTTTGACCCCCTTAAACCCCATTTTTATACTGTAAAACTGGGGTTTACAGGGGTATATATTATTTTTCTTATTTCTGCTCAAAAATATAGATTGTGGATACTCGTTAAGTTCTGACGAAAAAAATCAAAATCTATTATTTGAAAATTGTCACTTTTTGGTGGTAAAATTTTCATTATATTTGAATAGGCATGTTTTCATAATGACAACTCTGAGGGCAAATGTTTTTTTGTTGTTTTTTTTTTCACAAAGAGTGATCAATCCCTGGAATTCATTGCCAGCAGAATGTGTAAACAGTGATTCTCTCAACAAGTTCACCCACAGAAGTTCAGCTGTACATAATTCAGTATTCTATCTGCGCACACACAAAAAAAGTTTTATGTTCTTTTTTTTATCACAAGAAGATGTTTAGCAGCTTTGATGGGCCACCACAAGCAGTAATGCTTAAAAGAAGGTCTCGGGAACCGTAAGTTAACCGTAAGTTAATAGCGAAAATCGTTTTGATCATTAATCCAAGATGGCGGCCATTTTGACAATCTATTCTGAACCTACTCTCCTGAACCAAAAGGTCAATTAAATTGAAACATGGTAGAAAGTATAGGGGTGACTTGTTGATCAAAATATCCAAAATCATTGCGATCGGAAAGCCAAGATGGCCACCACGGCTGCCATCTTGAAAATGTGTTTTAAACTTCTCCTAAACGGAAAGGCCGACTGACTTGAAACGTGGTAGGAACATTGAGGTGACTTGTAGATAAAATATAGCTACAATAGTTAAGACTAGAAATCCAAGATGACCGCCATGGTAACCTTCTTGAAAATCAATTTTTAACTTCTTCTCCTAAACCAAAGGCCACTCGACTCAAAATTGCTGAACTTGTCTGATACTCAAGTGAGCGATACAGGGTCATCGTGGCCTTCTAGTTCTATTTTTTTTACAGATTCACTGAATAGGTTCATCAGGATATAATATCATATCAATCTAAAGGTTTCTTTAGATCATATCCAAAGAAGTATTTTCACTTACCGTAACATACTTACCGTGACAGTTGCGTGTCTCATCAGATTATGCCTGTGACCTCGTGATGTGACGGAATTTGGATTGCTTACCACTAGACTGGTCAGTCTCATCGAGAACCATTCTCAGACAGTTGACCTTGACCGTTTAATGTCACAGAACTTGGACTGCTTACCATCAGACTGGTTGGGGACTTGGACTGCTTACCCACTAGACTGGTTAGTCAACTCACGTGGCATCACGAGGTCACGGTCACAGAACCAGCCTAGTGGTAAACAGTCCAGTCTAGGAAATAACTGACCAAACAACAGTAGGCTGATGCAACAAGCGGTCATCCATGTTTGCTGACGGAGTACTTCGTATCCTTTCTGAAGAGTTTATCAGTTTAAACGAATGACAAGAGAAACTGTGGTTAAGAGAGGATCTGTTTGCGAACTTACTGAACCATGAAATAGTTTTTAACCCTTCTCTTGCTGAACACGACATGTCCTGTCTTAGCAAACATTATAGATCCAGATCAGTTGGCTTCTGAAGAAGCCAACTGATCTGGATCTGCACTGTTTGTCACTAAATATGTGAACTTCTATCAAAAACCCGGATCAAGTTAATCTGATTGGCTGGAAATTAGAAGTGGGCGTGGCATCTTAATTTATTCGGTATCACAAGGGTTAAAATGGAGATTTATTGCATCATTATACAGCCATTTAGATACAGCACCCTTCATAGCTTTATTTCGTTGAAGCATTAGCATAAAAAGTAACAATAAATTTATGACATGCTTTTTTGCAAATGTCCATCCCTTGAGTAAATGCAAAACGTTCTGCACATAAGAGCATAAAAGTGTTCCCGCATAACCATCTACAATGTCTGAGATTGTTTTTCATATATAGATGCCTGTACTATTTTTTACATGTTTTGTTTAATCCATTCATGCCATGTGGACTCTTCTGCCTTAACTCTTTGAACCGGTCCATTTCCAATAAAAGGGATGTCGTTTTTTTGTTTTTGTTTTGGTATTAGCATGTTTTGATGAATTCTTATATTTAATACAGTGTCAAGCCTGATCAGACGCCACAGAAAAGTGTAGACCTTGATTAGACTTTCTGGGTCTACACTGCTTGCCAATGCCCTTTTGATGGGATGCTAGGCATAAATAGATTTGATATATTTTTGTTGCCTTTAACTCTTTGAGAATTTGAAAAGATGGGACCGAGTTATACAGAAATATATGTCTAGTGATGGTTCCCCATGTCACTTGGGACGCGAGCTAAACGACATGAAAGCCACCACCTGGCATATTCTCTGACGAATCGTCTATATATATTTACATGTATGTGTTTCACATGTGCGAAAATAGTAATGTGTGCGGATGCGTAGGTTTTCCTTTGCATCTACTGTAAGATCTTGTGATTAGTGCCATTTTGGGATTATCAGTTTTCCATATATTGTGGGTTGTTATAATTTTTGTCTTAAATTTCAGGGATTCATTTCAGTTCCACAACAGCCCAGTATTATTACAGCAAGTCAAGAATTTATGAGGCATAGTTATATATCAATATTATGTAATAGAATTGTTCTTGGTTCGCCCCTGATGTAAACAACTACTTACATAATCTTGAAACTGACCTCTTGATTCATATCGGCAGAGATTGCCAACAATAACCTGTTGCTATTTTTGTTAACATTTTTATATAAAACCAAACATCAAGGTTTTTATATTAAAATTCTTCAAACTGGTTACTTTTCCAAACGTGTCTCTTAGTTACCAATGTAAGCAAGTAAAGTTTGTGCAGAGATATCACTAAAAGGATGGCGAAAGAATGTGCACAATACTGGTTAACCGCTTAGAGGACTAAGCCTGCCCAGTAAACGTGTGGTTAGGTAAACTGACCGCGCTCGACATGACCCCATTGGGTTGACTGGGCCGTAAAACCTCAACACAAACAAACCAAGTAAGTATCGTTGGAGTATTTTGGCGTAGGATCGTTAATTATCTGCCCTTGTTGTATGTCCAAATGTTTTCAGTGGCATATGGTAGTTATATGAATATGTTAATCTTTAAAATAAAAAAAAAAGTAACATGGCAATCTTGAACACTATCTAAAGGAAAAAGCCAAAAGTTAGATCAATTCTTGTAATGTTTTAGCCACTTTTTATTCTAGCCTGATATTACTTATTCAGCTTTTTTCAATGTATCAGTTTTAATGAATGGCAAAATTAATATGAAATACGCCCAAAATACACAGCAAACTCTTAAAATGTTCGTTTTAAGTTTAGTAACACGAAATGGTAAATAATGCTAAATATGGTACAAAACGTTTATAAGATTTACGGTAAGTGAACTAAAAATACAGTTACTGAAGTTACTGCAAGAATATTCGTGTACAACCGTATATATATATATATATATATATATATATATATATATATATATATATATATATATATATATATATATATATATATATATATATATATATAGGTTGGGAAAAGGAGCATAACATCTAACAAAAAATCTTTTTGGTAGCACTGGATCCAGAAAGGATGCTGAAATGATAGGCGTTAAACTATATGTTGAGAGTTAATCATTAACAGTGCAAATAATATATATATATATCTTACCCACACTCGGGAAGAACGGCCTTCACTCAGAGACTTTCGATCAACTAGTGCAATTTTTGCTTTGATATGACGGTGATATGTTTAAATACTGCTGGGTGAGGGGGCAAACAGTGTAGACCTTGATCAGACACCGCAAAATATGGCGCTGATCTGGGTTTTCATTGCTTGCTCAGACCTCTTCACCAATGTACTTTGGACTTTTTTTCACATGTTATTTTTCCCAGAATATACATAGGCTAATAGGGCTTAATTTTTCATGCAAATTGTTTCCTGTAGAAGGAGAAAATTCACATGAGATGTCCACCCTGGTTTACTGGGAAAGAAAGAGCATCAACATTTGCTACAAGAAAGTTGTTAAATCTTTATATATGGATATAATACGATGGGCAGGCTTTGCATGGAATTTTGTGAACTAACCTACTTCACGGCTGGCGAGCACTTGTATAGTGGCTATCTTTAGAATATAACTGTATAATAATAAAGTTTACTTGCACTTGAAACTGAACGACGATTTCCTCATATTAATGCATGTATTACACGCCACACCTATCACCGTTAAACCATCACGATAACATTGGGTAATAATTATTTCTTGATTCTTTTCTGTATCTCTTATTCTATACTGTATCCTTACCCTATTCTACAGGGTAAATATACACCACCATTACGAAAACACTCCTATTCAAATATATAGAAAATTTCACCTCCAAAAACTGAAAATTTTCAGATACAAAAACTCCGATATTTTTCATATTTCTGCTCAAAACATAGACTGTGGGTACTCGTTAGAACCGCCTTGGCGAGGCGGTTCTAACGAATACCCACAATCTATGTTTTGAGCAGAAATATGAAAAATTATGTATACCCCTGTTAACCCCAGTTTTACTATATAAAAGTGGGGTTTAAGGGGGTCAAAATTATATAGGCCTGTTTTCGTGATGGTTTATTTTGGGACCAGAGCCTAATTTTCAATTTGGCTGAACTCACAATATTCCTTGACTTCCATATTTAGTCTCAAATTAAAGCTTAGCCTTAGATTGACAAAATATATCACTAAAAAAAAAAAAAAAAAAAACAGATGTGGTCTATCGGCATGTTTCGGCTTTTTTTTTTCTGTCCTTGAACACGTGTACACTCATTCTGATGGGAAAAAAAGAAAGAAAAAAAGAGTTTACTATGTCTGATTTTATTTCAAAACCAGCACACTAAATATACCACTGACAAATGTAAATGTGGTCTGCAATTAAATGAAATAGATTTTTGTGCAAACCTGACGTAAACTCAAACAGCCTCAGCCAGACTCGGAGTCAAGCTTTTTATCAAATAAAGCAGTTTACATCCGTATACTTTTTGCTGGTCCAGTCCTCACCACCATAACTGGTACACTGTTCCCTTTATACATAATATGCTCAGTGTTGCATCTCCAGCAGAGTTCTTCATTAGTCATTACTTCTTATATGGCATGCAAACATGATTATCTGTCAACGTAACCATGGTGATGGCGTTGTCAGTTTCTCGTTACACTATCTTTCTGCTTCTGCGCAGTTATATTTACTAATATCAAGATTTTGAGGTTAGGAATCTTCTCTGTAGGAGTACATATGTCATTAGAAAATATAATTCCATGTTAAATGAGAAGATATAAACAGACTGTCGTATTCAGAGCAGCCTAATTCCTCGCCAGACGTCCTAAAATTCAAGATTTTCTGGTCATGTATCTTCTATGAAAGAATACATACATGTATGTCCGTAGAACATACTTCCATGTTAAATGAGAAAATATAAATAGACTATACCTTATTTAACTCAAATATTGGTGCAGTATAACCCTTACCAACCTTGTCCTCAAATTTAAGATTTCTGGTCAAGAATCTTCTCTGTAGTACACATGTCTTTAGAACATAATTCCATGTTAAATAGACCACCTTATTTACCCAAAATATAGGAGCAGCTTAACTCCTTTCAGCACTTGTCCTAAAATACAAACGATTCTATATGACTATCTGTTGATCTGAGTAAATACCATTGGATGAACGGCAAACTGTGTAGACCCTGATCAGACGCCACGTTGCGTGGCGTGTGATCTGAGTCTACACTGTTTGCCCAGGGGCCGACCTGTCCCAATACTTAAGGCAAATACGGTATGAAGATTGCATCTGACTACCAGTTGAATTGTCTGAGATCTACTGGATGAGCGGAAATCTGTGCACAGCCTGATCAGATGCCGCTTTCTGTGGCGTCTGATCTAGGTATATGTTTGCCAAGGTCTTTCTGTCCCAATACGTAGGGCAAGTACAGTGTTGCTTACACAAGTGTCGTCATTTGCATGACAAATCGTTAATAGATACAACGTTCTGCGGCGTATGACTTGTGTCTTATTTGTTTACCCAGACTTTTCTGTCCTGATACGCGTGACTTGGGTTATTCAATGCGAAAACGAGTCTTCGGGCATATGCAGACAGCGGAGGCCCAGATCAACCTGCGCACCCGCACTGTCTGATTAGGGTCTTCACTTTTCGCTAACAGAATCATTGGATACTACAGCCGGAATGTATGAAGTAAGAGTAAAGTCCGGATGGTACTTTGCGATGCACGGGATGATCTGAATTTGCGCACATGTGAAGGCATTTTTTTTGTTTCGCTTGACGCGACCCACTTTATAAATGTTATCTTTTACACGAACGGTCGCCACTAGATACAGCCGCTTTAAGAAGAAAATGTGAATCGACGCAGTTTCCACAGGTATATTGTACAAAGCTTGCTTTATAAGGCGTAACAGGTGTGGTTGAGTCGCAGTTTGACGTAGCGCATCATAAAAGATAGAGGGAGGCTGCAAAACAAACTCAAGATAGAAGTTAGTGAACGAACAGGACTTGATAACAGAAAAGTGAAAATGGTCAGTAAAAGTTTATATTGCTTTATGGTTTTGGGTTAAACCTTACGCCTTCTGTGTTTAAAGATTCTGCTGTTTTTTTTTTTTTTTTTTTTTTTTTTGTTTTTTTTTGTTTTGTTTTTTTTTTGTTTTGTTTTGTGTTTCTTTTTAGTGTTTTCTGATTTTTTTTTACATGACCTTTATAGGCAATCTGAATGAAATTTCAGTCCCTGATTCAAGCAATAATAATAAGAATCAAATAGTTGTCGTCTGGGGTATTACCAAACATAAAATACACGATACGTAAACACGCTATCAACAATAAAACGCATTCGCAAAGTTAAGAAAAAGCGTAGTTATCATCGTTGCCATGCGTTATTATTATTATTATTATTATTATTATTATTATAAATGAACATAATAATAATAATAATAATATTGATATTATCTAAAAACAATGTGCATTGACAACTTTGAGTATTTAAATCACATCAGGAAATAAAAAAAAAAAAAAAAAAAAAAAAAAAAAAAAAATGTGGCAGGCAACGCTTTTTATGTGAAACACTTCACTTAACCGACATTTGCACAGATCCAGATAATGTCTGAATATGAGTGCTCTCATCAGGATCTCTGCAGTTTGTCATCGGTCTTTGAAATTTCCACCTTAACAAACAGTGTTTGTTCAAAACTTACTAAGACAATATTTCGATGTGAAATTTGTCACAGAAAAACACTGACCATGCATAGCCTGCTGCTTTGAAAATGTCTACCTCGAGTCTGCTCATATAGAATTGTTTTTTTTTTTTTATTTGATACTAAATAATATTTCACTCTCTTAACTCAAATCATCCATCTGCCATATACAGTTGAACCTCGTTATCTCGAACTCGCTTATTTCAAATTACCGCTTATCTCAAAGTGAAAATCTGGTCCCTTTTTTAACATGCAACTATGACAACAGGTAACAAACTAATGTGGAAAAGAGGAGAAATTGCTCCTAAGGAGAGCAATTTCTCCTCTTTTCCACATTATTTTATATATATATATTTCTAATTTCAGGCGTCAAATAACATATTCATTTGTTAAATGTGGTTGTTCAATTTATTGTTTTCCTCACTCTCTCAACTCTGATATGTCGAGGTACGGATATCTCGAAGTGTTTCAGTGAGTCCCTTGGAATTCGAGATAACGAGAGTCGACTGTATTTGAGCGAACCGTAACGTTGTTTGTTTTTCATCATTAGATTTATGAAATGCACTATTCCACCTTTTTTTGACATGTCAAATGTTGCATATAGACTTTTCTTAAAATTGCACAAAATAGATCTTCATGTTCTGCGGTTCTTCACTGTTTACATAATCGTCTGCTTTGGTGTGCAGAACTGAAAGATGATTTTTTGTAAGGTATCAATAGACAAGCGTCGCATAAATGGGATACTGACAAACAGTGTAGACCCAGATCAGACGCCGCAGAACGCGGCGTCTGATCAGGGTCTGCACTGTTTGTATTATATACAGGAGGTTTTTTTTTTGTTTTTTTTTTAAAAATACTAAAAATAAACAGACATCCCTAGTATTTGGAAACGGACCGGTCCAAAGTGTTGAGAAAGAAGAGTCCACTCCGCATAAATGGGTTCATATAAAATGTAAACCTCCCTACACGTAATGGCTGGGAAAACTGCGGCTTTTATGTTTTTTATTTATTTCTGTTTCAGATAGCTGTTTTTGTTTTGTAAAACTAGTACTCGTGGCAAAGTTTGTCACATGTTATTAACTAGCCAACATATGTGGCGGTTAACACAAATCGATTTAGCTTATCAGCCGGGCTATCCCTGGCAATATACTGCTCAGAAAAAAATACATCACATAATATATAGATTACGATATTTTTGTTATAAGCTAGCAACTTTGGATTTTCATTTCAACTTGTATCTAAACAATCCGCGTCATAACATCTATGTATAGAACAATAAAACTTCGCTGATTCGAACACAGAAGGCTCGTTGACAAACTCTTTTTTAGTCCCCTCGGAATTCTTCGATACCTCACGAAAACAAATCCCAGTAAGCATTCTTTATATTTATTATTCGGGATAGCTGACGGGCCGATAACGGCCCGCTATAGATTAATAAAGAATGCTAGCTGGGAATACTTTAGGATATTATAGAGGAATTGTCTTACTTTATAATGACCATTGTAAATTGTATTTACTCATTAGAATTGCCTCATCGAGGCGATGCTCCTCAACATACCATTTTTTGTTTATAGAAGATCGAAAATACATTCCTGAATTATCTTCATTTGCCTCCTGACCTGGCCCTATGATTAACTCTCAGTGGCTCGAACTACCCATATCTAGGACCATTTTCCATAACTCCAAAGATGTTCGAGCCATTAAAGTTTAACTGTATTCAGAAAACAAAATACATCACGTATAGTATATTGATTAAAATATTTATTATAGTATGGAAGAAATGTTTTCTTTTTCTTTTCTTTTCTTTTTTTTTTTTTTTTTTTTTTTTTTTTTTTGCAAGTTGTGCCTTATAGTATGGACAGGAATACGCGGATCCGTAGCCTGTATGGGCATTCATTATTTGTATATGACGTAAGGGCCCTTTGTGGATTGAGAGATGCCAGAATTTTAACCCATTTAAGTCTAGAAACCCCCCAAAGGGTAATTGGAAAACAGTGCAGACCAAGATCAGACGCCGCAATATGCGGCGTCTGATCTGGATCTGCATTGTTTGCAAGTAGCTTAGCCATTGTCCTCTTAATCACATTGGCTAAAATTAAAATTGGACTCTACCAATATAGAGAGTGGAAGTTATTCAGTCTCTAATAGTGATGCTTTTAATGTTTTTTGAGTAGTATATACATATTCCCCATCTGCGTTTTTCTCAGAGAATTGCACTCCTCTTATTCCAAGCACAATTACATGGCTTTTGGTCTCTTTTGTTAACTTAAGGGGACACACTTGGTATATGTTCCATTATTCAAGACAAAGGAGGCAATGTTTGGGACTTCCTGTTTGCTTTCCTGCAAACCAGTTCCCTTAAGAAAAGAGGTCTCATTACGAAAACACGCCCATTCAAATATATAGAAAATTTCACCTCCTGGAACATAAAAAACTCGTACAATTTTCATATTTTTGCTCAAAACATAAATTGTGGGAACTCGTTGGAACTGCCTCGGCGAGGCGGTTCTAACGGATACCCACAGTCTATGTTTTCGAGCAAAAATAAGAAAAATAATGTATACTCCTGTAAACCTCAGTTTTACTATATTAAAGTGGGGTTTAAGAGGGTCACCATTATATAGGTATGTTTTCGTGATGACTCTTAAAGGAAAGAATTTGCATTCATTAGCTAATTCTTCCTTTTAGAGTAAGACTACAGAACAATTTTGACAGAGTTATGTCTCTTTCAAATGTGGAGTCGTACGTGTGCGCCCAAAGAAGATACAGATCAGCCTGCGCATTCAAGCAGTCTGATCAGAATCTTCATTTTGAATAGCCAACTGATATTGGAGAATTTTTAAAACACTTCATGCAAAACTTTTCATTCTTCATGCAAAGCTTGAGGGCGATTACCAGGCTTTGCAACTGGACTTTCCGATTAGGATCTTCTTCATTACGAAAACACGCCTATTCAAATATATAGAAAATTTCACCTCCAAAAATTGATAAATTTCAGATTAAAATACTCTGATATTTTTCATACTTTGCTCAAAACATAGATTGTGGGTACTCGTTAGAACCGCCTCGCCGAGGCGGTTCTAACGAGTACCCACACTCTATGTTTTGAGCAAAAATAAGAAAAATAATGTATACCCTTGTAAACCCCAGTTTTACTATATAAAAGTGGGGTTTAAGGGGGTCAATATTATATAGGCATGTTTTCGTGATGGCTACCCTTTTTGACACAGCAGACTTCTAGTACCGTATTTGACCGAATATTCGGACAGCCATTCCTGAGAAGATACCGTAGACCAGATCAAACATCTCTATATTTTGATAGGATCTACATTGGCGCTCTTAATGGGTACTTACAACATAAGTTTTTGTGAAGAAGTAAAAATACTACATGTATTAATCTTGATCATAAGATTTGTAAGCCTTGAGATTATCACCATATAATATCGCGAAAGAAGTGTTGGTTACTTGTTTACTTAAAAAAAAATAAGCAGTGATAAAAGTTTGAAAGACGTAAAAAATAGAGAAATTGAAAAGCATGTTTAAAAACTGCAAAATTCAGAAAAATATTTTAGACCCTTCAAAATACTCCTCTCACAATGTATTGTGGAGGAAAATAAAAGTACGAATTGCATAGACTCTGTAAAGTAATGTCAAAAATACCGGCTCCATGAACAGTACACTAACAGGTCAGAGCCAGCACGATTAAAGCTTTTAACTTGAGAAAACGGTCTTTGTCGCAAAGTCGGACTACGAAGGCCCACCCGCGCACTCCTATTAAAAAATCAAATAATACCGAGAGTAGACAGCAGACAGCGGACGCCCTGGCCTTACGGTGTGAAGGCGGTCTGTTTCGGGTTTCAATATACGCATATGAGTGTGTTGTTTTTTTCATATGAAATATCGTAAAACATAAATTACCGTGGCCAACACGAATTCATTTTTGAGTCCCTGGGAAGTCTTCCGATAGCTTAATAAAAACAAATATTTAGGGATATTTTTTGAATATTTTCTTATTTTATCATGAAAAATATACGCTGTGTGTATTCATTACAATCGCCTCATCGAGCAGATTGTAATGAACACACACCTTACCATTATTTTATAGACGATAAAAAACGACATCCCTAAATTACAATGATACCCATTTGCCTTCTGACCTGGCGCTGTGATTAACCCTCAGTGGCTCGAACAACCCCATCATGAAAACATACCAATATAATTTTTACCCCCTTAAACCCCACTATTTTATAGTAAAACTGGGAATTACAGGGGTATACATTATTTTTCTTATTTCTGCTCAAAAACATAGGTTGTGGGTACTCGTTAGAACCGCCTCGCCGAGGCGGTTCTAACGAGTACCCACAAGTTATGTTTTTGAGCAGAAATAAGAAAAATATCAGATTTTTTATCTGAAAATTTTCATTTTTTGGTGGTAAAATGTTCACTATATAATTGAATAGCTTGTTTTCGTAATGATGTCTAAAACGAATGTCCATGGTTCCAAAGATGTTCGTGTCATTGGAATTCGACTGTAGTTCATTTTGTCTAAACAAAAAGAAGAAACGGTCGATACGGAAAATCCTTGTTAAGTTATTCAGATTCTCAAGATGTTCTACAGTTTCCTGTCTCCGTTCATCCCTCAGTTTTATTTGCCAGCTTACTTGATTTACCATTTTACCTTAAATATAAGAAGACCTAAACTCCCTGTTACTATGTCTTTATCCATTACCACTCTCTAGCCTAATTCAGCAGACGACAACTTGTTGATATTTTTCTTATCCCTGCACGCCTCCACCCCCACCCCCTCCCCCCCCACACACACACAAAGAAAAAAAAAAAAAAAAAAAAAGGATTAGACATTTCATGCAAATTGGAGACAATTTGCATGGAATATCAACTTCTGTTTTCTAGGAAAAACGGATACAATTTGCATGAAATATCAACTCCTGTTTTCTGGGGGAAAAAAATATTTCAAAATGTAATTATTTCATATTTCAAAATATAACCCAGAGTGATAAGCGTTAAAATTGTGCTGGATGTTTGGCGGCAACCAGTGCGGGCCCTGATCAGACGCCGAGTTCTGTGGCGTTCTACACAATTTGCTCAAGCCTGGCTGTCCAAATTTTTGGGACAAATACGGCAATGTTGGGTGTAACAGGAAGAAATGAAAATACCTTGTACAAAACTATGTTATGGATGGTTGATCATTGTAGTCATAGTAAAACCGGTTATGAGGCAAATAGCTGCATAATGAGCAGGAACAGTCAAAAAGGTACTTTATCGTTAGAACTGTATTAACTTGTATTCCCGCGCAGACTCACTGGTGCCTTAATTCTTTGCTGCATTTACATTGAATGTAGGGACAGCCTAACACCATACCATAACTGCCCTAAACTTTCATTAGTCGTTTCATTTTACTACCAATATACCTGCTAGTGTGTCAGGGTATATGGTATCCATTGATATGTCCTATCTTTTATACGCCACGGATTGATGGGCTCATTTTGGCGGATGTGGCGGAATAAAGTTGTATTTGAACAAGAAAACTGCTCAAAATGGGCATGAGTGCATAACTTGATGCGCAGTGCAAGGAAAGGGCCCTTATGCGCTGCGGACAACGCAGGCCTAGATCAACCTGCGCATTCGCGCAGGTTGATCAGGGTCTTCGTTGCCCGCTTACAAAATCAGTGGCTGCTGTAATATATGTCGATGAACAGAATATGTCTGGATCAGACTGCAAGAATGCACACCCTCATCTGGATCTTCGCTGTTCGCATAAAGTTTTGGGCTTTTTTTCCAACTGTAGAATTCAATGCGGAAACTAACTGAGCCGGGTACTTCCCGTTCATTATGAATACAATGTATTATTCACGTGTCGCGGTATTTGTGTCGCATATTTTAACAACTTTCCTCCTTGTGGCAGTTGGAAAATATTATGTATTCTCTGCCCTCCTAAGGGTACAAAATAAATTGAATATGAATAAATAAAATATGTTTTGCAAAAAGTATAACCTTTCGATGTCATCTTATTTTCGATATGAGGAATTAAAATGCATATCGACTGTTCATTTTTATGCATTTATATTCTTGTGATTTTGCAAATAAAAGGACATAACCCCATTTAAGTCCCCTGGCAATCGGTGTAGACCCAGATCAGACGCCACAGAACGCGGCGTCTGATCAGGGTCTTCATTGTTTGCATTAGCTATAGGATTTTTTATAAAGCATGGAACATGTAATAACAAAATACAACCAGACATCCTTTCTATTTGAATTGGACCAGTTTGAAGAGTTACGGTAAAAGAATTCACTAGGCATAAATGGGTTAAAGTGACTTTTCTTGCATGCTTTACAATGTATTTCAAAACCTGTAATCATGAAGGCTATGACCTTCCGCATTGTCTTGGTTGCCATCATCTTTGTCTGATCATGGTTTCCATCAACATTTTCTGATCACGAATCCCATCAGCATTGTCATATCATGTTTCCCATCCACATTGTTTGATCATCGTTCTCTCCCGATTGAATGATCATGGTTCCCATCCACATTGTCTGATCATGATTGCCGTCCGATTGTCTGATAATGGTTCTCATGCGATTTTCTGATCATGGTTTCCATCATCAGTGTCTGATAATGCCAGATTGCCTGATCCTGGTTACAACCCAATTGTATGATAATGGTTCCCACCTGATTGTCTGATCATGGTTCCCTCATGATTAACAGATCATGGTTCACATCCTGCTCAATTGTCTGATCATGGTTCCCTCCCGATTGTCTGATCATGGTTCCCATCAGCATTGTCTCATCTAGGTTTCCACCCGACTGTTTGTTCATGGTTTCCATCCACATTTTCTGATCATGATAGTTCCGATACGCTTCCACTGTTCAGTTATAGAACCATTGTTCAGAGTAGAAATCCGCCGGGTAAATATGAAGACGCTAAACATTCTGGGCCCAGTTGTTCAAAACTAACGATGTCGTTAGTTAAGGTATTGTTAAAACTTTGATCATTAAATATGGCATATACGCTAATATTTTTCCTGAAAAAATGTGAATAGCTTTTGCATTTGCACACCTGTGAATAAGATATTGTACTTACTAGAACAGTTAACATTTTGACCACTAACGAGCACACCTGTGAATAAGATATTGTACTTACTAGAACAGTTAACATTTTGACCACTAACGAGCACGTTGAGGTAACGACTGTTTGAACAACTGGACCCTCATCTGTCGCGCAATCACGTTGAATATTGCCTGTATACGGGACGCCTTTGTTATGAGATATAGAAGCTTGCTTGCATGTGTGTTTGTAATTAGGTAAACGTAAAGTTACGGACGCTAGACAAAGTCATAGGACTTGAAACTGAAATTACTGACATTGACTATCCAGCCTAGCAAATTCAAGGACAGTGTGCAGTTTTATCCTAAACACTCCCATATTTATTTTAAGAAAAAGAGGTAATAATACCTTCGATCGTCATAAGTATCCCGGGTAATGAAACAAAATACCTGCCTTAATTCTTAACATGCTGGGTTAAAAAAAAAAAAAAAAAACATCAGCAGGTGACGTTTTGAAATATTCTTCTTACTTTTTTTTTCCAGAAAAAAAAAAAAAAAAAAAAAAAAAAAAAGAAACAGGCTGTAACATTTTGAAATATCAAAACCTGTTTTTTTGGAAAATGGGAAAAATATCATCATATTGTCCTCTCATGAATTTGTTCAGAGAGTGGTAAAGGTTTACAGGTAACCATGAATTGTTTGGTTATTTTCTCAAAATCAAACAAACCTGTGACATCTAATGGATGTTTTATTGCAATGTTTTACGGCCCGTTGGGTGTATACTGCATCGAATAATCAAGTGTGTGTATGAAATTGTTGAAACAAGATGTTTATTGTTTTTTCCAGCAACGTGTTATAGAAAGGAAATAATATGAATTTAATAGGTGCTACCTATATCATTGCGTCCAAATTATCATCACATGCTCCAGATCTAACTGAATTTGATTTCAGACCACTCCTGACTTCTGAATACACTGCATGAATTGCGATATACCGTCTGTCAACAATATTTCAGTAGCCTAGTTCAGAGAAATTGCCTCCAAATTTGTGGGACTTTTACCTGACCCGATCACACGAATTCGCGTCCTGCTTAGTTACTAGCAGCTCTGCCATGGAGGCTTTAGGCAGCCCAACTATTTCGCGGGCCCCGATGGGCGGGGCCATGCTTTCCGAATACCGAAAACTAGTGTATGCCGATGACAGGTATAACGACAATATACCAAGGGTGCAACGTATTACAGTTCTTATGGTCAATAGATCGAACATATATCGTTTTTGGTCAAAAATGGCGGCGTTTCGCGATGGGCGATGAATATTTGAAGACAAAATTACAAAGTAAGTATGTTTGCCGGCTCTGAAATATGATGTCACCTGGCGCAGGATGTAGGGAAATTATGCAGTTGTATCTGCTGATCTTTCCACAAACTGTAGTGAAGCTCGATCACCTGCAAAAGTCGAACCGACAGGAAAATCGGAACCGATTTTAATCTGCATAGAGTTACGCTAAACAGCGAAAATCAGATTATTTTGGATTTATTTTCAGGGTCTACATCACTAAAACAATAAACCACAGATTATGGTTCAATTTTAATCTCTGAAAATCCTTTCATCCCGAGGATTCAAGGTATAAGCCATTTAATGTTGTTTTTGGTCAACTGTACGACACTTATGTTGCTAACTGGTCAAAACGAAATTGCAACCAACAGCGGAGATTTTCTAGGTGAAATAAACATAGGCTCATGTTGCTGTCCTGACTGAACTTTAAATTTCATTTTTACTATACTTGGAGATGGAGAAAGAATTTTCCTTTTCTTATTTCTTTTTTGCTTGTACAACGAGAGACCGGGCTTTCGTCTGTATGGCATTTTCTAAAGAAGAAAAAGAAAAATACAAGATATAATATGGCGTGCTATGTGTTTTTCCATCTTCTGATGCAATGTATCTTTTATCAAGATATCTATTGATGCGGATGATGAGTGCCTTTTTTTCGATCATGTATATTTAAGTTAAATGTGCATGCACAAAAAAAAAAAAAAAAAAGTCAAATATTGGAAATTTTAGCACAAAGAATAAACATGTTTTATGTTTGTTCCTTTTGATTCAGTACAAGGTTTACATGTTCCAAATACTATTTCAAAGTCGGCCCTTTTCATATGCAGAAAAATGTATTGTTCTTCTTATTTCTTCACTAAATGTATACTTTGGATACTCGTTAGAACCGCATTGAGTACTCATAATCTATGTTTTGGAGCAGAAAAAAAGCAATGCATAACGCTGCAAACACCACGTTTTGCTATATTAAGTGAGGTCTACCGGCGTATCCATGGCCCAGACTTGTCATTTTGATGACTTAAATCAATTGTCGAAAATTGCAAAGGGTTACTAATCCAAAAGGTAAACAGAGGTACAATTTTGTATTTTTCTGGTTATTTTATAGTTCTAACTAAGTTTCATAAAAAAGTTTCATTAAAACTGTTGTCACGTTACAGAGCGGATACGAATATATGACCAATATAGCTATTTCCATTGCTCATTTGGTCTAAATTTCAGAAGCAGGTAAACCAAACTGAGTGATGAAATAAACAAACGAACAAACCAGTGCTTTATTCCGTGGTCAGATAACAAGTTACATTATAAGCAAAACATCTTATCCCATACTTTCAAACACTCATGGTTCATGTGTTCTGCACCGTGTGTTTTTGTGTTTTATATATACGTGAAGTGCATTAATACAGGGTGCATGATTTCTGCAAAATATGGATTGAAACGGACACAGCTATTATCGCTTGCAAGCGCTCGCCTATATCAATAATATTATGATAAAATTATGCATATTCTTAAAAGAAAATAACCTAAATTGTTAGTAAAAGCTTTTTCCTTAAACCGAAGATAAAAGTTATAGAAAAAAAAAAAAAAAAAAAAAAATAGACTGAAATGCTTTATTTCTTTCAAGTAAATATTGCCTTCGACCAATGGAAATCAATGGGACAGGAAATGTTTTTGTCCACCACGGTTATTGGTCACGAGTCCATCCAAACATTGAAGCCACATGATCAATATCTCGAATTTAAACAATAAAATTGGAAAGGCTAATTAGAAATCTAAATTCTGAACTGCTTCTACAGCAATTTTAAAAAGACATCTAAATTCTGAATCGAATGTGAGGCTAGCTAGAAGTGTTGATTGCAATTTCGCTTTGACCAGTTAGCAATATAGGTGTCACACAGTTGACAAAACACAACATTAAATGACTTATACCTTGAATCCTCGGGATGGAAGGATTTTCAGAGATTAAAATTGAACCATAATCTGTGGTTTATTGTTTTAGTGATGTAGACCCTGAAAATAAATCCAAAATAATCTGATTTTCGCTGTTTAGCGTAACTCTATGCAGATTAAAATCGGTTCCGATTTTCCTGTCGGTTCGACTTTTGCAGGTGATCGAGCTTCACTACAGTTTGAGGAAAGATCAGCAGATACAACCATATTTCCAAGGACACTGCATAATTTCCCCACATCCTGCGCCAGGTGACATCATATTTCAGAGCCGGCAAACATACTTACTTTGCGATTTTGTCTTCAAATATTTCATCGCCCATCGCGAAACGCCGCCATTTTTGACCAAAAAACGATATATTTTTGACCTATTAACCATAAAAACTGTAATACGTTACACCCCTTGTATACTATCGTTCGCTTACCTGTGTCGAAGTTTTTTAAGATTATCACGTAAAAGAGCGTAAAATCTATGTTTTCTCTAAAAATCTACATCAAAGTTTACCTTATGCACAAAACGAATCATGCTTAGCTTGTAAACGGATGGAGACTGGATAGAAATAAAATCCGAAGTGGAGACAAAAATCAAAATGGCTGCGATCGCAAAATTTTGTAGGCTGACGTCATAAGTCTCGTGATTAAACCCCTTGCAATTGGAATACTTGGCGTTATTGGCTCTTTTGTTGCACAGCCGCCGTGTCAATAGTCTCTGCCAAATCATGGAACGCTTATTGTTTTTCAAGATAAGCACCGAACCACCCAAGTGTTTGTTGGACCATCACATGTTTGGTCACACACATCACTGGTCACATAGGTAGTCTATAGTAGTGCGTCTGCACGCCGAACCGCTCCGCGATTCGGGGGATTGCTTCGCAGTTCCCGTTGGACACATTTAAAAAAAGGGTATTTACCTATCTATCACGAAAAACATACCTATATAATTTTGACCCCCTTAAACCCCAATTTATATAACAAAACTGGTGTTTACAGAGGTATTCTTTTTGTTATTTCTGCTCAAAAACAAAGATTGTGGGTACTCGTTAGAACCGCCTCGCCGAGGCGGTTCTAACGAGTACCCACAATCTATATTATGAGCAGAAATATGAAAAATATCAGAATTCTATCCGAAAATTTTCAGTTTTTGATGGTGAAATTTTCAATATATTTGAATAGGCGTGTTTTTGTAATGAATGTCTGCGTCCAAAGAAGGATATTTCACACAGTGTTGTCTCTTATCAGACGCCGCAGAACGAGGTACCTGATTAGGGTCTATTTTTTGCTTTGAATTTTAAGATTTTCACGTCGATTATATCAATGTCTTACGCCCTTTTAAGTTGATACCATTTTTTGCAAAGGGACAACTTTTATAACTTCCTGTTTGTTTTCCTGCACACCATGCCCGTTCCAGAAGAGGGTCTACTATAAAAAAAGAATTTGCTTCCAGGTGTCATTGTTTACCTTTTGGAAAAGACCGTTTTTCAATGGGAGACAAAATAGTTTTGAAAGAGTTGCCCCCTTCCCACTGAGTCATTTCTTTTAACCCTTGTGATGCTAAATAAATTAATATGCCACGCCCAATTCCTATTAAGCCAATCAGATTACTTGATCAATATTGTTGATATAAATTCTCATACTTAATGGCGAACAGTGCAGATCCAGATCAGTTGGCTTCTTCAGAAGCCAAAGGATTGAAGAAGCCAACGGATCTAGATCTACAGTGTTTGCAAAGGCAGGACATATCCGGGTTCAGCAGGACTAGGGTTAAATTTCTTTTGTGATTAAAACTATAGCGAAACCATATTACACTGTATTAACCGTCAGAACACCTGAATTCATTGCCATTCTTGTCCAAAACTTTAGACAAGCTTAGAGGAGATCACCTGATTAAATTTTCACCCATTTTAATGACATTTTGTTGGAGTGTTGGCCCTTGTAATTTCTGGCTATTTAATCTTGTTGCTTTCATGTGCATAGCATAAGTTTAGAACCATGTATGCTAATGTTTTGAAAACTCATATATGGATTCCTTATGAAAAAATAGGTGACCCATATTTTTTTCTTATCCAAATTATCTCCCATTTTAGAGTTATTTCCCTTTTAATAAAATAACATTTGAATCTCGTTAGCAAGATATCTCAAAAAGTATTAAGCTAGAGCCTTGATATTTAATAAACTGATTGGGACTGAGGAGGAGATCACCTGATTAAATTTTCAGCCAGTTTAATGAAATTTTGTTGGAGTTATGGCCCTTTGTAATTTTTGGCCATTTGTTGCTTTATTCTGCATAGCATAAGTTTTAAACCATGTATACTATTTTTTTTTATAATTTCATATATGGATTTCTCATGAAAATATAGGTGACCCGTACTTTTTTTCTTATCCGAATCATCACCGATTTTAGAGTTGTTTCCCTTTTAATAAAATAACACTGAAATCTCGTATATGTGTACTGTTATTACCGTCATGGGCAAGCAGTGTTGATGTCAAGCAGTGTTAGAGTCAGGCAGTATTGGGGGCATAGTATTTTACAAACACCAGCTCTAGTTTAATAATAATTCCAACGTAACATGCTTACAATTATTTAGCGCAATTTGATTGGCCGAGAGCGCCTTGAAAATGGAGTTTGTACATGTACTTCGATAAATCAAACACGCAGGAATCGCGAAAATATTTTCCTTGAGCACATTTCTAAAATCAGACATTTTACCCAAATTTTCGACGTAAATATGACCCATGAGGAATTAAAAGAAATTGATTCTATTTTTTTGAATCTAAACGATTTTTAGCACCGGCAAAACCCTCACAAATTTAGCATAAAGCCTTTTGGGTTTTATGCTCATTGTGATAAATTCGCTGGCAATTACACATCGATAAAATCCACAAAAAATCATTCGTATAATAAACCTATGATATCACTCTTCCAATTTATTACCTTTTGTAAAACTGTACACGTCAGAAACATTGCACAGATAATAAGAACGAACTACATCGAGGGGCAAAATTCTTTTTTTTTCCCTTTTTTATGATTTTTTTTTCGTGATATCTTTTTAAACATTAGATATATGAAAACTTTTCCCGCGATGAATATTTTTCAGGAGAACGGCCATCGATGTCTTTTTTTCAGCCTAAAAGTGAACTGTCATACTTATGTACCTTTTGCTGTAATTATTTTAAAATTTCCAAAACAACCATCTTGCAATTCTGTCACTCAAGTCATTGAGATGTTGATATATGAGCCAACGCACGACAAAACCTACGATAAGACTTGTTCGACCAGAGAAGACTCAAATCAACCTGCGCGCGTCCGCGCAGTCTGATCAGAGTCCGCTGATCGAGTGTGCCTTCTAAAACTGCCAGGCTATCCAAAGAGGGATAAACGAGATCCATTGCCATACTGGGTGGATGTATACAGGCTGATTTGAGTCTTTGCTCGATACACATGTCTCTTTTTTAAACAAACTATTACCTGGAAAGAAGTTTATATGTAAAGTTGAAAGACTGGACGTCAAACTGCGTAGATCCAGATGAGAAGGCTCATGATGAGCCGTCTCATCTAGATCTATGCTGTTTGCAAAAGCCTATTATTATCGCTAAGGGCAGTGAAAGAGTTAAACGCTGCCCATATATGGAAGTACATGAATCATTTTTTTTTTCTGGTGTACTTTTAGAAATGCATTGCAGACTTGAAACATTTTGTCAGTCTAACAAGTCTTGTCCATTTTACTCTGCTTTCTGCTTGAATGGCATATGTACGTGAACAGTTTTGGGTACATTCATGTCGAAAAACAGACTTACACTAAACTGCAAATCATTATGTTGTTACATTATAGTAGTCGAAAACAGTAACTCTCTTTTTTTGCTTTGACTTTTGCCTCGACTTCGTCCATGACTCTTAACCACACTTGCGACATTTCGTCGGAATATTTACCTTTTCGCTGCAGTGGGGGATTACGTGTTATTTTCGGCAAATTCACTGTTTTCTTATTTTTTTTTATCCATATCATGTTACATGAAGGGTTTTATAGCTTGTTTACGCAATATTATATAAACGACCTTGAATATCTTTGGCGCACATATGCAAAGGTATATTTTCTGAAATGCATCACCCATTAATTGATAGTTTCATTTTTTTTTTTCAGGATAATTTATTGCGACTTCAGTACAAGCGAATACTGAGAACCAGTAAATATTTTTATTTTCATTTTTTTTTTGCTGATGTTGTTGCTTTTCTTCCTATTATATCAGTACATCCGTGTGAAATTTTGTTTTGCCAGGACAACTGCACTATTATATAATACCTGGAAAACAGAGAATACGTGATCATTACGCCCACAAACTACAGTCCAAAAGGCTGTTAAATATAGGATTTTTTTTTTTTTTTTTTTTTTTTTCATATTGTACTAAGCATTGAAACCGGAAGTAATCATGCAAATTTGCAATTTAATGTGTACCCGCGCATACACTAGACCTTATATGAACTGCACTTTCAGAAAATATACCTTTGCACATGTGCGCCCAGTGACGATTCTGATCAGCCTGCGCATTTGCGCAGGCTGATCTGAATCTTCACGGCGCATTTTGGCAGGAACGCACAGGATGTAAAATTTAGTCATGCGGACAGCGACAGTTCTGATCCGAGGTGTACAGGTGCGCAGGGTGACTTGAGTCTTCCTTGGGCGCACATGTCAGAAGGTACGTTTTCTCAAAATGCTGCTAATATGTTAAAGTGATGTAGAGAAATCGGAATACACATCACGAAATCTCGCCTATATAGTTTGACCCCCTTAAACTCCACTTTTATACAATAAAACTGGAGTTTACAGGGGTATACATAACTTTTTTCTTTTTTTTGCTAAAAAACATAGATTGTGGGTACTCGTTAGAACCGCCTCGCCGAGGCGGTTCTAACGAGTACCCACAATCTATGTTTTGAGCAGAAATATGAAAACTACCAGAATTTTTATCTGGAAGTTTTTATTTTTTGGTGGTAAAATTCTTAATATTCGAATAGGCGTGTTTGCGTAATGGTGTACCATTAAGATCAGGAAATATCTTTAAATCAAAATGTGTGCTGCAGGTGTAAACGTTTTTTTTTTTTTTTTATTTTTTTTTATTTATTTATTTTTTTTTTTTTTATTTTATTTTTTTTTTTATTTATTTATTTTTTTTGTTTTTATTTTTTTTATTTATTTATTTATTTATTTTTTTCTACATTTACAGATTTTTCGATTAACGTTTAGCTCAGTGATTTATTTGCACGCATGTTTCGGGTTACAGATTGTGCTACTTTTTTAAACCTGTCTGAAGGTCAGGCCATCATTTTATTTTATAATGATGGACAATTGCTAGTTAGATATGATCTAAAACAAAGAAACCGTAACAAGCTTCTCAACACCATAGCAAACAGTCGAACATTAGTTTTTCATCATACATACAGGGAAAGCAGTGCGTATCATAAGCTATTAAAATAATGAAAGGAAGAGTTCTGCTGAAACGAAAAGAGATATAACATATAGCAAAAAATTTGTATTATTCGTTTAGTCGAACATGAAGATAAAGTGCTTTGGCGGAAAATTCGTGCAAAAAGTTAGTGATTTCGTCATATACACTGAGGAAACTACTTGGCGTCCTGATCACATTGCGGTATCATTATTCAAACAGAAACATGGTCTACGGTGTCATGTTTCCTAATACAAATCACGTCCTGGTCATTCTACTGTCTCAAGCTTTCAAATAGAAACCATGATCTGATCATACTATGATATCAGGGCCCAGTTGTTCAAAGCATCGTTAGCTTAACGAGCTCGTTAAGGGTCATTTCGTTAACTGTTTTAGTGGATTCAATATACAATTTTCTGATATTTTTGCTGAAAAAATGTGAGTAGCTTTTGCACTGCAAAAGCTACTCACATTTTTTCAGCAAAAAATTTCAGCATATTTGCGTATCACTCGATGTAAATGTTAACGAATCGTTAACTAACGCTGTCGTTAGCTTTGAACAACTGGGTCCTGGTTTCCAAATAGAATAAAAATCTAAAAAAGGTTGCCTTTGGAAGCAAAGGACACATAATAAATCGAGCCTCTGAGCCTCGGATCCTCGGTTGTTATTAAGTCTCTTCATATACAGCTATGTAGTTTGCAAGGCTGCATACGCCTTCACCTCCATCCGCCCCTCCCCTCAACCCCTACTAGCACCGGCTTAAGCGGTATTCGATTTTCATAGTAACCAGATGACCCCAAAGGAAATAAAAATACAATCTGATAAAACCGTTCGCTGATCATTCTACGGTGTCAGGTTTTCAAATAAAAACCATGATCTGATCATTCTACGGTGTCAGGTTTCTAAATAGAAACCATGATCTAATCAATTCTATGGTGTCAGATTTCCAAATAGAAACCATGATCTGATCATTCTACGGTGTCAGGTTTCCAAATAGAAATCCTGATCTAATCAATTCTATGGTTTCAGATTTCCAAATAGAAACCATGATCTGATCATTCTACAGTGTCAGATTTCCAAATAGAAACCATGATCTGATCATTCTCTACGGTGTCAGATTTCCAAATAGAAACCATGACCTGATCATTCTACGGTGTCAGATTTCCAAATAGAAACCATGACCTGATCATTCTACGGTGTCAGATTTCCAAATAAAAGCATGTCCCGGTCACTCTATGATGTCATGTTTCAAAATCGAAAAAATGACGTAATCATTCTATAATGCCGTGTTTCCAAATTTAAATCATGACCCGATCATACTATAGTATCGTGTTTGCAAATAGAAGCCATAACCTGTTCATTCTACGGTGTCTCTAAATGGAATCAAAGCCTTAATCACCGTATGGTGTCATGTCTCAAAATAGCCTGGTCTCTCTACTGTGTCATGTTTCAAAATAAAAGCCATGATCTTATCAGGCTGCGGTGTCGTGTTTCGAAGTTGGTCACCACTTGATCACACTGCAATGCCATTATTCAAAATAAAAATCATGACTTGATCCCTCTAAGTTTCCATATTGAAACCATAATCTGATCCTTCTACAATGTATCTGTTCTACACTGTCTGATAAGACGTAACTGTTCGTATATTTACGATACAGATATTTCCCTAAATTTTCAGACACCTCAACGTCTTACACACTCATCTAATTGGAAGAAATCCAATTTTTACTTTTCGATAAGGTGTCCGGATAGATCTGTATAACTGGGCTCAATTGTTCAAAATTATATCGAAGTTGTTAGCTAATGTAACGTTAAAATTCCGATATTGAAATATGGCAATTACATTGATATTTTTGCTGAAAAAAAAATGAGTAGCTTTTGCATTACTCACATTTTTGCAGCAAAAATATCAATGCATTTGAAAATACCTTAGCTACAACAGTTAACGAATTCATCATTAACGAGTTCTTTAAGTTAACGATATTTTAAACAATTTGGCCCAGATCTAAACGTTCCGTTTGGAGAAATTTGATCTAGGTCTCTCAGGTTTCTCAGGTATGTCTGTCTGTAAATTTAGAAAACAAATACAGAGTCGTGGTTTTTTTTTTTTTGTTTTTTTTTGTTTGTTTGTTTGTTTGTTTTATCTCCAAGTAAAAGGAACAATAGTGTTACTTTGATGTGGGGCTATATCATAAATTAAGCAAAGACTTTTAGTAAATAAACACAAATAGAAGCAAAAAGTATCACATGATACGTTGACAAATACAGCAAATGAGTCAACCCAGCAGGCACACGACGTTAAAACAACGCCAATTCAACGTTGATTCAACGTCATGACGTTGAATCAACGTTGAACTGACGTTGTTTTAACTTTGTTTGCCCGCTGGAAACTAACTGAAAATGAATGTCCTCAACACGTTTTCACATGATCAATGTATGTAACAAAATGCATTATTTGTGATTTACATTTTGGCGGCGGACCAAAGTTGTCTTCAGGCGTCATGACGTTGAATCAACATTGAATCGACGTTGTTTCAATGTTGTGTGCCCGCTGGGAGCTAACTGAAAATATATGCCCTCACCATGGTTGCACACGATCAATATATGTAACAAAATGCATTATTTGGGATTCACATTTTGGCGGAGGACCAAAATTGTCTTCAGATATGTGCGATGTGATCGTCCTCAGAGTAGACTATACACATACCGGGTCTTACCAGGCTGTCTACACTACTGCCAGCCAGGACAGGGCATGGACAACTTGCTGTTTCTAAAAATCTTAAAAGAAAGTGTCTGAGTGAATAGGCATATACTGAGAAAATTGTGGATCTTGTCATCATGCCATGCCGGAACGTGCCCAAAGATAGGTGTGGTCAGAACACAATGGAATACTATATATTGCTAGAATAGAAACGTTAAACAGCTAGTATAGTAAAAGGATCAAAATATATAACGATGTGGCCTTCTCTGTAACAACGTCCAAAGGACCGTGATGTTTGCTTGGAGTTAACAGTAGTTTGAGATTAGAGTTGAAATTTTTAAGTAAGGACCATCAAGAATTAAACTTCACGCAACTTCATTGAGAATTAATGAAGTACTTTGAAATTCGAGATTGATTCACTAAGATGAGATGTCCACAGTTTAGCCCGTTTATACCTAGCGTCCCATAAAAGGGACATAGGCAAACAGTGCAGACCCAGATTAGACGCCGCATCATGCGGCGTCTAATCTGGGTCTGCACTGTTTTCATAATTGATAAAGCAAATTCTAAAAAAAAAAAAAAAAAAAAAAAAAAAAGAAAGAAAGAAAAAATATATAATACAATAAAGCAGATATCCCTAAAATGCCATATTGACTCAACCAATTGATAAGGTTAGGCATTTTTGGGTTAATATTGCTTGAAGTTATTTTCGGATGTTAATGGTTAATTTACTATAATTAACCGGACAAGCATACCTAAGCATATGGAGTCAACGAATGTCAGACTAAAGTAGCAAATAACCAACGTCTGCACTGTTTGTCAACCAACCAAACAATGCTCGTCGGAACAGGAGTCTACTCTAAAAGGAGATTATTTGCTCCCAATAGGGCCATTTGTTTTTTCCTTTTTGGGTAGGCCTTTTTTCAGAAGGGAGACAGCAACAATTTTGACAGAGTTCCCTCTCATGAAAACACATCCATTTCACTTAAATTTGACATGATGTCTGAATTATGCGAGGGAGGTAGACAGTTGCTTGACAGTTTTTGGCGGAGATCGGAACTGCTAATAATCAATAAGATCTGCTGAAAGTGCAAAGCCCTTCAGCATCCGACATTCTCAAAGTAGACATGCACTCTATAAAACCGCTGATTTCCAGGAATCTTCTGTACAGAATGGAAATTTAGCTTGACTAAAATGTTCCGATGGAACGTTGATTATGGATAATGGAAATATTATCTGCGTATTAGGACTTTGAAATAATAAGTTATCGTGTATTCTAGATTTGCCTTCGATTTTATATGTGACAGCTTGAAGAATGGTCGTACATATGAGCCGAAACGTAAGAAAACATACCTTATGACATGCGCACCGAACGAAGACTCAAATCATCCTGAGCATCCGCGCAATCTGATCAGAGTCTTCTTTGTCAGTGTGAAGAAATTTTGCATACATAGCTGTTAACAGTGTGCCCAGTGAAGATTCTGATCAGCCTGCATGAATGCGCAGGCTGATCTGAATCTTCGCTGGGCGCACATGCCAAGAGGTACTTTTACTGACTTCACGGCTCATTTGATGTACGAAAAGGGACGTGAAATGGCGGATAAAGCTTACAGATTCCGTATACCTCGACGGTTGATCATGCAGGTATATACTTTTTACATTTGATTCACACGTGTCATGAGAAAAAGAACGTAGGTCATATGTGAGCAGTGAATAAGTATACTGGCCTGCATGTCTGTGTAATGTAATAAAACGTTTATCTTTTGTTTGGGGGAACTCGATTATATATATAAGCCGCGACATGCGAAAACGTGTCTTCGGGTATATGCGGACAGGGAAGGTCGAGGTCAGCATGCGCATTTATGCAGATTGATCACTGTCCGCTGACCGAATTTTAGGATACTACAGAATGTATAAATGGAGAGCAAAGGTCCAAATGGTGCTTTGCGCATGCGCAGGATGCTCTGAATCTGCTTATTTTGTGCATGTTCGAGTGCACTTTTTCACTTGACGCTGCATATATATAGAATAAATAGCGAAAATCAAAGGTTCTGATAATTGATTGAACTGAGGTTTTACGGCCCAGTCAAACCATAAGGGTCATGTCGAGCCGGCCAGTTTACATAATTACACTCTTCCTGGGGGTGCTTAGTCCTCTAAGCAGTTGACCAGTATTAGTGCGCATTCTTTCGCCAGAAACTGACAGACTTCCCGTCTTGAATCAGCGGAAGGGAGAGAATGACCGTAGAAAATATTTCATGATCAATCTTCCGAAGGGTATCGAACCTGCGACCTCCTGATCAGTCGGACGCGCATCCGACTGAGCCACCGAAGCCGACAAGGTCCCGATGAAACTGTCTGTATAGAGCGTCTTCAGTTGTACACCCTCAACGCTTTCACTGCCACAGGCGATAATAATGGGCTTTTGCAAACAGCATAGATCCAGATGAGACGGCTCATATGAGCCGTCTCATCTAGATCTACGCTGTTTGACATTCACTCTTCCAACTTGACGCATAAACTTCTTTTCAGGCTGTAGTTTGTTTAAAAAGAAAAGCAGACGACAAATGTCGTCTGAAATTTGGCACCGAAAGAGTTAAAGGAAAAAAATATAACATGAAAAAATTAGCTTCTTACTGGGGCTGCTCTTCAAGGGATGCATTTGTTCCTACTATTTCATTCTTTTCTAATATAAGCCTCATGTTTGAATAGGTTTTGAATAGTAGGGAGTGAACTCCTTTGACCATGATTTATCTTAAGACTTTTTGTACGTATTTTACCAAGCCGTATTTGGGCTGCCTATGCAAAAACATGCCTTCGGGCATATGCTCACAGCGAAGGCACAGATCAGCCTGCGCATCCGCGTAGTCTGATAAGGGCCTTCACTGTCAGCTTATACAGTCGATTCTCGTTTCTCGACTTCGCTTATCTCGAATAACCATTTTTCTCGAAGTGAAAATCTGGTTCCTGTTTAAACATAAACATGTAATAACAGGTGACAAACTATTGTGGAAAAGAGGAGAATTTGTGAAATGTGGTCGTTCAATTTATTTTTTCCTCAATTCTGCAAATCTGATAAGTCGAGGTACGGATATCTCGAAGTGTTGCAGAGAGTCCCTTAGACTTCGATATAACGAGGGTCGACTGTAGAATAATAACGAACGGCAGCACAGTTTCTGAACTGACTATATATTTCCGCTGGCTGATCTGGATCTAATATATTTTGCCACGGCGATGCTGGAACCCAGCAGACACACAACGTTGAAACAACGTCGATTCAACATTGATTCAACGTCTTGACGTTGACTCAATGTTAAATCGACGTTGTTTCAATGTTGTGTGCCTGCTGTGTGGTAAGATGATTATTTAGTTCATTAGCTGAATCTACATGTAGAAAAAGATACGGTTAGCAGAAGATGAGTGGTTGAAAAACTGCGTTACAATTATATACATGGCAAATCATCTAACCGGCCACTTTTGTTTTCTTGGTAAATCCTGTTACATTGTAAATGTGAATGGACTAAAATAAACTTAGACAAAAATCATTTCTAGACGTTCTTGTACGATTAGCTGGCAAAGACTAACGCGATTTTGAGATTAAAACGTAGTTTCCTAGCAAAATTAAAAAAAAAAACAAATGTTTAATGCGCACGCGCAAAACCTTTCTTATGAATTGCAATTACAAAAAATAAACAGCCACAATTTAAACTTCATCACTAACAATAAAGAAAAACAGCTTTGTCGAAGTGCAAAGCAAGAAAATGATAATGAGGTTTCAGTTTTTTTTTTAATTTTGTAGTTTTCCATTCACATCAATGGAAATTTAGTCAGTCCATAACGCAACAACAATTCCGGCATTCCATTTCCGGCCTGCTCTTTTGAGTATTGCTATCTTGATGATTTTTTTCAATGAAAAAAATCTTAACAGTTTATCAGCTACCTTTTTAATTGAAAACGTCAAACACCGTTAATGGAGATATAAGACAAATGGTGACCGGTTTGACTAGTACTATATAAGCACCTGTATTAAAATAAGGACAACCTACCACTCCCAAAGCAAATGCTCTTGCAGGTCATTACTGGAAAGGACCCACAAGATATGATTTGATACCAAAGTAACAAAACATTCATGGCCCCAGATAAGGCGCTTCTTCCAACCAATGAGTGTTGCTATTTTTCTTATTTCTCCACAAAACATACATTGTGAGTACTTATTAGAATCCCCTCATTAAGGCAATTCAAATGAGTACCCACAACAAGTGTTTTTAGGAGAAAAAAAAAAGAAAATATTAAGATCGTGGTACATGAGGCAATTTTGAAATTTGGAAACTATCCAAATATGCTAGATATTGGAGACTGGTGTAAGTTATACAGTCGACTCTCGTTATCTCGAATTCCAAGGGACTCACTGAAACACTTCGAGACATCCGTACCTCGACATATCAGAGTTGAAGAGTGAGGAAAACAATAAATCGAACAACCACATTTAACAAATGAATATGTAATTTGACTCCTGAAGTTAGAAATATATATAAAATAATGTGGAAAAGAGGAGAAATTGCTCCTTAGGAGCAATTTCTCCTCTTATCCACAATATTTTTTTTATTACCAGTTCTTAGATTTCCATGTAAAAACAGGGACCAGAATTTCACTTCGATATAAGCGGTTATTCGAGATAAGCGAGGTCGAGATAACGAGGGTCGACTGTATATATATTCAAAAGAAAGATTAAGGAAAGTCCCTAAACAAGGATTGTGTTTTTTTTCTGGTAATAATTAACTGCCTTGTCATAAAGTGAAGATTTATCCGCGTTTACTCATAGTTAGGTTAACCCTAATCCTGCTGAACCCGGATGTGCCCTGCCCCTGCAAACAGTGTAGATCAAGATCACTTGGATTCAGAAGAAGCCAACTGATCTGGATATACAATGTTTGGCATTAAGTATGTGAATTTGTATCAACAGTCTGGTTCATGTAATCTGATTGGCTGAAATTTGGAAGTGGGTGTGGCATCCTAATTTATTCAGCATGACAAGGGTTAAGTAATGAAACTGTATAATTATGGTATTTTCTAAGTGCGCTAAGAAATAGATTGTCGATTTGTCATCAGCTGAATTAGCCAAAAGATGGTAAAGGGTAATAAAGACATTTCTGCTAGTAGAATTATAAGCCTCTGAGACATTTAAATACAATATTGTTTGGCAAAGCAGTCGTTCTCGTGATGAGAAATGTTGCCTCTGAGGCGAAGCAATGACCAGCTATAACCCATGTATGCCTGGAGTCCAACTGGAAAACAGTGAAGAAGTGGACTTATCCAAAGAGAGATAGAAGATTCCACTAGGCATTAAAATGGGATAAAGTTTGTTGTTTGTCATCAGCATTTGCTTTACTATATAACCAAAAAGTTTTGAAAGCGGGTAACAATCCCCAGGTTACATCGACGTTAATGCGACGTGATTAAACGCCATGTGCCAGCAATGATATTGCATCAACGTTCATTAGACGTTGTATAAACGCCATGTGTCTGAAATTACGTTACATCGACGTTAATGTGACGTTGAATAAACGTCATGTGCCCGCTGGGACTGGGCTTTCTCTTACCTCGTTTTCAATTATGTGTTTTTAGTAAAACATTTATCAAAATATATTATAAGTCAAACGATGTTTTACCGGTAGTTTGCCTGGTTAACATTTCAGCCAACGACATTTTGAACTATTTTTCGTATTTTTCCTTATTTCTGCTCAAAAACATAGATTGTGGGTGCTCGTTAGAACCTACGAGTACCAACAATCTATATTTTGGAGCAGAAATATGAAAAATAATGTATACCTCTGTAAACCCCAGTTTTACTATATAAAAGTGGGGTTTAAAGGGGGTCAACATTATGTAAATATTTATCTGAAAAATTTCAGTTTATGAGGTGAAATTTTCTATATATTTGAATAAGCGTGTTTTCGTGATGGATGTTCGAGTCATGGAAGTTTTATTATACCACACCCGTTTTTTTATGATAATTTTACCTTTAGCGTGCAGAACGTAATCTGGGAGAAGCGGAAGTCTGGTGCAATTATCTTAACTTTTTGTCATTTCAGCAATATTTCGCGTCCCCATAGTGGGTTACCATCACCCAATATTAGGAATGTGACATTCAGACAGGTCAAATTTCAGATATTATAGTTGCTGAAATAAACCGACATTGTCAGCAACTGATGCGCAACGCATGAAAAGAACCCTTATGCATTTTTGCGGATAAATCAAGCCCAGATTAGCCTGCACATTTGCGCCGATTGATTTGGACCTTCGTTTTCTACTTACATAATCAATGGATATTGTAGTATATGTCGACTAACATAGAATGTCCAAATCAGACTGCATGGATGCGCACGCTCGTCTGCACCTACGCTGTTCGCGTGATGTACGGACCTTTTCCCACGTTGCGCATGCGTTGGATACGAAGTTGCCTCCCTTATATTTGAAACTTTTCAAAATTTAGAGGTACTCTTAACCCATTTATGCCGAGTGGACTCTTCTACTATAACTGTTTGGACCAGTCTTTTTTCCAAATAGAGGGTGTCTGGCTAGTTCCTGTTATCAGTATGTTTTATAGAAAGTCCTAGATGTAATGCAAATAGTATAGACGGATCAGACGCCGCATTCTGCGGCGTCTGATCAGAGTCTATACTGTTTGATCTACACAGTTTGCCATTGTCCCTTTTATGGAACGCTTAGCATAAATAGGTTAAAGAAAACTTTTAGGTGACTTGTGGTAAAGAGATAAGGTGTCTGAATATTTAGGGTAAATACGTTAATAGTTTGTGCAAACTGATACGAGGTCTTACTATGCAATTAATGTTTGTGAATACGTGCTTTGAAGCTTGCATGGATCTCTTCTGTCTGTAATATGTAATACCCAGTTCAAAAGCCTCTTATTTTTCTTTTTATTCTATTCATGGTATGGTATGCGTGCGTGCGTGCGTGTGTGTGTGTGTGTGTGTGTGTGTAAGGTTTCCCATTTAATTCCACGCTACGTTTACAAAGTTCTAAAATTCATTTGAAAAATACAACAGGAACTTCTCGATTTTACTTTCCTTGGAGACGCAAAACCGTTCATAACGTCTTCCTTCTTTTGTACATTTAAAACTAGCCCTCTGGGCTCAGTTGTTCAAAGCATCATTAGCTTCATGAGCTCGTTAATGACAAATACATTAACTGTTGTAGCTAAGGCATTTTCAAATACATTGATATTTCTGCTACAAAAAGGTGAGTAGCTTTTGCAATGCAAAATTTACATCTTTTCAGAAAAAAAGAATCAATATATTTGCCAGCTTCCAAGATAGAGAGTTTAGTGTCACTTAAACTAACAATGTTAAGTTTTGACTAATTGTGCCCTCTTGGCTAAACCATCAGTTGTTTCCTTAGGAGATAGTTTGAATGAAATGTCGTCTTAATTTCTGCTAAAAATAGAAAAAAAAAATCACATTATATATAGACACAGCAGTTTATGTTTTAAGCTTTCTAGACTCTGCCGCTTGTCAGTTAATGGTTAATAAATCAGAAATTCCATAAAAAAGAAATGCTTCACTTATTCAAGACTGACCCGGGACGTTTACCACTCTATATGGTAAACATTTGGAATCGGTTGTTGTATGGTACATGAAGGGATAGCGAGGGGTCTCAGATTTTTGGCCGATTTTTTACAATCGAGCCATACTATACAAACGCCACATGTTCCTTAAGGCGGTTGTCCACATGACCATCATTGACCAATGTAATCAAAACACACGTTAGACGAAGACAGACAGATAGACAAACAGTAGATTATTAACGTTGCCGGCCACCTGAGGCACATAGGGGCAACGCCAGAAAATCTGAATTAGTTTTGCCTGGATCCTGGCTTCAAACGGCCTCTGCGCATAATTCATACGCAGAGAAACCTCGCCGACGGACCGGATGCTAGGAACCAGGCCTGTAAGTTTCAGAATTTGGTCAGAATAAGCTTCAATACGTCTGTATTACAAATGCACAATGTAATCTCACACTTGCTCAATCGTGCCACCAAGCCCTGTGAGCTTGTAAAAGGACACAGACAAATCACGACAACACGCGTATTTTATTTTGACCCCCTTAAAACCCACTTTTATATAGTAAAACTGGGGTTCACTGGGGTATACATTATTTTTCTCATTTCTGCTCAAAACATAGATTGTGGGTACTCGTTAGAACCGCCTCGCCGAGGCGGTTCTAACGAGTTCCCACAATCTATTTTTGAACAGATATATGAAATATATCAGAGTTTTTATCTGAAAATTTTCAGTTTTTGGCGGTGAAATTTTGTATATATTTGAATAGGCGTGTTTTCGTAATGGCACTAACCTTTAGTTCCGGCCTGTGGCTCCGCCTCTTCGTCACACCAGCAACACGCATACGGTTTCTTTTTTGAATCTCTAACGGCTCTAGTTAGGGTCACTCAGCTATGGGTCTTGCCTCGTCGGAGTCTAGGGTTAGTTGAATTGTTGTTGTTAGTTGAAGTACTCTTCTCTGCTAATGCTGCAAAGCCTTTCGAGAGTTTTCACTCGAGATCCTTGTTGTTATTTTAATTAGGCGTAGACGCGATTCTCCACCCGAAGGACGCCTGGGAGCTTATGGCTGATTCGTCAGAGTTGTTCCCCGTCGGCATCTTGGCCGCCATCTTGGATGGTCAAAAATTCGATGTGGGCATTCGACGAACACCAGGGACGAGTTGCGTAAGGCGAACGTTACAGAGCGCTTTGTAGCGCTTCGCAATGCAACGGTACGTTACCAAAAAGCGCTTCGTAGCGCTTTGTAACTGTGTTCGGAGCTGACTCGCTATCTGAAACAGACTGTTGCATGGCAACGAGACAAAACAAAATGGCGGCGCTCGACGTAGTCAGTGTCCGTTTTAAGAGATGAAATGTTTCTAATTTATTTTATTGTCCTTAGACGACGTGCATTGTGCAGAAATGACCATAGAACACAAAACCAATCGTTGAAGCAAGTTTTTTACGAGAAATTCCTAGTTTGAAAATCGTGTCATTTTGGCAGACATTTTAAAAAGCGCTCCAAACAAACAGACCGTTGCATAGCAAGGACAAATCGCTACAGAGCGCTACATGAAAGCGCTTTCCTTATGCAACTCACCCCAGGGATAAGTTGCATAAGTAGAGCGTTACATAATGCTTTGTAGCGCTTCGCTATGCAACGGTAAGTTACCAAAAAGCTCTTTGTGACGCTTCGTAACTGTGTTCGGAGCTGACGCGCTATGACAAAACAAAATGGCTGCGCCCGACGTAGTCAAACGGACCGTTGCATTGCAAGGACAAATCGCTACAGAGCGCTACCTGAAAGCGCTTTCCTTATGCAACTTATCCCAGATAACGGTTATTTATAGTCGCCCTAATCTTGTCGTTGTGACGTCAAAGTGCTGTTGACAGAACCTGGAAAGGGACATTTAGGACATTGGCAAACAGTGGAACGCGTCATCTGATCAGGGTCTGCACTGTTTGCTTAAATACAAGCAGTTTAGGGTTAAATGAAACAACCTTAAGTCTCCGTTCAAGACCATTTTCCCAATCTACATGCACTAAGAGACAACTATCAGTGCGTTGAAAATTTACGTACAGTATGGTGCTTTCAGTATGGCTGCATTATGCGTGAAAGAAAGAACGGGAGCCAGTTGGTGCATGAAGTCCCGGTGAAGCAATAAGGCTGTCTATTGTGTATGTATATGTGTACAATACCCTGCTGAGCGCATGGTCGATAAGGTGTAAAACTGCAATTAAATCGGCCGCGTCAAATGAAAAGGTGCATGCTAACATGTGCGAAATGCGCAGAATACAGTCGCACATTCATATCATTCGGTCTTTGCTCTCCATGCATACATTCTGTAGTGTTCAATGATTTTGTCAGCGGACAGTGAAGGTCCTGATCATACTGCGTGGATGCGCAGGCTGATCTGGGTCTTCTCTGTACGCAGTTGCATGAAGACACATTTTTCGCACAGCGCGGTCCAAATATGGATAACAGACAGGGCTAGTTGCATTAGTTAATTGTCAAGTAGCAAATTAATAATGTTTAATGCATTTAGTCTGTAGGGATATATAGCTACCGTATTTTGTCTCTGATCCGCAAAGCATTTGGCCTAAACTGTGTACCCTTCTATTTTGCTACCTGTTAATGTGTCTAAACTGCTGGAAGAGATATTACGAAATCATGCCTATTCAAATATACCGAAAATTTTATCACCAAAAAATGAAAATTTTCAGATAAAAAATTCCGACATTTTTCATATTTCTGCTTAAAATATACATTGTGGGCACTCGTTAGAACCGCCTCGGTGAGTCAGTTCTAACGAGTACCCACAATTTATGTTTTTGAGCAGAAATAAGAAAAATAATGTATACCCCTGTAAACACCAGTTTATTATTAAAAGGGGTTTAAGGGTCCAAATTCTATAGGCATGTTTTCGTGATGGAGACAAATAGTGTAGGACCCGATCGAACACCTTTTGCTAATGTTTGTTTGTACGACTTCTTAAAGTAAGTATGATATTTATAAGCATTACAGCTTACAGTCAGATCCTATTCGACATGTCTGTTTTATCGACATAACTTAATAAATATTGTTTAAACCAAGTACGGTACTCATTATATTAACATTTAGCCTACTGGGTACAATATTCAACAGCCGTCAGTTTGAAATATTTTTTTTTCCTAGAAAATAGGATGCCATTTATGCAAATTTTATCCTCAGGAGACAATTTACATGACATATCAAAACCTATATTCTGGCGATGGATAAGAAAAATACCATAGGTTAGTTGTCTGCTGAATTAGCAAAGTGCGGGATAATGGTTATTGGCAAATACTGTCTCCTTTTGAAACAATTGCTAAGGTACGGTTTGGGAAAACATAATGTCCCAAGAGAGACGGAAGCTGCTGATATCGCAGGGCTATGCTAAACCAAAGCTAGTGTCAATACTTAATAAGTTCTAGCTGTTGATGGCGTAACAACATACAATGTTGTTACATTGCCGTATTTCGTTTCGTTTGTAACATTTGAAATCCTCATTTTGCTTGATACCTTTTCCGTTAGTTTTCTAGATTGTCGTCCAATGAAATTCAACCACGCGTTTATACAAAAATCCAGGTAACGGATATTAATAGCCGCGCTATTCTTGTCGCTGTGACGTCAGAGTGCTATTGGTAGACGGTTATCTGTAAAACCTGGACTGGTACATTTGGAACATTGGAAAATAGTACAGATCCAGATCAGACGCCGCAACGCGCGGTGTCTGATCAGGGTCTGCACTGTTTGCTTAAATTACAGAACGTCATTACGAAAACACGCCTATTCAAATATATAGAAAATTTCATCTCCAAAAACTGAAAATTTTCAGATGAAAAACTGATATTTTTCCTATTTCTGCTCAAAAACATAGATTGTGGGTACTCGTTAGAACCGCCTCGACGAGGCGGTTCTAACGAGTACCACAATCTATGTTTTTGAGCGGAAATAAGAAAAATATTATATACCCCTGTAAACCCCAGTTTTACTATATAAAAGTGGGGTTTGAGGGGGTCAAAATTATATAGACATGTTTTCGTGATGGTTACGAGTTAACTGAAATAGCGTTAAGTCCCCATTTTCCCAGCCTACACTCAGAGACAATCATTTTATCAGTGCTGCCAGTGCTTTGTTTAGACTCGGACCTAATGTATACTGGGTCCTAGGTTTAGACTTATTCTTGCGCGTCGCTGGAGTCTGTTTAGGCGCAGGTGCTCTAAAACGCTTCGTATATACTCTAAATGTTGGGAAACATTCACTCCTTTCCATAGATAAACATAAAAAAAGATTGCCTTTAGAAACAAAGAACACACTGCAGATTAGAAAATGGGAGTCTCGGTTTTATTGTAACTCTTTATAAGTAGTAATGCAGTTTGCAACTCTGCTTTCGCCCTCCGGCGTATACATGAGCAGAACTCCATTTCCAAAGATACCACAATCACGAAATATAATCTGCAAGTACTGGAAGACATAGCTGTCCCAAAATTTCAATGAATTCATACGTTGCTTTATAAAGTGCAGTCTAACTTACAATTTGTGCTGGAGTGTAACAAATGGTTCATTGTTAGCGGCCATGGGTCCTTTATTGTTACCATGGCTTCAGGTTGATTTGAAGTATCAGTAACTCCATTTCAAAACGCTAACGTCACTGAATAATTATATGATATTAACCCTAAAAGAGCCTAGCAAAATTTGTAGCAGACGACATTCTACCTTTTTTTATTTTCTCATGGAAAATAAGTATTGATATTTCATGTGAATTGTCTGCCAAGCAGACAATTCACACGAAATGTCAATATTTATATTCCGTACAAAATATATATATATAGAGTCGTCTGCTGCAGTTTGTGAATTGCGCTTTAAGGATTAACAAGTAAAACCGCGAATACCGTCTAACTTTACCATAAATGGATGTTCGGTGATCCGTAATGTTACAGACACTCCGTATACTGTCCTGCAAGCGGTATCGAAGATACGGTTGTTTGGAGTTTGACGACTCGATCAACTACGGTCATATCAAGCCGGTCAGATTAAATGTACCCGACGACAGGTTTTTGGGCAGGCTAAGTCTTACATGTAATACCGCTGGAGCCGGCGCTAGGGGGGTGAGGTGGTGGTGGGGGGGGGGGGGGGGGGCGTATGCAGCCTCGCAAGCTACAGTGTTGCATATGAAGAGACTAAATCAAACCGAATCTCCGTATTTCGTGATTTTGTGTGTTCTTTGTTTCCAAAGGCAATCCTTTTTGACTTTTATTTTAGTTCTCTAAACGGTTAACTAGTACTTGTGCACATTCTCATTACGCAAACAAGCCTATTCAAATATACTGAAAATTTTACCACCAAAAAATGAAAATTTTCAGATAAAAAAACTCTGGTATTTTTTATATTTCTTCTCAAAACATAGATTGTGGGTTATTCGTTAGAACCGCCTCGGCGAGGCGGTTCTAACGAATACCCACAATCTATGTTTTTGAGCAGAAATAAGAAAAATAATGTATGCTCCTGTAAACCCCAGTTCTTACTATATATTAAGGGGGTCAACATTGTATAGGTATGTTTTCGTGATATTTAGTCATGCGTTAGAAAGACCGTTTTGTCATGTGCGATCACTGAAGCCTCAGATCAGCCTGTATTCCATTACGAAAACATGCCTATTCAAATGTACTGAAAATTTTACATCCAAAAAATGAAAATTTTCAGATAAGAATGTCTGATATTTTTTCATATTTCTGCTCAAAACATAGGTTGTGGGTACTCGTTAGAACGGCCTCGCCGAGGCGGTTCTAACGAGTACCCACAATCTATGTTTTAGGCAGAAATAAGAAAAATAATGTATACCCCTGCAAACCCCAGTTTTACTATACAAAAATGGGGTTTAAGGGGGTCAAAATTTTATAGGTATGTTTTCGTGATGAATGTGTTTGTAAGCATGTCCAATAATTCTGAGCTTTTTTATGTCAGAAAATTTCATGCAAATTGTCTCCTTGGTTAATAAATGGACGACAAAGAAAGGCCGTCTTGGTAACGGAGAAATGAAGGCTTAGATCAGTCTGCACCTCAGCATAGACTGGTAATGATCTACAGGTTATGTCATTTGCTAACCACGCCCTCGCCAACCACATATGAGCTATAATGACACATTATTTGTCATTCCCACATGGCTGTTACGAAGATACATGTATTACCTGATGTTGATAGGGACTGAAAAAAATACGTGGTTTACTTCTCACCGATGCGGTAATTAAATAAAACATTTTTGGATCGATTGTTTACAAATGAGCAATGATAGTAAACATACACCAAAATTTCCTTAAGGTTGTTGTCAAGGAGATTATCATGGGTATCTGTAAAACTTGGGATAGGACATTTGCAAACAGCGCAGTCCAAAATCAGACATCACGGAACGCAGCGTCTGATCAGGGTCTGCACTGATTGCTTAAATTACGGTAAATTAAGGGTTAAATGAAACAATCTTAAGTCCCCATTCAGGACCATTGTCTCTGCCTACACTCAGAGACAATCTACCCACCAGAGCTGTCAGTGCTTTGATTATGTACAACCGTTTAAAATTGATAAAAATAAAGAGTCGTCACTGATTTATACATGTGTACGTAAACATTGAAAACTAATATCAAATTGCTTCTAAATGTCTGTCATTCACACCCGGCGGGCTCGCAACGTTGAGACAACGTAGAATCGACGTTGATGCGACGTTGTATAAACATTATATAACGCTAGGCAGCATTTTAGATACATCACGATGGAGTCAAAATGAGCTATTAAAATGTTAGGATAAAGATGGGGAGGAGTTATGGGGACCTTATATACACTTGGTAGATTTCCGCCATTTTAACAAGGGAGACAATATTTGCGCCGCCTTGTTTGTTTTCCTGAGCATTACGGAAAAAACAGCTTCTTACTTATTAGGATAAACCCGTTTGTTTTTTGAAGGCATGAAAAATAATTTTGACAAAGTTAACTCCTCCCCTGATAGTGTAGCCATGTCCCTTAACTGGTTTAGTATAATTACGGCAAACAAGGAGCCAAAAAAGGTGAAGGGATACTATTCCAGGGCAGACAACTCTATCAAATTGTTTGCCCTCATTTTGAAAAGGGGTCTCCTCTAAAATAAATAAATGGTTTGACAGCTAAATGTGTTACCCTCTTGAAATATTGTATAAAAAAATAAATAAATAAAAGTATTTGCTCCCAGAGGGGGCAATGTTTTTGTCCTTTTAGAGACGTTTCTTTCAGAAGCGTCTTGCTGCGCAGAAAAGCAAATAGGAGATCTCCAAAGTTGTCTACCTTGTAAAAATTTCAGAAACTCTATTTATTGTATCAAGTCCACTTAAAAGGAGGGGATAGAAAATTGCATTGCGAAAACACGCCTTTTCAAATATATTGAAAATTTCACAACCAAAAACTGAAAGTTTTCAGATAAAAATTCTAATATTTTTCATATATTTCTGCCCAAAAACATAGATTGTGTGTACTCGTTACCCACAACCTAGGGTTTTGAGCAGAAATAAGAAAAATAATGTATATCCCTCTAAACCGCAGTTTTATTGAATAAAAGTGGAATTTAAGGGGGTCAAAATTATATATGTATGTTTCTGTGATGAAAATTATATCTACTATCACATGACTGTGGGCATGCAAATAGTAGAGAGAGAAAGAGAGAGACAGACAGAGAGAGACAGAGAGAGAGAGAGAGACAGAGAGAGAGAGAGAGAGAGAGAGAGACAGAGGGAGAGACAGAGAGAGAGAGAGAGACTTATTCTTAAAGTGCATATACAATTGAAAGGGAACGCAAGAACGAATTTAAGAAATGTAATAAATACAGCCTGTCACACTAGCAACCACACTGTGTGTATTATAGCTGAAGATAGTGTGATGTGACACTTTATGTTAAAAGAATGAAGCGAAGAACGATCACCTGTCTACCGGTATTCCGTTACCATGGCAATGGCGTATTTAGCATGTCCTTCCGTGGTGTTTGCATCGTAATCAATACTTTCAGTTAAGTGGATAAACAGACGATTGCAACAGAAATTCAGTCTTGGAGATTTTACATTAACCCATTTGTGCCTGGCGTCCTACAAAAGGGACGTTGGCAAACAGTGCAGACCCAGATCAGACGCCGCAGAACGCGGCGTCTGATCAGGGTCTACACTGTTTGCCTTAAGTACAGGTATTTCTGTACAAAAAAGAGATAATAAAAACTAATCAGCCACCCCTTTTACTGGAAATGGACCGGTCCAAAGAGGTATGGTAGAAGAATCCACTCGGCTTACTAAAAGGCGCTTGTACGGTAAATCACCTAAAATTTCCAACTCTTCAATCCATACCTTTTTTCCCACTACATGTACATCCTATGCAGTTGTTTGTGAAAATCTTTAGTGGCAAACGGTGTAGACCCTGATCAGACTCTTTTAGAAGCAGATTGATTTGGGTCTGCACTTTTGAATAATTATGCCATTTTGTCAGAAACTTTGGTGTACGAAAATTTAGATGCGACTCATAGCTTTGTGACCGTAGATGTTGTGTGAGTAAGAGCCCGACGAGAAGGCATATCACGTAAAAACAACGTCATTTTAACGTTGATTCAACGTCATGGCACAGTATCTTAGGAGAGGCATATGAAAAGAGGGCCCAATCCTCTAACTGAAAGATTCTTTTTTTCAGAAAATGGTCTGAGCCAATGGCTCAAACCGGCAACCTTCAACATCACCGTTGTATACTCTTACCGTTTGGTTGCACATTGACCTTTCATGTTAACATAATATTATCGCAAATATTAGTTATTCAAGCATCGACTCCCAAAATCCCAATTTATTTTACCGTACCGTATTTACTCAAAGTATTTTACAAGTTGTTCTGAGCGAATATGAATCTATATGACTATTTGAATGTTATCACATCTTATTACGTTAACACGCCTTTGTATTAATGTGTACCCCCATTGTCCCCTACATAGTATATACTGTACATAGTTGTATAGATGTATGCAGGGACTACATTGCTTGGTGGCTTTTCAGAGTTTGTCGTTTTTTTGTTGTTTTTTTTTTTTTTTTTTTTTTTTTCTTTTTTTCATAATGTTTCAATGTGTCTTAATCTAGCAGTCTAGCAACGTTTTACTGCGTAAACCGTCTTTAATTGCTTAAAACCATAATATTCCTCATTTCCTATACTATATAGTGACTAAACCATGGTTTATATACCTGTAGATAAGAGGGGTATCAAGCTTTCATCGAGTTCTGCAGTCCGAGTCCAAGGTGGACATAACGAGGGATCACACCAGACTGAGCTTTGAGACGAATCGGCTGCTCTTTTCTTTCGCGTAGGCATTTCTAATCTATACCTATGGCATATGTTTTTGCGGAGAAATCAGAAATAATCAGCTTTTTTTTTGGTTAAAATTGGCTTGTCTATAATTCTTGTTAAGAAGTGCGCATTTTACTTGCATGTCCAAGTTAGCATTAAGTTTAACTCTATATCGAACTGTTACGAGATTAAGCAGAATGCTAGCTAGGGTGTAAACATAATGTATTTTGATCTTTTAACTGCGTCCTTTATTTCCGAAAAAAAAAAAAAAAAAAAATCACATTGAGAAAGTGATACATCTAGCAAAATCATGTACGTGTCTGTTGTGTATTGAGCTATTATTAGTCATCAATATTCCATAGAAGTCGAACAGCTGTCACAGTTGTTTTATTCTATTGACAATAACACGATGTCGTACATTATATCATGTAGTGGGCTATTGAATACTCGTGGCTGGCATAATCAAACGTCTATTTATTCGTAAAATTAAAAAAAAAAGTATGTTGAAGCATCTGGTAGGCCAGTGGAAGTACACCCAGTGGCCATTTATGAATTCCAAAATATATGCAGTCGAAATTCACACACACACACACACACACACACACACACACACACACACACACACACACACACACACACACACACACACACACACACACACACACATATATATATATATATATATATATATATTGATCAGCCCCCTAGTAATGAGTGCAATGTGACAAAAAAAAAAGTAAACCTAATTTGTTCACTGCAGTTTGATATTTTAAAAATACATTTAAATTGATTGTAGATATGATAATCAACAGGGCTGGAAATCAATGAAACCTTAGTTTTCGATCGCTATCAGGCTCTAATTCTCAGAGGTTTAACACACTACGTTTACAAATTATGTGTGTGTGTGTGTGTGTGTGTGTGTGTGTGTGTGTAGGGGGCGGGGGGTAGTTGGGTGATAACGAAGAAGAAAAAATGGTAGAAAATGATAAACAACAAAGTGTCTACGAAAACGAAGCAATTTTAAAAAAAGATAATAATAATATGTAATAGCTAGGTAAGAAAAAGAAAATTTAGAAGCGTGAAGAAGCTGGTAGTTTTCGCTTGACCAATTAAAACCTTATACAAGAGGTCAACCGTTTCTCTCCCGCATTTCTTCAGTTATCCCCACTTTAGTGCTGGAGAAGGTTGGCTATATTGTGCTCTACCCTAATAATGTCATTGGATATTTGTAGGAGCAGTCTTTGATATTCTTATTTGTAAAATTATTTTTAAGATATACCGTATTCGGACAACTTCGCTCTTTTTAGTCTTGGTAACTGGCAAACAGCGATGACCCAGATCAGACGCCGCAACATGCGGCGTCTGATCAGGGTATCCTCTGTTTGTAAATAGTTAAGCCATTTTTCTGTAGGAATGTTTAAATCATATAGCCTGACATACCTAAACTTGAAAGTGGATTCTTCCAATATATAAACCGCAAGCTTATTCAGTCAAAAATGGTGTTATTTAAGTATTCGGACACTTTAAGGTGCCTGGTTTCCCGCTGTTTCATACAAGGGCGACAATTTTTATGACATCCTGTTCGCTTTACTGTACTCCATGCCTTTTCAAAGGGTTGCCTCCCCTGAACGTGTATCTTTTCAACTTATCATCACGAAACCATACCTATATAATTTTGACCCCCTTAAACCCCACTTTTATATAGTAAAACTTGGGTTTACAGGGGTATACATTATTTTTCTTATATCTGCTCAAAAACATAGATTGTGGGTACTCGTTAGAACCGCCTCGCCGAGGCGGTTCTAACGAGTACCCACAATCTATGTTTTGAGCAGAAATATGAAAAATATCAGAGTTTTTTATCTGAAAATTTTCAGTTTTTCGAGTTGAAATTTTCAATATATTTGAATAGGTATGTTTTCGTAATGTCTGCTTAACATACATGTCCTACATGTAACATATGAAGAAGTACATTTCACTGCCTTTTGATGTGTCTAAAAATTGCTGGATGAGTGAAAAACAGTGTAGACCCTGCTCAGACGCCTCGATTTGCGGCGTCGGATCTGCGTCTAAAGTGTTTGCTTCGGGAAGTCTCTACGAATAGGGTAAAATATGCACTATTACGAACAGCGTGTATTATTGTCCAATAAGCTGATGCAACAATACTTCCCGGTTTGTTTTCGTTTGTTTTCACTTCTTCAAGCAGAAAGCCAATAATTTCTTTTGTTTGAGTGACAACAATGTTAACTAGCAGCCTAGGCCGAGTTGTTCAAAGCTAACGACGTCGTTAGTTAACGATTCGTTAAAATTTACATCGAGTGATACGCAAATATGCTGAAATTTTTTGCTAAAAAAATGTGAGTAGCTTCTGCAGTGCAAAAGCTACTCACATTTTGTCAGTAAAAAATATCAGAATATTGTAAGTCCGGTTCCGCTGAAACAGTTAACGAAATGACCCTTAACGAGCTCTTTAAGCTAACGACGCTTTGAACAACTGGGCCCTGCTATATTTAAATATAAGCAGATGGCATTAAATCTGTGATTCCATTACATTACAAATTCCGCCTAATATATACATCTTAAGCTGTAGCAGTCTAGCTGGCTGAAACATATACAAGGATAGTAAATTCACTTCTACTAGACTGGTCTCCTTTGATTACGAGGAAATAAACTTAAAGCTTCGAATATGTTCTCTGTCTGTCTGTCGCTGTCTCCGTCTCTCTCTGTGTCTCTGGTTCTCTGTCTGTCTGTCATTCTGTCTGCTCTTGTGTCTGTTTTTCTTCCCCCTCTCTCTCTCTCTCTCTCTCTCTCTCTGGTTCTCCCTCGCTCTCAAAGTTTTGCATTCATCTCTCTCTCTCCCCCTCTCTCTCTCTATCTCTCTCTCTGTGATGTGCATCAATTTACTCTTTAAGAATACACTGATTTGCGGGCATATGTTGCACCATCAGCATACAAAGAACTCAGTAGCATTAAGCAAATATACGGAAATATACAGTCCAGAGAATTAGGTGAAATTAAAAGATCCGCGTAAATGATACTTCATTTGATAATCAACAAAGTAAAATTTAATCTATTTTTAAGCACATGAAGACAATTACTGCTACAAACTGAAATTAATTCTGAATAATCTGTTGATCTTTAAGTATCTTGTTGGAAAGAAAACGGATTGTTTGTTAAATAGGAATGGTATACCTGACTGCATTTGTTTGACGTGCGGTCATACGTCCATGTAACGTCATATCATCCTTTGGCGCTTTTAAGGTATTATACAGTCGACTCTCGTTATCTCGAACTCCAAGGGACTCTATGAAACAGATCGAGATATCCGTACTTCGACATATCGGATTTGCGGACAGGAAAACAATTAATCGAACAACCACCTTTAACAGAATGAATATGTAATCTGACTCCTAAGTTAGAGACATATTGAAAATATTGTGGAAAAGAGGAGAAATTGCTCCTGGGGAGCAATTTCTCCTCTTTTCCACAATATTTTGTTGTCTGTTGGTAGATCTCTGTGTTAAAACAGGGATCAGATTTTCACTTCGAGATAAGCGGTTATTCGAGATAAGCGAGTTCGAGATAACGAGAGTCGACTGTACATTATCATTGGCGACAACTCTGCCAGAATAGTTTTGTTCTCGTCCGGGAAAAGGATCTATTCTTAAAAAAAAGACATTTGGTTTTCTTCTAGAGTGTAGAACCCTTTTCAAAAGGCTTTGTGTACAGGTAGGATGTCCGAAAAGTTATGTCCATTTTACAAACTTGTCGAATTCTATCAAGAGTATCCGATGCCCTCAAAGATTACACAAGTGCATTATTTTGAAATACATGTATTATATATTCTTGAGAGACTGAAAGAATGTAAAAACGCACATTCTAAAACAATACGTACAGAGTTTTGAATTTTATTTCCGCATTGCTAAGATTTTCTTGTATCTCGTTTCACCACCTGGACTTTGACCTCTTTGACCTATATATTATAATATTTTATGGTCAAAATAGTCATGCTCGCGAAATCAGACAATCGCTTCGGTTTAATTTTGGAACCTGCCTATGTAGAATGATCGGGGTTCAGATGTGACTATAATTCCAAAACCTCCAAAATTGTTTTATAAAATTTCTTGCCTTTTTGTTTTTGTTGTATTTTACCAGGATAGGATTTAAAATTCCATGCAAACAATCTGCAACGAGCAGACACTTCTCATGAAATATCGACTCCTATTTTCATGGCAAAATAAGAAGAAATAAAATACACCTTTGCCGACTACAGAATTGTCCCGAGAGTGTTAAAAGTCTTAACTATGCAGCTATTTTAGGTTGATTGTACAAATGTCAACATTTCCAAAAGGCTGTTGTCCACGTGACTGTCATTGACCAATGTTATCAAACCATTTGTTAGATTAAATCCGGGTACTGGCTGCGCTGTCTTGTGGCTGTGACGTCAGAGTGCTGTTGTTAGCGGGCCATCTGTAAAACCTGGACTTGGATAATTGGGACATTGTAGACCCAGATCACGGCATCAGATCAGGATCTGCACTGTTTGCTTAAATTACAGGAAGTTAAGGGTTGGAGGTTTTAGTTCCCGTTTCGGACCATTGTCCCAGCCTACACTTAGAGACAATCGATCCACGATTGCTGCCATCGCTTTGATCCGTCACAGGATTACTGCAGTACACATTAACCCCTACTTTTGCAAACAGTGTAGATCCAGTGTAGATCCAGATCAGGATCTACACTGTTTGTCATTCAGTTTGTGAATTTGAACGCAAACAGTATATGATGTAATCTGATTGGCTGATAGTCAGAAATGGGTGTGGCTAATCAAATTATTCAGCAGGATAAGGGTTAAAGCTCCAAGTTTCGAGGACGTCAAAAAATTAGATTGTGCTACAGACCCAGTCAGCATTCTACGTAGATCTATATCGGGCCGTCATCGGCCCGTCAGGGTAGCTGACGGGCCGATGACGGCCCGATGTAGATTTACGTAGAATGCTAGCTTGGGAGCATTTCGCATAAAGTAATCTGGTTCCAGGTTTTACACTACTTTGAATATATTATCGAATACTTTTAAAATATTTTGTAGGGTTAACTTGTTGGCACCGTGCTCTTGTCAGTGTCTGTCAGTTAGAATCTTACAAAATATAGTTGAGTATTAGAACAATTATTAGAGATGTACCTGCTTATCTGAGGACATATGTACAGTGTAAAATCCCTACAATAGCCACCTTTGTGAAAAAACAAAACTGGCTTTTGTAGGGAAGTGGATGCCATTGAAAGATTAAATACATACTTAACACTTGTCCTGCTGAATAAATTAAGATGCCACGCCCACTTCAAATTTTCAGCCTATCAGATTACTTGATCCAGGTTATTGCTATAAATTTACATACTTAATGACAAACAGTGCAGATCCAGATCAGTTGGTTCTTCACAACTGATTTGGATCTACACTGTTTGCAAAGGCAGGGTATATCCGGGTTCAGCAGGACAAGGGTACTGCCCATTAGAATAACATAAGATTGGCCTTTATAGGGAGATGGCTGTTGTGGAGAGATTACTTGATCCAGGTTATTGCTATAAATTTACATACTTAATGACAAACAGTGCAGATCCAGATCAGTTGGTTCTTCACAACTGATTTGGATCTACACTGTTTGCAAAGGCAGGGTATATCCGGGTTCAGCAGGACAAGGGTACTGCCCATTAGAATAACATAAGATTGGCCTTTATAGGGAGATGGCTGTTGTGGAGAGATGACTGGTACCCAGCGGGATACAGCGTTGAAGCAACGTTGATTCAACGTCTTGACGTTTAATCAATGTTGAATCGACGTTGTTATTACGTTATGTGCCTGCTTGGCTAACGTACACTGTAATCCATCTTCGTCTTGTATATTAGTTTGTAGTGCGTATATAGAACGTATAGTGCGTATACAGCAAATGCCTTTGTTCACCTACCAACCCCTCGGGGGGGGGGGGGGGGGGGTGTAACTTTGGGGTAATTTTGGTACGGGTGTGCGAGCCAGTATTTCAAAACCTACCCCATTCATATACCTGGCCTTTGAAAAAACGGACCCATTCATGTACTTAATCATCCAAAATGTTGACCTATTCGTATACAGCCCTTTAATTTTTGTACCTATTTTTTGCTGATTGTTAGACAAATATCACAGTCAATTCATGTAATACCAACAGGATAAGCGGCCTTGAAAAATCTCTGAGCGAAAAATATGTGCATATACCAGGATGTCAGAAAAATGGGGCCTTTCACATAGGAATCCGGAAAAATCGGGCCATTCATATACTTTTTGTTGACAAAAGGGGGCCAATCATATATCTGGCAGCGCTGTAAAAGGGGGCTATTCGGCACTCACATCCGTATTATGCCATATATAGTAAGTTACCCCCCACCCTACCCCCTCCCCGAGACCAACCCACCAAGATAATTACTTATCCGTACATTTATCCCTAATAATTGTGATATGAAATCCACGGGCTTTTGCGAATTTCAAAATACATTCTTTATACAGGAAGTTGGGCTATATCAGATTACAGTGTTATTAAGGTTTCTTTGTATTCTAGCTATATTTAGAAAGAACTAAAATTCCCTCATGAAAGACTAGGAAGAAAAAATAATTTAATGACATGTGTCGCATCTTAATAAAACTAACATTCTAGGGTACCTTTTATTCTTCAATACTGACACAGCTAACTCTGTGCCATAATTGTCCTAAAATTTGAAACAGTTCATTTTACCACCTGCTGATGGTGTTTAAAATATTTCTTGGATGAGTGGCAAACAGTGTAGACCCTGATCAGACGTCGCAACGCGGCGTCCGATCTGGGTCTTCATTGTTTGCTGTGTTCTGCCTGCACCAGTGCTTAGGGTTATTACGGTACATGGAATATGAATAGCCACTCCGGACTGTACTTCTCTGGTCTGTGGACATACGTATGAACAAATAGCCCGCTGAACTGCAAAATAAATAAATAAATAAATAAATAAATAAATAAAAAAAACAACTGCTTAAAGCCCTGTCACACTATGCCGCGTTTCCACTGCATTGACACGGCATTGTTTAATTTTCCAGAGCTCCGTGAGATCGCAAGAAAAAAACTGATATTTTTCGTGGAAATGGACCTGTCACGGCGTCCTAACAGCGACCAAGGCGTTGCGACGGAGCTCACATGGCGTTCTGTCGCGTTCCAACGCAGTTCTTGTTGGCGATTATCTGCGCTCTCACGGCGCTCCCACTGCGTGCACTGTGCTTTTACGGCGCTCACACTGCGTTAACGGCGTGTTGAAGACGTTCCTTTGCACTACATAGCGAAGTGTATACAAACATCTTCATCAGTTGTATGCTTTCTCTCGAACAGTTAAAATCATGCCCGCAAAAAGAGGTAGAAAGTTGAAGAAGGCAGGGAAAGAAAAATGCATACCGCAAGCAAGGCATGAGCCGATGATAGTGACCATACTGCAACCGTCTACCTTCGTCCAGCCATGGTCGAACCCAAAGCCTTCTACGCCTTTGGGCCCTCCTTCCGTCGTCGTCCCAGAATGATATTCACTACGTCTGCAGCATCGTAGATCTGCTGGACCTGCACATAGGCAAGCACTGGCGTACACTGGGCATAGTGAAATGAATGTTTATTTGCATATTTCATGTTTATACTATCTTGTTCATTTTCGTCATAAAAACGCCGATGGACGCGGTAGAAGCGCCATGCATTACGAAAACATGCCTATTTAAACATACTGCAAGTTTTATCACCAAAAAAATGAAAATTTTCAGATAAAAAATTCTGACATTTTTCACGTTTCTGCTCAAAACATAGATTGCGGGTACTCGTTAGAACCGCCTCGACGAGGTGGTTCTAACTAGCACCCACAATGTATGGTTTGATCAGAAATAAGAAAAATAATGTATACCCCTGTAAACCCCATATGAAAGTGAGGTTTAAGGGGGTCAAAATTATATAGGCATGTTTTCGTGATGGGAGCGCTATGATAGCCATGACAGCTCCGTACAGTCGTGGTAAGAGCATAGTAAAATACATAAAACTCCGTATAAGCACCGTAGACGCGCCGTATAAGCGCACTACAGACGCAGTGACATCTCAGGGGTTGCCGTACGACCTCTGTGCGCTCCCGCGAAGCTCCTGTGGCTATCACAAAAACATACCTATACAATTTCGACCCCCATAAACCCTCCTGTGGCCATCACAAAAACATACCTATACAATTTCGACCCCCTTAAACCCCACTTTTATATAGTAAAACTGGGGTTCACAGGGGTATACATTATGTTTCTTATTTCTGCTCAAAAACATAGATTGTGGGTACTCGTTAGAACCGCCTCGCCGAGGCGGTTCTAACAAGTACCCACAATCTATGTTTTGAGCAGAAATATGAAAAATATCAGAGTTTTTTATCTGAAAAGAATTCAGTTTTTGGAGATGAAATTTCCCATATATTTGAATAGGCGTGTTCTTGTAATGGTTGTAGGAGACCTTACTGCGCAGCTATGGCGACCTTACGGGGACCCCACTGCGCTCTTATCAGAACGCCGAACGACGGCGTTTGTTTTGTGCATGCCCAAAATGCGCGCCGTCGCTCGGCGTTCTATGCGATCCCAATGCGTCTAGTGGCGATGTCACTACGTTGCTGCGGCGATGCTTGCGATCGTACTGCGCGCACCTCAGCGTTCTGCATTTTTCTTGGACGCCGCGGGATCGCCGTGAGAACGCGGCCCTGGTGTGACAGGGTTTAGACAAGACGTAGGAAACAATTGTTATAAAAGTGATCCATTGTGTTAAGCGATCTATTGAATCACATGACTTTAAAGGACGCTGTCCTGCCGACTAAGGGCCTACTCTGTTTGCATCTACAGTCGACTCTCGTTATCTCGAATTCCAAGGGACTCTCTGAAATACTTCGAGATAGCCGTACTTCGACAGATCAGATTTGCAGAATTGAGGAAAAACTAATTCCATTAACTACATTTAACAAATATATGTGTAATTGGACTTTTGAAGTTACAAGAGATATGTTGAAAATATTGTGGAAAAGAGGAGAAATTGCTCCTCAGGAGCAATTTCTCCTCTTTTCCACAATATTTTGACATGTTGTTAGATTTTCATAATTAGGCAGGGACCAGATTTTCACTTCGAGATAAGCGGTTATTCGAGATAAGCGAGTTCGAGATAGCGAGAGTCAACTGTATTTGTTTTTGACATTTGAGCGCCATCCATATTTGAATCAATGGAAAGAGCCAAATTCAAACACGGAATAGTCCACTTGAGAAAGTCGTGGATGCAAAGGTTAAATCACTATCGTAAAAACTCCGGTTAAATATTGAGTCAGATAAGTCTTAACAAACAGTGTAGACCCAGATCAGACGAAGCACAACGCGGCGTCTGATCAGGATATACACGGTTTGCCACTCATTCAGCAATTTTAGACACATGGAGCCGAATAGACTTGTTTAAAATTTTCGGTCAAATATGGTATGGGGATAAGATGTCCTAATATCTAGGATAAAAATATGGTTGTTCGATATATCTAGGACAACAATATGGTTGTTCGTTTACTGAGCATGCCACACAAGCACTATCTCCAGCATTTTGTTGAGCCTGGTCGCCAGAGCTTTGCGAACATCGATTCTTTGTGCCAGAGTCTGTATGTAATAATGATGATAAAACACTTTCGCGCAGAAAACAATTTACAGGCAATGAAAGCTGCGAGACGAAATTAAAAGGTTGTCATTGACATGGGAATTATATAAATGACGCGCGATCAGCGAAACTATCTTCAAGTACATGTATATGCGAAATACACGTCAAGATTATTCTGCGCATGTGCACAGAATAAAACGGTCAATCGACCAGAATCAATGTTCTAAAGTGTCAAAATAAATCTGTTAGCGGAAAGCGAATGTCCTGATCAGACCTTGGGGATGCACAGGCTGATCTGAGCATCTTCATATGAGCCGTAAAGTTAGAAAACGTACCCTCGGACATGTTCCCCCAGCGAAGATTCAGACCAGCCTGCGCATTCGCAGAGTCTGATCAGACTCTTCCCTGGGCGTATTTTGGATAGCCAATAATGCAATTTCTTCATGCGGACAACGACGGCTCTAATCAGACTGCGCGGATGCGCATGCTGATTTGAGTCTTTGTTGGGCGCACATGTTTGAAAGTACGTTTTCTCAATTCGCGACTAACATCACGAAAACATACCTATATAATTTTGATCCCCTTAAACCCCACTTTTATATAGTAAAACTAGGGTTTACAGGGGTATACATTATTTTTCTTATTTCTGCTCAAAAACATAGATTGTGGGTATTCGTTAGAACCGCCTCTGCGAGCGAGGCGGTTCTAACGAGTACTCATAATCTATGTTTTGAGCAGAAATATGAACAAATATTTGAATTTTTGATTGAAAATTTCGATTTTTCGGTGATTAACTTTTCAGTATATTTTAATAGGCGTGTTTTCGTAATGTAACTTTCAGACAGGGCGCATTAACACACATTTTGGGTTGTACTTTGCTCACTTTCCCGCGACCCGTGGACTCCTGACCAGCCGTAAATATGTTAAATACCAACCCATATTGGTGTACAGTGCACTGAGCGATAGAGAAGTTTGATCACACATAAAGCGTCTGTGATGGTGTCACCTTCCTGTAATAATTTACTTGAACTACTGAACTATGTTAGAAGGATATAAGTACACTGTTAATTATTGTACAATATGACATAAAGGTTGGGTACCAGTGACTTTTATAAATATGCAGGACAGATATGGCCATGTTCCGTGTTATTTTTCAGTTATGATAGCGAAGCTATGATTTCGATGCGGTGATACGACAATGGGTCGGGGTCCGGATTTTCTCTGCTATGCATTAAGACATCAAAAGAGTTTTTATTTTTTAGGGGAACACCGGTCTTTAGTAACGACACTGCACTTTTTTGTTTTTTGTTTTGTGTGTGTTTTCTTCCAACGTTGCCCTCTCTGTCCTTCATTATGTATGCGAATTCTTTGGTTTATGCGTGGTGACGATTTTTGTATGTTTGATAAATACTCTACATGACCAAGGCATCCACTGTTTTCAAATACAGTCGAACTTCAATGGCTCGAACATCTTTGGGACCATAGAAAATTATTCGAGACATGGGTAGTTCGAGCCACTGAGGGTTACTCATGGTGCCAGGTCAGGAAGCAAATAGCGATAATTTAGGGAATTTTTTCTAGATTTTCTACGCAATAATTGTAGGTTGAGTGTACTCATTAGAATCGCGATTCTAATGAGTACACACTACATACAATTCCATGATAAAAAAAAAAAAAAAAAAAAAATCCCTAAAAAATTGTTTTCTTGAGCTATTGGAAGAATTTTATAGGGACTGAAAAACGAGTTCGAATCATCGACGGTAAATGAGTCATCCGGGTTCGAGCCATTGAGTTTATACTGTAGTTCGATTCTTCTAACATATCGTATATAATGTAGGTCTTTAAGCAGGCTAAAGCATATATAGGTGTCGTTTGGCAGTGTACTTTCTGTGCACGAACAAAAAAGTGGAAACGCTCTTGTCATTAATAGGCTCTACAAATTGTATTTGGTAAGCATCAAGTCCGTTACTATGGTGATGGTGTAAATATCGATAATTTTCAAATCAATAGCGTGCTTTATTTAAAGAGACAGACACATAACTGAGCCGGCTGTGGGAAAAGGGCATTCGCATGGGGCATATTTCCAAGCAACTAAAGACCAGGGGCAGTTGTTCAAAACTAACGATGTCGTTAGTTAACGTATCGTTAAAATGTGATCATTAAATATGACAAACATGCTAATATTTTTGCTGAAAAATGTGAGTAGCTTTCACATTTTTCAGCAAAAATTCCTGTGAGTTAGATACTGTACTAACTAGAACAGTTAACATTTTGACCACTAACGGGCTCGTTAAGCTAACGATGCTTTGAACACCTGGGCCCAGCGCGCACGGTATCAGTCCGATTGGACCATTGTCTATCTGCTTACATATTTGGAACAACAAGGACGCTGAACAAATCAAAAAGAGACATATTTTCAAATTAAAACAGTGATATCTACAAGCAAACATGTGGCATTTAAGTATCGAGTCTGTTTACATGCAGAGAAAACAAGTAATTTCAGGGAATTTATGTCTCCACTTTTGAAAAATTCTCCAACAAAAACCAAGTCAACAAGGTACCTACAATCTATACACTTTGATACACAGTCATGTAGTATTTTAGAGAAAATAAAAACAAAAGCAAAACTTAATCTGAGGACTGTGCCCGAATCACATGCACATCTTCAGACCATGGCAGAAACACCTGTACAGTTTCAAAAAGATAGGCGTGAGTAGTGGACACAATGTACAGTACCCACTACCTATACACTTTGATAGTATCTGCGCACAAAATGTGATCGCAAAATATGATAAAAGTTAATCTTGGGATTATATCCGAATCTAATGCACCCCGTGCTGGTTCCGGGCTTAGAATAGGCCAGACGAACCCTCTGCGTGACGTACGAGTCGTCTAAAAGAGGCTGCCCGTGACCACCCGGGCCCTCGAAATAGGTGGCTGCCTTCCGCTTCTGTGGCAGTTGGGTAAAACCCCTAACATAACAGAGCAACCGTCCGTTCAACCGGTATAATTCCAAACTATAAAATTAAATTTACTGAAATGCATCTTAAATTGAGGAAAAAACAAATTTCGCGAGATCTATCCTTTTAAACCTTTCCTATCTCATGTTACTAACATGCTTCATTTGTTTGTGTATCATTCTGTGCCCGTGGGTCGCACATGGGACGAAGATTATAACCTCATCTGTATTTAACATATGTGTTTGTCTTGTGTTTGTGTCATTTTTCCGAACTCTAGCATTCTCCACATTAAAAAACTAAGATGCATTTAATATTGTTAGATAAAAAACTAAACGTTTTTCAAGGTATGAAAGCTACATATCTTTTGAAAGCTACATATCATCTAACACGGCTTGTTTGTTTGATCTCTTAAAAAATGAATCCAAAATAAATCCTTCTTTCTATAATAAACTGTTTATTTTAAATATGGATCTCCTAATTTATGTTAAAAATAACCTTTCAATTTCCCAGACGTTTTCGGCCTCCCTTGTCTGTAGGGAATAAAATCTACAGATCACTTTCCTTCTGTAGTGGATAGGGTGTAATCCCCTATTAAAACAGGAACCACCTGTTTGCCGTGGGTGGCGTCTCGTATGCTGGGAGAGGGGAACCTGATGATTGAGGAAAGCCCAGGGATCTCCAGCTTTTCAACACATCATTTTGGCCCTTATTTCAGATAGAAGAGCGGTCTGGGTTAGATCCGGCCTGGATCAATCGGCTCAGTCGTGCCAAGCTCTAGAAGCGCACAACTTGTTCTTAGCTTCTTTCTCTCTTTTATACGTATCTTTATGGTACAAACCGGGCTTATTTTTCTCACGTTCCTCTAACTTTAAGTGAGTTTCAATGGGCGGCGGCTGAAGGGTCAATTGGTGGGCTTGTATTGGGGCTTTGGTGGAAACCTCTGTGAGTGGAGGCTGTGGATAGGGGGATGAACTCAACTGTTCATAAATTTTTCTATGGAAATTTAGATGAATAGGTGGGAAATCATCTAAGCATGAGGCCGAGCTGAAGACTCTGATCTTGACACCGAGTATAATAGCAATGTAGCCTTGACGTTAGAAATAGGAGATCCATTTCTGTTAAACGTCCCCTTGTAGGGCTCCATGGAGGGTGGGGCGCATAGCTATCGAACCAAAAAAATTATCACCATGGCCTCTCGAAAACGATTTCTGGCATTCGACTCTTCGGAGGACGACACGCAACCGACTACCTTTATGTTTAAAGCGAATGAGAACTTTCCAAAATTTTTAGTGATTTCAAGTAAAGAGGAAAAACAAGTTACATCATTATCACCTTTTATAATAGAAAAACAAATTGAATCTTTAATAGGTACACCAAAAAATGTAAAAAAATTAAAAAATGGAACCCTTTTAGTCGAAACAAATAGAAAATCCCAATCAGAAAACCTCCTTAAAATCACAGAATTCTTTAGTATAATTGTCACTGTCACGGAACATAAAACCCTTAATAGTTGCAAAGGTATTATCCGTGACAGAATACTCAAAAATGAAGCCGAAGAAAACATCACGGAATATCTCAAACAACAAGGAGTAACAGCTTGCAAACGGTTTAAACTTAAAAAAGATGGAAATTTTATAGAAACAAATACACTTTTACTAACATTCAACACCACAACTTTGCCGAAATCACTAAAAAAATTTTATCGAATTATACCGGTTGAAGTCTACATCCCAAATCCTCTGCGGTGTTTCAACTGTCAGAGGTTTGACATCATGAGAACGGCTGTCCTGAAGCCCCTGGATCAGTCTGTGAAAAATGTGGTGATTTTGACCATCCTACACATGCTTGCAAAAATCAACCAAAGTGCGTGAACTGTCACAAAAATCATCAATCAAAATCAAATCAGTGTGAAATTTGGAAAAAAGAAAAAGAAATCATGAAAATTAAAGTTACACAAAAAATTACTTATTTGGAAGCTAAACAAATTCAAGAAAATCAACCTGAAATTACCTTTGCTAAAGTTGTTCAATCCCTAAACACTAAACCTGAAACCAAAGAAATTTCTACCCAGTTTAATGAAAAAGATTCTGTCATTAAAGCAAGTTCAAAAGTTATTACTCCTACTCTAAAACCGAAACCGAAACCCGCATCTACTCATCAGTCCAGACCACCAACACAAAACAGTCAAAACAGTTCACAAACACAGCCGAGTAAAGCAAGTGGATCCCAAAGATCCAGATCCAGGAACAGGACAGCTGACCAAAAAGGAAAAAATGGAAAAGAAAAAGATAAAGAACCAAATCCATACAGTAAAGGGGGATCGGCCGATCCGATCAAGTTGGTCAATCGGTTCGATTCCCTCGACAGCATGGAGTTAGAGATTGACTCCTCCATGCTGTCGCAGACCCGGAAAAAATAAAAGGATTAAGTTCCTTATTTTAAAATCATCTCTCCATTCATCATGGATAAAAAAATCAATTATTCAGTGGAACTGTCGAGGACTAAAAGCAAATTATAACGAAATTTTAATTTTAACAACACTACTTTCTCCGACTGTCTTTTGTCTCCAGGAAACCTTTTTAAAAAATACAGATAATATTAATTTTAAAAATTATAGTTTATATAATCATATCGCAACTGAAAATCAGAAAGCCTCAGGAGGTTCATCTATCCTTGTAAAATCAAATGTTCCTCATAGACAGATAGATATAAATAGTAATTTACAAGCTGTTGCTGTAAATGTCACTCTGTCTAAATCCATAACAATTTGTTCTCTATATCTTCCTCCACACTGTAAATTTTCTAAACACGATTTAGAAAATCTTATAAACCAGTTACCTCGTCCTTATTTATTATTAGGTGACTTTAATAGTCACAGCAAACTATGGTGTTGTCTGGATACAAACGACAAAGGAGAAATAATAGAAAATTTTATTGCAGAAAATGATTTATGTTTATTTAACGATAAACAACCAACTTATCTTCATTCTCCTACAAGAAATTATTCTGCTTTAGATTTGTCTATATGCTCTCCAAATATTTACTTAGATTTTGATTGGTCAGTTTTAGATGACCTTCATGGGAGCGATCATTTTCCAATTAAAATTGAAGAAATTGAATCGACAAATGAAGACCATCATTCCCGATGGAATTTGAATAAAGCAAACTGGGAGAATTTTATGGAGCTATGTAATGAAAAATTAAATCCTGAAATGTTTAAAACAGCAGATGATATACAAGCTTTTACTGATACATTAATTCATGTAGCCGAAAAATGTATTCCAAAGTCCTCGACACGTTCAAAAAGAAATAGACCTTGGTTTAATAAAGATGTTAAAAATTCAATAAATAAAAGAAAATCTGCCTTACAAAAGTTCAATAAGCAGCCAACGAAAGAAAATCTAATCCATGCCAAACAAATGCGAGCAAAAGCTCGCAAGACAATAAAAACGGCTAAAAGAACATCTTGGCAGCAATACGTCTCCAAACTTAATTCTAGAACTCCAGCAAAGAAGATATGAGACATGATTCGAAAAATTACTGGCAAAAATAAAAATAACAAGCATGTCCATGTTAAATCAAATGGAAATATATGCTCAACGACTAAAGATATTTCCAATGCACTAGGAGAGAATTTTCAGAAAAACTCTTCTAGTGCAAATTATTCCGAAACCTTTCAAAACATAAAACAGGAACGAGAGAAAGAGCATCTAAATTTTATGTCACTAAATCATGAAAAATATAATGTACCATTCACAGCTTCAGAATTATTAGATGCTCTTCATAAATCTCATGATACAGCTGCTGGTCCTGATGACATTCATTATCAAATTCTTAAACATTTACCCGATAACGCTTTAAAAACTTTATTAAATATTTTAAATGATATTTGGATCACTGGAAAATTTCCAACAGACTGGAGTAAAGCAACGATTATACCTATACCAAAACCAAATAAAGATCATACTGAAGCTACTAAGTACAGACCTATTGCTTTGACAAGTTGTTTATGTAAAACAATGGAGAGAATGATTAATGATAGACTGGTTTGGTTCTTGGAATCAAACCAGCTTATAACAAAATATCAAGCTGGATTCAGAAAAAATAACTGTACAAACGATCATTTGATTCGTTTGGAATCTTTTATTCGTGATGCTTTTGTTAAAAAAGAACATGTAGTAGCTGTATTTTTTGACCTTGAAAAGGCTTACGATACTACTTGGAAACATGGCATCATAAAAGATTTACATAAATTAGGCTTAAAGGCCGATTACCACTTTTTATTCAAAACTTTTTATCAGATCGAACATTTAATGTTCGAATAGGTAATACGTTATCGGACATATTTAAACAAGAACAAGGTGTACCACAGGGAAGCATTTTATCACCTACCTTGTTTGGCATTAAAATTAACGATATTGTTAAATGTGTGAAAGACCTTGATTGTTCACTTTTTGTTGACGATTTTGGAATATTTATTAGGTCGAAAAATATGGAAACCATTGAATTCAAACTACAACGATGTTTAAATAATATAGAAGATTGGGCAACAGAAAATGGTTTCAAATTTTCAAAAACAAAAACTCAATGCGTTCATTTTTGTCAGATACGTCAGCTACACTTAGATCCTCATCTCACCATATACGGTAGTCCCATTCCAGTCGTCAGTGAAGCACAATTCCTGGGTCTTTTGTTCGATAACAAATTATCTTTTATACCACACATCAAAGCTTTAAAAGCTAAATGTTTAAAAGCACTTGATATTCTTAAAGTTCTTTCCAGTTCCGACTGGGGAGGAGATCGTACTGTTCTTTTAAATCTTTATAGATCTTTAATTAGATCTAAATTGGATTATGGATCCATAGTTTATGGATCCGAAAGAAAATCTTATTTGAAATCTTTGGATACTATTCATCACCAAGGTTTACGTCTGGCTCTAGGGGCTTTTCGTACTTCCCCCGTCGAAAGTTTATACGCTGAATCAAATGAACCATCATTGTGTATAAGAAGAGAGAAATTGTCTCTTCAGTATATTACTAAATTAGCCGCCAATCCACGTAATTCAGCTTATGATTGTGTTTTAACCCTAAATATGAAAGATTTTACAACAACAAACCAACGGCTATTAAACCCCTTGGCCTGAGAATACAACCGTTACTTGAAGAGGCCAATATTAATATTAAAAATGTTCAGCATTTCTCTTTTCCATCAAAAGAGCCATGGACGTTAAACCCGCCAAAGATTATATTAGACCTTCATAAAAATAAAAAAACAGAAGTTGAGTCGCATATTTTTAGAAATGAATTTTTAGAAATCAAATCAAATTATAAACATTACTTGTCAATTTATACAGATGGTTCGAAACAAGATGAGAAAGTTGCTTGTTCTGTTATTAGTCCAAATTTTACTGACAGTATCAGATTACCTGATAATAGCTCCATTTTTTACCGCCGAAGCCAAGGCAATTGATATTGCACTTTACCATATCAGAGATCAGCCTGAAAAACAGTTCATGATTTATTCAGATTCTCTTTCTGTATTAAAATCCCTTAAAGATTTACACCATAGGAACCCATTAATTCAGCAAATTCTTAAAAAATATTATTATCTTTCCGCTTCAAAAGAAATTGTATTTTGTTGGCTTCCCAGCCATGTTAATATTCGTGGAAATGAATTAGCAGATTCAGAAGCCAAATCTGCATTATCCTTAGTAATAACCAATTTCAAAATTCCTCACTCCGACTTTAAATCAAACGTCTGTCAATACATCAACAACAAATGTCAGTCTGTTTGGGAAACACAAACTTATAATAAATTAAATGAAATCAAACCAAATTTTAACAGCAAATGCACATTCTCTAATCTCAGCAGAAAAGAACAAACAAAAATCACGAGATGTAGACTTGGACACACTAGAATTACTCATTCTTATATTTTAAACAATTAACAAGCTCCATTCTGCATTCCTTGCAACGAACCTTTTACAGTCAAACATTTTCTTATCACTTGTGCAGAATTTAATTATATTCGCACAAAGTATTTTAATGTAAAAACTATAAAGGAACTTTTTAATGATATACCAACGAAGAAAATACTCGACTTTCTTAAAGAGATCGGACTTTTTAATAAAATATAACCAGTATTTTTAATAAGTCATTGATACTTTATCCTTTTAAAATGAACACATCAATCCTAGATATTTTTAATTTCTCATTAAATAAAATCCTCATATAATATAAAAATTATTAGACGCTATATGCCCTTTTAGGGTTGAGCGTCTATAAATAAAATATCCATCCATCCATCCGAATCTAATGCACATTGACAGGCCATGACAAAAAAAAAAAAAAAAAAAAAAAAAAAAAAAATAAAAAAAATAAATAAAAAAGAAAGACATACGTACAGTTTCAAAACCATCGGCATAAAACTGCAGGAGGAGTTAGGACATAATGTTGGGTCAAACAGTAGTGTTTATTTCAAAAGTATTTTAATATAATTTGTACGTGCGTGCTGTGTTTTTGCTTGTCCGCGCAATCACGGCCTGACTGACATGTGTTCGGAGAGATCCGTCTGGATTAGCGCTTAACATGCTTGGTAAAATTTCAGCAGACGACATTTTGAAATATTCTGCTTATTTTACCCAGACAATGCCTTGACATTGCAAATTGTCTCCCCGGGAGACATTTTACATGAAACGTCAAAGCCTATTTTCTGAGAAAATAAGAAAAAATATAATATAAGCGTCGTGTACTGAATTTGCCCATAGAGTTGTAAAGAATAAAAAAATAATGTAAATGATGTCTTCTTAAAATGTCGGCACTACTGTATGTTTTTCTTTATTTTATTTTATTTGATTTCATTTTTGTTTTTCGTCTTTTTTTCCAGGATTTTCGTGTGCTATTCCTTGTCTGTCTGTGTCTTGTGGCTAAAGTTCACTCTGCCGGTAAGTGCCTGTATTTATATACCCATTTGTGCCTAGCGTCCCATAATTGGGACATTGGCAAACTTTGTAGACCCAGATCAGACGGCGTCTGAGGGTCTACACTGTTTGCATCAATAACAGGCATTTTAATAAAAAATGGTAATAAAGAAAACTGACCAGGCACCCCTTAAACTGTAAATGGACTGGTTCAAAGAGTTCAGGTAGAAGATTCCACTCGGCATAAATGGGTTAACTGCTTAATAAAGTATCTTTATTACCAAATCAGCCCGCATCATACTGATGACAAACTCGGATAATACAGAAAACATCAGCTAATACGAGTCGTACTATATTGGCACATGTTTTCCCTGTAATGGCCGACGTTTTCCAGTATTGGCCGATTTTCTCCAATTGGCTGAGTTTCTTACATGTATCTGATGGCTGGTTTTACCCGGTTTTAAGTCATTTTCAATGTATTACAGGCATATTAAGAAAAAGGAATTCATGACATGGACTTGGCCATAAAGTTGCTATGAAAATCGTACTTATTGAGATATTCATCGTTAAGCAAGCTTTTTTATTTATTTTTTAAAAAACTAACTAATATAATACTATTTAATGGGTGTTTTCATAAAAGCCCTGATAAAGGTCAAAGGAAGTCGTATTGGCCAGAGAATTGCTGTCATCCAAACGCCAATAGGACTTGCCGAGGACCTGTAACAGGTCTAATGTGAAAAATCCATATTATGACATTTTTATTGTTCAACTTTTTGTTTTCATTTTTTAAAAGAGTTGAACGTCCATAAAACCTCATCGACTAGTTTATACCGTAAAATATTGGCCCCGTTATAATACCGTAAGATTTTGCCCTCCTTAACCCCTTGGGTTTTATCCCCTAAATCATTGTAACTTTTGGTATATTAGCCAGGTCAAATACGTTTAAAAGTCGTGCCAAACATTGCATTGGTATGATGTAAGTTATTTGGAACAAATTAGAACAATAATTACTCAGTTGAATAATTATAGATTGCCACTAATCAACTTGGACAAAAGCAATGACTATCGTTACAGGTCCTTTGCTCAGCTTTATTGGCCCTCGGCCTTTCATCGTGGGCCAATACAGCCGATCTCGGACCTGTAACTCGGCCAATACGAAATTACTTGATAATAATAGTGTATCAATGATTGCATAGGTTGATCTCTGATTTCACGCCTCACATATTTTTTTCTGCTTTTTTTTGCACCGTGTTTACTTATCTCGTATTATTATGCTTTTGTCAACCATGTAAATGAGGGATATCCGTGTTTACTTACGTGATGGAGGTGGGTAAACGGGGGGAGTTTTGGAGGTGGAGATAATTGTCTCCCCTGTCAGAATTCCTAACTGGTCCCACGCACATCATATATAGCTATGTAACAAAGTAAGTTATTATCGATGATGAGAAACCATATAAAAAGATATTTAGAAGTGTGTCGGTGCTCACAGTCTCTCCGTATAGTGCATAATAGTGATAATAGTATATTGAAATTTTAAATATGTTGAACAGCGTTAAATCACTGTTCACAAAATGGAAAATGCAATATTGTTCGCCATTTCTGTACTTTATGTACATACTTGGTTATATGTATACCTGTAGAACTCAAGGACCAGTAGGCCTATGTTTCTGAAATAAAATTATCTTATCTAAAAATTATCTTATCAATGATCCGCGCCATCAGAAAAGGTATCACCGAGGAAGATGTGAAAAGTAAATATTCAGATCCGCCACTGAAGCCGCACAGTCGGTCTATATTAAATGTACACGTGTTACATAGGAGCCGGGGCACAGGATTTTTCTACAAGATTAGGTGTGCGTCCAGCGAAGATTCAGGTCAGCCTGCTTATCAACACATTCTAGGCAGAACCTCAGCCGCCCGTCTAACGATAGCTTAGATGTTTGGTTACCCATACAGCGCAAAGCAATAGCTGACCAGCCTGCGCATTTGCGCAGGCTGATCTGAGTCATTGCTTATATATAGCGGGCATGCAATCTTGTAGGAAATGTTTATTCTTTTGATGTTTTCGGTAAAATCTTTTATCGTTAGAGTATAAGAAACCATCATGAGTGTCCATGTAGGATAGAGAAACCTCACCCGAGGGGTAGGAATTTCATCCAGAGACGAGGCTTGCCGAGTCCCAGGTTAAAATTCTCTACCCCGAGGGTGAGATTTCTCTATCCTGCATGGACTGGTTTATGATGGAATCTTTTTCACCCGCCTTTAAGTGGATTATTCCTAGACCCCACAGGCCTATGACATGGTCATGTGAGATACAAGTTTGTAACATGGACAAAAGAAACTTGTAACATGGACAAAAGCCTATCTCATATAGGCAAAGGTGGGAGAAAAGTTAATCTTAGCCAGTTTTCTCTACTCTTCTTTTGGTTCTGTCTGATAAATATTTCTCGTTCTGATGTCCGCGTGCTTGTGCTTTGTTCATCCGTTCGGCACACTCATAATCGTAAGTGCAAGATATCTCAGAAAGTATTTGAGCTAGGCCTTTAACAGACTAATTGTGGCTTAGCATCAGCTTACCTGATGACTGTAAGCATTTTGCATTTCGCAAAATATTTTTAGCTGACTAATTAATCACATTGTCCGCAGTTTCCCATCTTTTGTACAGTGGAAACGTTACAAAACATCATGAAAACATGCCTATATAATTTTGACCCGCTTAAACCCATTTTTATATAGTAAAGGGGGGTTTACAGGAGTATACATTATTTTTCTTATTTTGCTAAAAACATAGCCGAGGCGGTTCTGACGAGTACCCACAATCTATGTAATGAGCAGAAATATGAAAAAAATATCAGGATTTTTTTTTATCTGAAAATTTTCCTTGTTGTTTTGGGTTCTAAAATTTTCAATATATTTGAATAGGCGTGTTTTCATAACGGAAGGTATATTTCATATTAGTGTCAACCTTACTATACCTAGCAGATCCGTTTAGCTTAGGCATTAGACGGATCTATTCTATAATATAAACATATTTTTTTTCATGTTTTTAGTTTCTCTGCAGTTCAATGGCAAACACTGCAGACCTTGATCAAGCGCCACGCTATGCGTCATATGTGGAATAATAAATGTAATGACCTTCGTCAATTACCTTGAAAACTTTATTGTTTATTTTCAGCCTATAACGAGGCCTGTACGGAGGACTCTGATTGCCCAGATCCCAGTATCACGTGTGGTTCTGAAGAGCCCAAGAAATGTGTTTGTGCAAACAATTTCGTCGTAGTTGGAACTGCCTGCAAAGGTAAGAATCGTGCATGTGCAGTATAGCGAATGAAATGTGCGAAAATTCAGAAAAGTCTGTTCATTTTCTGACCTAATAATAATTGCAACTCAACTAATTTAGTGTTATTTTATTGGTCGAAAGCAAATTTTTACTTCGATAAATCCACTGAGCAAGAATCTAGAAACTGATGCCTTAACGTAAGCCTGGACGTGAGCTTTGTATCTAATGTTACATGTATCAGTTTAAAGCACCGTTAGAAATATGAGATTGAATTTACATTCGTGGGTTTTATCGATGTGTAAACACGGGCGAAACACCTCACAAACTTATTACAGTCGACTCTCGTTATCTCGAAGTTCAAGGGACTCTCTGAAATACTCCGAGATATCCGTACGTCGACATATCAGATTTGATTATTTTAGGAAACAATAACTCGAACAAACGTTTCGGAAATGAATATGTAATTTGACCATTGAAGTTAGATAATATTGAAAATAAATATTGTGGATAAAGAGGGTAGGAGCAATTACTCCTCTTTTCCACAATATTTTGTTGCCTGTAGTTAGATTTCCCTGTTAAAGCAGGGACCAGATTTTTCACTTCGAGATAAGCGGTTTTTCGAGAAAAGCGAAATTGAGATAACGAGAGTCGACTGTATAAATTTCTAAGGGCTTTAATTAATATCTGAGTGATTCGCCTGCGTCACACATCGATAAAATCCATAAAAAGTAAAATTCATTTCTATAGCAGTCACAATTTATGCCTTATACAGTCGACTCTTATCTCGACTTCGCTTATCTCGAATACATGTAACTGCTTATCTCGAAGTGAAAATCTGGTCCCCGTTTTAACATGAAAATCTAACAACAGGTAACAAAATATTGTGGAAAAGAGGAAAAATTTGCTCCTTAGGAACCATTTCTCCTCTTTTCCACAATATTTCTAATAGATCTCTAACGTCAGGTGTCAAATAACATATTAATTTGCGAAATGTAGCTGTTTGTTTTATTTTTTTCCTAATTCTACATATCTGGTATGTCGAGGTACGGACATCTAGAAGTATTTCTGAGAGTCCCTTGGATAACGAAAGTATTTCGACATTGCAGTGCCAGTTCAGCACCGTGAAAACGCATACCCTAAATTCTATTTGAGGAATCTATATTTCTAAGGGAAATAACTTGACATGGAACAAAACAGTTCATGTTATAAAGTGTAGACTCCTTTCATGGGATAAAGGCATAAATGGGTTAATAGAATTAGGCCATTACTTCTTCGGAAAACTAACCTGCAGGTCTGTTAAGCCCGTTTGTAAAACAGAAATTGTTCTGACATTCAGCCTGAGCACAAGCGACTGAATCTTTTGGCGTGTCTGGTGTAGTTTAAAAATGCTCTGACCCAAACAAAGAATTACGACATTTCTGAACTGCAAAAATAAATAAGATTAATACATTTTTTTCTGTTGTGTTAAAAAAATCTATCTGTTCGTGTGCGTCCACAGTTTCTTGCTTGCATACGTTATACTGAGAAATAAACGATTCAAATATATCCTCAAATATTCATTTTACATAAACGCACTAAATCAGGTTTACAATTAACATGTATTTGTCTTCGTTTTCTTTTGCCAATAAAGGGTGTTGCGTCTCTTTTTTGTACCAGAATATTTAAAGCTTAGCACTCTGGGTAAAAAGTTCAGCAAACGACATTTAAAAATATTTATTTATTATTTCCCAGAAAGCAGGTTTTGAATTTCTATACCTGCTGTCTCCATCAGAGACAGACTGCAAGAAATGTCAGAGTTAACATCTCAACAGCTATATTGTGGATGTATTGAGCACGTATCTGCTTCTCGACAGTAAGTTTATCCAGCCGCCTGTCAGTTTCTGTTAGTCACACTCTCACTGTCAGCATGTATCTATTTGCCGACCCCGGTGGCTCAGTCGAAAGCACGTCTGAACATGAAATATTTTCTAGGATATTGTTTCCCTTCCGCTGATTCAAGAAGGGCAATAGTCAGTTCCTGCCGAAAGTTTGTGCACAAGACCTGGTTAACCCACTTAGAGGTCTAAGAAAAGTGTAGTTAGGTAAACGGACCGGCTCGACATAACCTTAATAATGTTGACTGGGCCTTTAAACTCTAACTCTAACTCAAATGTCAATTCCTTCGCAGCTTCCGTCCCTGATGGGGTTTGCACTGGTGATGATGCTAGTGGATGTGTAAGCAACACTGTGTGTACAAATGACAAATGCGCATGCAAAACAGGTTATGAAGCTGGAAATGGACTATGTACACAGATCTGTAAGTATTTTCACGTCTTACATATATTGACATCATTTTCAACTGCCTTTATAACACAGTACCCTGAGACTTCTTTTTAAGAAAATTTATAATATGACGGTTCGGATGTAAGGTTGTTTAAAAGTGGACTCCTAAAGTGTTGTCCCCAAACCAAATGTATAGATTATATAGAAAAAATGACCATAAAATGGTCATTTTTCTATATAATTTATACATTTTGGTTTGGATACAACGCAGTTGTTGAGTCAACACGTTTTCTTTTCTTTTCTTTCTTTTTGTTTTATGAATGCCAGCAATAGTGTTATAAAGAGGTTATTGTGTAGTACTATAGACTGTAAGATTGTATTATGTTTTTTGATACTCATTAGAAGCGCCTCACTTTTTGGAACAGATCTCTCGTTATTAGTTCGTAAGAGTGAACTATGTTAGTAAGTAGAGTATACTATGGCGGGTCTCCTCATTTGCTATCAAATGATTGCCTATTGGCTCTGGAAATTGAAGACTTATATGGTGCATTACGAAAACATGCCTTTCAAATACTTAAAATTTTACCACCAAGATGAAAGTTTTCAGATAAAAAATCTGATCTTGTTCATATTTCTGCTCAAAACAAAGAGTGTGTGTACTCGTTAGAATGGCCTCATCCCACAAACTATGTTTTTCTTATTTCTGCATAAAAACTGAGTTTTTATGCAGAAGTAAGAAAAATAATGAATATTACTGTAGACCGCAGTTTTACTATAAAAGGGTTATAAAAGTGGGGTTTAATGGGGTCAAATTTTATACGCATGTTTTCGTGATGGACTTTATTATGAACCCCTCACAGAGTTTCAGGCAAAGTTTACTCTGCATATAAAGTGTACTGAAGGACTTAGAAAGCGCAGCACATCTTAACTCAATACATGTGAGACGCCAATCTTGTTCAGATAATGCTACCGTGAGCAAACTTTCGAACGATATATTAAGTTTTATCGCAAAACCCATTGTAGTACATTTTTAAATATTATAAGATCGAAATGCGAAACAGTCAATAAAATTGTTAAAAAAAAAGAAGAAAAAAAACACAAAGATGCGAAATTTAGCTTTTATGACAAGGGATACCAACAATAGATCTTTAAATAAACAAACACGTTTTCAAGCAGACCTTCGAATGAAAGTGGACATGATTGCCGGGTTGCTGCACGATGAAGTGCTACACAAGAGGTATACCCTTCTCTTGATCTTCATTAAAAGTGACAGGAAAAGTTCTGCTCGGATTGCTGATAACAGTTTGTCCAATAAAATGGGTAGTCCCTGTCACAAAACAGATATATGTTAAACCTTAAAAATTAGGTTTATGGTAAAAGACTTTCTCATGACACATTTACAATTAATGATTCTTTAACATGCAATATAAATGATACATTGTGTTTCTTTTTTATTGAACAGAAATTCGAGGTGTTATCCAAAAGTTGCATTTTAGAGACCAGCAGTATATGTATCGGACTTTTTAGTCCAGGCACAAAATCATATTGAATTTCTGGTTATATGTTTGGACTTGTAAAGGACCGCTTTGAAGATTGAAATTTGCATTACGAAAACACGCCTGTTCAAATATATAGAAAATTTCACCTCCAAAAATTGAAAATTTTCAGATGAAAAACTCTGACTTATGTTAGTGGGTAGAGTATACTGTGGTGCATTGCGAAAACGTGCCTATTTAAATGAAATATACTGAAAATTTTACCACCAAAAATGAAAAATTTGAGATGAAAAACTTTGATATTTTTTCATATTTCTGCTCAAAACCTAAATTGTGGGTACTCGTTAGAACCGCCTCGGCGAGGCAGTTCTAACACGTACCCACAATCCATGTTTTTGAGCAAAAATAAGAAAAATAATGACTACCCCTGTAAACCCCAGTTTTACTATATAAAATTAGAGATTAATGTGATCCGAATTATGTAGGAATATTTTCGTGATGGCTTTACAGCGGAAGATGCACTTGCTTTCAGAAGCATCCATCAATTCCGCGATACTCTTGTTCTAAGTCTTACAATGTAACACCAAACTGACGACATATTGAAATAGTGTTCTTTTTTTTTTTACCTGGGTACAGGTTTTGATATTACATGCAAATTATCTCCATGGGAGGAAACCGGAAAAACAGACCCAGTCAGAGGCTCTGCCTCTCTCTGTCTCTCTGTCTCTCTGAATACGATGTCTGATGAGAGTCCACATTGTTTCCATTTAGTACCGGAATTTCTGTAAAACAAAGCCATCAAGACACCTTGCTATTAGAAATCAGTCCATATAGTTGTAGAATAGTCCACTCGATAAATATGGGTTAACTAGTTTGAAGTATGGACGAATGTTATAAAAAGCTAACAGTATTTACCCTAAATATTCGAGCACGTAATTAACTTCTTATTGTCATGCTTGAAGTCGATTTTGCTATCGGTTGGTATTGTTAGAAGTGCTAGTCTATTGGTAAACAGTGTGAACTCTGATCAGACGCCACGTTCTGTGGCGTCTGATGTTGGTCTACACTGTTTACGCAGTCTTGTCTGTCCCAAAACTTAAAGTACATACAGTGAGTGAATAGAAGTGACTAAACCCTTGTCATGCTGAACAAATGAAGATGTCACGCCCATTTATTATCAGCCAATCAGATGAGTTAATTCAGACTGTTTAGATACAAAATCCTATACTGAATGACCAACAGTGCACATCCAGATCAGTTCACAAACTCAGTGACAAACAGTATAAATAAATTTCTGTTGACGTCTACAGAAGCCAACTGATTTGGATCTAAACGGTTAGCAAATGTGGGGCATATCTGGGTTTAGCAGCACCAGGGTTAATGCTTGTCATTCATTGCAAATTGACATTGTTTCCTTGTCAGCTCCACTTTGCTGTCTGTCGTTTGTAATCGTGACACTTCATTAATGTTTTTGCTATTATTGTTTCATTCTAGATGACAAGACATGTACTAATGATGACGGCTGTTCTGCATTGGCTCATTCATCGTGTCAGGGGCAGACGGGCAGTATGAAGTGTAAATGTGTTCAAGGCTATAAAGTTGATGCAAACAAGCTTTGCATTAAAAGTAAGCTTCACAAAGAGAAATATAGCAGTACTCTTCAACCACTTTATAACACGGTTCGTTGTAATACGGCTTTGGATATAAAACGGTTCAAAGATGGATCCCAAAAATGCATAGATTATATTGAAAAATGACCAATAATCTATACATTTTTGTTTCGATATAACACGGTTGTTTAACTAACACGGTATATGCTGTGGACCCCAACAATAATGTTATAAAGAGGTCGTTGTTTTACTATTATCTCCTCCGGCAGGTAAAGTGCAAGATAGACTACACACTAACTATAGTCTCTTCTAGTTTGATTCCTCTGTTTTTGATTTATGTTCTCAGCGGAATTTTACTGATCTATAAATTGAAAATGTTCCACATCAATCACATCAATACGGAATACATATTAACATATATTTATTATGTTTTATTTCATTGAAAACGTTTCTTTTTGATATTGTGAAAGAATTTCCCACATATCACCTTGTTTACGTTTCATTTTCAAAGGGACAAAAAGCTGCTATCTTTAATAGAGATATACCATATAATAAAGGCAGAGGATTACTATAATTGGACTAACTTGTTTACAGAAAGTGATGTGGGAAGTTTATTGTTCTTGGTCATCTGACAGGGTAGAAGCTACGAAGAAAACATGTTAGCACGTAAGGGATGAAGGGGGCTGGGAATGGTGTAAAGTAACCCCTCTTTTAATTATTATACTTTGTTTGTGGTGGGGTATACTGTTTTCATGTTGTCCGCCGTCCGTCTGTGCGTCCGTCCGTGTGTCCGTCCGCAACGCTGTTTTTTTCCTAATATCTGGAAAACGCAGCGATGGATATTCGTTCATTTCTGCAGACACATTGATATCAATAAGGTGTACCTACGTAAGTATAAAATAAGGGCTAGGGACCAATTCTCTTGGAGTTATTGCGCTTTGTATTTTTTTTCTTAATGCAGTAAAAAGTTTGTGTGGACACTATCTCTTAACCAATGGCTTTAAGTTGACCAAACTAGCAAAGATACAGCATCAGGATGGGGGAAAGAAGTAATTAGATTGTGGTGACCTTTACCTTATTTTCAAGGTCACTACAGTATAAATACTCAAAGTGAGCCTTGTTAATGCAGTAAACAGTTTGTGTGCTCACTATCTCTTTAACCAATGGCTGGAATTTGACCAAACTATCACAGATACATCATCAGGATAGGTGAAAGAAGTGATTAGATTTTGGTGACTTAAACTTATTTTCAAGGTCAAAACATTATAAATACTCAAAATTGAGCCTTGTTAATGTAGTAAAAAGTTTGTGTGCACACTATCTCTTTAACCAATGGCTGGAATTTGACCAAACTAGTATAAGGAAAAGAATTGATTAGATTTTGGTGACCTTGACCTTGACCTTATTTTCAAGGCCACTACATTAAATACTCAAAAAGTGAGCCTTGTGTGCACTCTATCTCATGAATCAGTGGATAAAATTTGACCAAATTAGGACAGATAAATCACTGGGATTGGGGAAAGAAGTTTTCAAGGTCACACTGGCACTTGGAACTCAAATTTTAATAGAAAAAATTTTGTTTGTACACTATATCTTGAACCAATGGCGGGAACGTTAACTACATGTAGCACAGATACATTAGTAGGACATGGGAAAGAAGTGATTAGATTTTTGTTACCTTGACCGCATTTTCAAGGTCACTACATTATAAAGACTCCAAAAAATGAGCCTTATAAAAAGTTTATGTGCACACTATCTCTTCAACCAATGGCTGGAATTTGACTAAACACAGACACATTCATCAGGACAGGGGAAAGAAGTGATTGGATTTTGGTGACATTGGCTTTATTTTCAAAGTCACTTCATTATAAAAAAAATGGGTCTTGTGTGCACTCTATCTCATTAACCAATAAATGGAACTGTACCAAACTAGCACAGATATATCATTGGGATTGGGGAAAGAAGTGATTAGATTTTGATGACCTTTATCTTGTTTTCAAAGTCACACCAGCACTTTGAAACTCTATTCTGATAGAAAAAAAAAAAGCTAGTGTGTACACTATATCTTGAACCAGTGGCTGGAATTTTAACAAACTAGCACAGCTACATTGTTATGACAGGAAAAATAATTGATTAGATTTTGTGACATTGACCTCATTTTCAAGGTCACATCATTATAAAGACTCTAAAAATGACCCTTTTGTGCTTCCTATCCTATAAATCATGAGATGGAATTTGCTCAAGTGAGCACAGATAATTTATTGGGATGAGGAAAAGAAGTGACACGATTTTGCTGACCTGGACCTCACTTTCAAGGTCAAACTGACACTTTGAAACTCAAGTTTTGACAGAAAAAAAAACTTATGTGACATATTTGATATTAGCAAGGTGTAATAAGGTACATAAGAGAAAGTAAGGGCTAGCATGCTTTGATTTGTCCCGCTGAAAACGGATATACCCTGCCTTTGCAAACAGTGCAGATCCAGATCAGTTGGCTTCTGAAGAAGCCAACTGATCTGGATCTGCACTGTTTGCCATTTAGTACTTGAATTTGTATCAACAACCTTGATCAAGTAGTCTGATTTGCTGAAAAATAGAAGTGGGCAAATTCTTTTTTTTTTAGATTGGACCCCTTTTTCAGAAGGATATGGAGGAAAGCAAAAATGACGTCATAAAAGTTGTCTCCCTTGTACAAAAATGGCAGAAATTCAGCCAAGCATACCCAGTTCTCTTAAATCATATTCGCTTTATATTAACCCTTTATAGAATAAATAAACTCCCCCATATTATATATTTGAAAAGTCCAATTTCTTTTTTAGGTATGCCAGGCTGTATGATTTACATATTCCTAGAGAAAAAATGGTTGATTTATTTTCAAAGAATGGAGACTCTGATCAGACGCCGCATTTTTTACATGAGAATTTATTTCATGATGTACGCATTCATGCAGTCCGATCAACAACCTCATCGGGCGCTCAATGACAATACGAAAACACGCCTATTAAATATGTAGAAAATTTCACCTAAAATACCTGGAAAACAATCAGATAAAAACGCTGTTAAAATACTTATTTTTGCTCAAAATATAGATTGTGGGTGCTCATTAGAACCGCCTTGGCGAGGCGGTTCTAACAAGTACCCACAATCTATAGTTTTATCAGAAATAAGAAAAAAAAACAACAAAAAAAAAAACAACAAAAAACAAATATGTTTACTACTGTAAACCCAAGTTTTACTATATAAAAGTGGGGTTTAAGGGGATCAAAATTATATAGGTATTTTTTCGTGATGGAAAGCCTAGGATCCAAAGCCTCTTTCCAAAAGAACAATATACACTCTAATTACAATACGCGCATGCGCAGTCAAATCGAAGTCCTCATAGCGATATTATAAGGCACATGTGAGCTGCAATGTCAAATGTGTACCATAGGTGATATGCGCTAGGTAGAGATTCATTCAGTCTGATCAGGATCTTCACTGGGTGCATTTTGGGTAGCCAAGGATGCAAAGTTCATTCAGGCGGACGACAAAGACCCTGATCAGATTGCGCGGACGCGTATGCTGATTTGAATCTTTGTTTGACGCAGGCAGATTTGAATCTTTTTTACATCACGAAAACATGCCTATATAATTTTGACCCCCTTAAACCCCACTTTTATATAGTAAAACTGGGGTTTACAGGGGTATACATTATTTTTCTTATTTCTGCTCAAAAACATAGGTTGTGGGTACTCGTTAGAACCGCCTCGGGGAGGCGGTTCTAACGAGTACCCACAATCCATGTTTTGAGCAGAAATATGAAAAATATCAGAGTTTTTTTATCTGAAAATTTTCAGTTTTTGGAGGTGAAATTTTCTATATATTTGAATAGGCGTGTTTTCGTAATGTAGAAGCACATATTTAAAGGTTCATCGTCTTACGATACAACTCATTTTCTTACATTAAATAGCCAGCGCAAGACGAAACCAACAAAATGGCATGTGCGCCCAGCGAAGTCTTCGCTGGGCGCACATGCCATTTTGTTGTTTTTTGTCATGCGCTGGCTGATTTTAGCTGTTTGATCAAAGTCTTTGTTGTCCGCATGGAGAAAGCTTTGGTCATTAGCTACCCATTGAGCGCACAGCGACGACGCTGATCAGTTTTGGCGGATACAAAATGTACACATGCCATTTTTTTTGGTTTTGTCGTGCGGTGGCTCATTTTGTTTTATCTTTCTTTGTAGCTATCGGTGATACCTGCGAGACTGATCCGGATTGTACCACTATTGCAAACTCCTATTGCGGTACAACAAGTCAGAAATGCAAGTGCAATGCAGGATTCATGGGTGCTGATGGAGCCGCCGAATGTACAGCTATTTGTAAGTATTGGCTTTGTTAGAAAGACCCCCAGTGGGCACATGACATTTATACAACGTTGCATTAATGTCGATGCAACGTCATTACGTTGCATTGACGTTAAATGTGACGTTATATAACCGACATGTGCCCGCTGGGACAAAAAGTCAGTAGTATTAATATTCTATGGATATTCGTCAGTTTACAAACTTTATTCGACCTAACTACTGTATTGGGCGCTCAGAGATTCCGAAAGTATTTGAAACACGTGGGATGAAATATCAATGTGTAGGCTTTTTCCCAGTTGTGGCACAGGACTAGTTACTAAATAAGGGGATGTCACATACCTGTGAATGTAAATAGTTTGCATTATAAAGGTTGCCCTTGGAAACACTCAACACGTAAAAGACGGAAATCATAGTATCGGTCTCATTGAGACTCTTCATATGACAGCATTGTAGTTTGCTGGACAACATATGCCCCTTGCACTGGCTTTAGCAGAATCCTGCTAAGTCAGTGGCTATTTATTAAATAGATATGAATTACCCTGAAATTGGTGAACAGTCTACATCATGAAAACAAGCCTATATAATGTTGACCCCCTTAAACCTCACTTTTATATAGTAAAACTGGGATTTATAGGGGTATGCATTATTGGTCTTAGTTTGGTTTAAACAGTATTTATTTAGAACTCTTCATACACACACATATTGTTATATATAGGGTGTTCAGTTATTTTAAGCATTATGTTTACTATGTTTCCATAGATAACTTTATTTACTATGTTTCCATAAATCGAACTTCTGAAACAACATGTTTACAATAACATGTTGTTTATGTCCTTGATTCTGGACTGAGTTATTTTTGGCATGTCATAGAATATTTAGAAGTTTCTTGACTGAAACTGGAAAATAAGGGATGCCTGTAGTAAATTCTTTATCTAGAAGGTTCTTTGATATTATATAAGGAGGAAAGATTTTCATATGGGCATCTTTGTATACTTTCATCGGAAATTATTCCATACTGGATTACTTTAATATTTTATTCATCCTGGACTTAAATTCTGAATTCAGGAACTTTAAATTGTGGGATCAGAAACTGTTATTCAAAGGATTTATTTTATAAAATTCTTGTGGAATATTTCTGAGGAACTTTGTGACATAAACTTGAAAGGTACTGTTTACTTACATTCTTACATTCTTTTGGTTTGAATCTTGTCTTATTTTTTGTGAATAAATATTGTTAATAATTTAAAGCTTGTTGCTTGTAACAATATATATATAAATAAATATATATATATATATATATATATATATATATATATATATATATATATATATATATAAATATATATATATATATATATATATATATATATATATATATATCACGAAGCTTGGGAACAACACTTAAACAATATAACATCAAAAATATCTGGCAGACAAGTAGATTTCTCATTACGAAAACAAGCCTATTCAAATATACTGAAAATTTTACCACCAAAAAATAAAATACCCACAATCTATGTTCTGAGCAGAAATATGAAAAATATCAGAATTTGTAATTGATTGTTTTATTTTATTTTTGGGTGGTAAAATTTTCAGTATATTTCAGGTGTCCGTGGTAACATGAACCCTCGTATCAGGTAAAAATGAACTTTTATAATCTGAACGTGAGCTCTGCAGGTGTGCGATAAAAAAAATGAACCATCATTCTCTGAAAGTGAGACCAAGTGTCCGCAGTAAACATGAACCATCATTTTCTGGAAGTGAGACCAGACGTCCTCGGTAAACATGAACCATCATTATCTGGAAGTGAGACCAAGCGTCCGCGGTAAACATGAACCGTCAGTATCTGTAAGTGAGACCAGGCGTCCGCGGTAAACATGAACCATCAGTATCTGGAAGTGAGACCAGGCGTCCGCGGTAAACATAAACCATCAGTATCTGTAAGTAAGACCAGGCGTCCGCGGTAAACATGAACCATTATTATCTGGAAGTGAGACCAAGCGCCAGCGGTAAACATGAAACATTATTATCTGGAAGTGAGATCAGGCGTCCGCGGTAAACATGAACCATTATTATCTGGAAGTGAGACCAAGCGCCAGCGGTAAACATGAAACATTATTATCTGGAAGTGAGATCAGGCGTCCGCGGTAAACATGAACTATTATTATCTGGAAGTGAGACCAGGCGTCCGCGGTAAACATGAAACATTATTATCTGGAAGTAAGACCAGGCGTCCGCGGTAAACATGAATCATCATTATCTGGAAGTGAGACCAGGCGTCCGCGGTAAACATGAACCTTCATTATCTGGAAGTGAGAAAAGGCGTCCGCGTTACACATGAACCATCATTATCTGAAAGTATGTGTCCGTGGTACATGAACCTTCATTATCTGTAAGTGAGACCAGGTGTCAGCAGTAAACATGAACCATCATTATTTGGAAGTGAGTTCATGAGTCCGTGGTACATGAACCAGCATTTTCTGGAAGTGAGACCAGGTGTCCTTGGTAAACGTCTTCGGCTCACTTGTAACATTGAACAAGTTCGTACCCACTTATTTCCAAATAGCATAGAGTTAAAACAGGGTAGATAGAGGTCATCAATTTAAGGGGAGAGGATGGGGGGAGTAGAATTCTTAGATTTTGCAGAGCCATGTCAATTTGTTGGTTACTTCCGTCAAGGGAATTTATCTGTATGTCATTTTAACAACATTTTATACTAAAATGACATCAATGAGATGTCGAATCCGTCAAGGGAAGTTATTTAAGTGTCATTTTTAACAATCTTTTATACTAAAATTAATCGGTGAGAGGTCGAATGCGACATGGGAAAATATCTAAATGCAATTTTGTAACAACAACTTTTTATACTGAAATGACGTCGGTGAGGTCGAAACCGTCAACGAAAATATCTAAATGTCATGTTTAACAATCTTTTGTACTAAAATGACGACGGTGAGAACTCGTCAAAGGAAATTATCTAACTGTCATTTTTAACAACCTTTTATTAGCTCACCTGAGCACGAAGTGCTCATGGTGAGCTATTGTGGTCAGTCAATGTCCGTCGTCCGTCGTGCGGTGTCAACAATTGCTTTAAAAGCCTACTCCTCCTACACCCCTGGGCCAATATACTTGATACTTGGTAGGAAGCATCAGGGTGACTTGTAGATCAAAAATAGCTAAAATCGTGCCGATCGGAAATCAAAGATGGCCGCCATCTTGAAAATCTATTTTTCGCTTCTTCTCCTGAACCGAAAGGTCAATTGACTCCAAACTTGCTAGGAAGCATCAGGGTGACTTGTAGATCAAAAAAAGCTAAAATCGTTCCGATCGGAAATCCAAGATGGCCGCCATCTTGAAAATCTATTTTTCGCTTCTTCTCCTGAACCGAAAGGCCAATTGACTTCAAACTTGCTAGGAAGCATCAGGGTGACATGTAGATCAAAAATAGCTAAAATCGTGCCGATCGGAAATCCAAGATGGCCACCATGGCCGCCGTCTTGAACATCTATTTTTCGCTTCTACTCCTAAACCCAAAAGCCAATTTCGAAACTTGGTAGGAAGCATTGGGGTGACTTATAGATCAAAAATAGCTTAAATCGTGCCGATCGGAAATCCAAGATGGCCACAATGGCAGCCATCTTGAAAATCTATTTTTCGCTTCTTCTCCTGAATCGAAAGGCCAATTGACTCCAAACTTGATAGGAAGCATCGGGGTTACTTGTAGATCGAAAATAGCTAAAATCGTGCCGATCGGATATCCAAGATGGCCGCCATGGCAGCCATCTTGAAAATCTATGTTTCGCTTCTTCTCCTGTACTGAAAGGCCAATTGACTCCAAACTTGCATGGAAGCATGAGGGTGACTTGTAGATCAAAAATAGCTAAACACGTGCCGATCGGAAATCCAAGATGGCTGCCATGGCCGCCATCTTGAAAATCTACTTTTCGCTTCTTCTCCTGAACTATAAAGACAGTTGGCTCCAATTTGCTAGGAAGCATCAGGGTGACTTGTAGATCAAAAATAGCTAAAATAGTGCTGATTGGAAATCCAAGATGGCCGCTATGGCAGCCATCTTGAAAATCTATTTTTTTTGCTTCTTCTCCTAAACCTAAAAGCCAATTGACTCCAAACATGGTAGGAAGCATCAGGGTGACTTAAAGATCAAAATAGCTAAAATCGTTCCAATCGGAAATCCAAGATGGCCGCCATGACAGCCATCTTGAAAATCTATTTTTTGCTGATTCTCCTGAACTGAAAGGCCAATTGACTCCAAACTTACTAGGAAGCATCCGAGTGACTTGTTTAAGCACTCATCATGAATCTTGCTCAAAATATTTGTCTTGATGATTTCTAGGTCAAGTTCGAAACTTGGTCACCTGGGGTTAAAAACTAGGTCACCTGGCCAAATCAGCAGAAAACATTATTATCACTCTAGCGGTCACATTTTTTCTAGCAATCATTATGAATCTTGCTCAAAATGTTTGTCTTGATGATTTTAGGTCAAGTTCAAAACTGGGTCAGTTGGGGTCAAAAACTAGGTATTCTGGCCAAATCAGCTAAAACCTTGTTAACACTCTAGCGGTCACATTTTTGAAGCAGTCATCATGAATCTTGCTTAAATGATTTCTTGATGAGTTCTAGGTCAAGTTTGAAACTGGGTCACTTGGGGTCAAAAACTAGGTCACCGGGCTAAATCAGCGGAAAGCTTTAACACTCTAGCGGCCACATTTTTTAAGCAATCATCATGAATCTTGCTCAAAATGTTTTACTTGATGATTTCTAGGTCAAGGTCGAAACTGGGTCTCCTGGAGTCAAAAACTAGGTCACCAGGCCAAATCAGCGGAAAACCTTGTTAACACTCTAGTGGTCACATTTTTGAAGCAATCATCATGAATCTTGCTCAGCATATTTGTCTTGATTTCTAGGTCAAGTTTGAGACTGGAACAGTTGGGATAAGAAACTAGGTCACTGGGCCAAATCAGCAGAAAACCTTGTTAACACTTTAGCGGTTACATTTTTGAAGCAATCATCATGAATCTTGCTCAAAATGTTTGTCTTGATGAGTTCTAGGTCAAATTCGGAACTGAGTCACTTGGGGTCAAAAACTAGGTCACCAGGCCAAATCACCAGAAAATTTTGTTAAGACTCTAGTGGTCACATTTTTGAAGCAATCATCATGAATCTTGCTCAAAATGTTTGTCTTGATGATTTCTAGGTCAAGATCGAAACTGGGTCACAGGGGCTAAAAAACTAGGTCACCAGGCTTAATCAGCAGAAAACTGTTAACACTCCAGAGGTCACATTTTTTAAATAATCATCATAAATATTGCTCAACATGTTCATCTTGATGATTTCTAGGTCTAGTTTAAAACTAGGTCACTTGATATCAGAAAATAGGTCACCTGGTCAAATCAAAGGAAAACCTTGTTGATGCTCTAGAGGTCATATTTTTGAAGTGATCACCATGAATCTTGCTCAAAATGGTTGTGTTGATGATTTCAAGGTGATGTATATTTTTCTACCCAGTGACTTTCATAAGTTTTTTCCGTTTAGGTTGCATTTTTAGAGACCAGCAGTATATGTATCGGACTTTTTAGTCCAGGCACAAAATCATATTGAATTTCTGGTTATATGTTTGGACTTGTAAAGGACCGCTTTGAAGATTGAAATTTGCATTACGAAAACACGCCTGTTCAAATATATAGAAAATTTCACCTCCAAAAATTGAAAATTTTCAGATGAAAAACTCTGATTTATGTTAGTGGGTAGAGTATACTGTGGTGCATTGCGAAAACGTGCCTATTTAAATGAAATATACTGAAAATTTTACCACCAAAAATGAAAAATTTCAGATGAAAAACTTTGATATTTTTTCATATTTCTGCTCAAAATCTAGATTGTGGGTACTCGTTAGAACCGCCTCGGCAAGGCAGTTCTAACAAGTACCCACAATCCATGTTTTTGAGCAAAAATAAGAAAAAATAATGACTACCCCTGTAAACCCTAGTTTTGATATATAAAATTAGGGATTAAGGTGATCAAAATTATGTAGGAATATTTTCGTGATGGCTTTACAGCGGAAGATGCACTTGCTTTCAGAAGCATCCTTCAATTCCGCGATACTCTTGTTCTAAGTCTTACAATGTAACACCAAACTGACGACATATTGAAATAGTGTTCTTTTTTTTACCTGGGTACAGGTTTTGATGTAACATGCAAATTATCTCCATGGGAGGGAACCGGAAAAACAGACCCAGTCAGACGCTCTGCCTCTCTCTGTCTCTCTGAATACGATGTCTGATGAGAGTCCACATTGTTTCCATTTAGTACCGGAATTTCTGTAAAACAAAGCCATCAAGACACCTTGCTATTGAAATCAGTCCATATACGAGCGTAGTTGTAGAATAGTCCACTCGATAAATATGGGTTAACTAGTTTGAAGTATGGGCGAATGTTATAAAAAGCTAACAGTATTTAACTAAATATTCGAGCACGCAATTAACTTCTTATTGTCATGCCTGAAGTAGATTTTGCTATCGGTTGGTATTGTAAGAAGTGCTAGTCTAGTGGTAAACAGTGTGAACTCTGATCAGACGCCACGTTCTGTGGCGTCTGATGTTGGTCTACACTGTTTGCGCAGTCTTGTCTGTCCCAAAACTTAAAGTACATACAGTGAGTGAATAGAAGTGACTAAACCCTTGTCATGCTGAACAAATGAAGATGTCACGCCCATTTATTATCAGCCAATCAGATGAGTTAATTCAGACTGTTTTGATACAAAATCCTATACTGAATGACCAACAGTGCACATCCAGATCAGTTCACAAACTCAGTGATAAACAGTATAAATAAATTTCTGTTGACGTCTACAGAAGCCAACTGATTTGGATCTAAACGGTTAGCAAATGTGGGGCATATCTGGGTTTAGCAGCACCAGGGTTAATGCTTGTCATTCATTGCAAATTGACATTGTTTCCTTGTCAGCTCCACTTTGCTGTCTGTCGTTTGTAATCGTGACACTTCATTAATGTTTTTGCTATTATTGTTTCATTCTAGATGACAAGACATGTACTAATGATGACGGCTGTTCTGCATTGGCTCATTCATCGTGTCAGGGGCAGACGGGCAGTATGAAGTGTAAATGTGTTAAAGGCTATAAAGTTGATGATGCAGACATACTTTGCATTAAAAACAGTAAGCTTCACAAAGAGAAATATAGCAGTACTCTTCAACCACTTTATAACACGGTTCGTTGTAATACGGCTTTGGATATAAAACGGTTCAAAGATGGATCCCAAAAATGCATAGATTATATTGAAAAATGACCAATAATCTATACATTTTTGTTTCGATATAACACGGTTGTTTAACTAACACGGTATATGCTGTGGACCCCAACAATAATGTTATAAATAGGTCGTTGTTTTACTATTATCTCCTCCGGCAGGTAAAGTGCAAGATAGACTACACACTAACTATAGTCTCTTCTAGTTTGATTCCTCTGTTTTTGATTTATGTTCTCAGCGGAATTTTACTGATCTATAAATTGAAAATGTTCCACATCAATCACATCAATACGGAATACATATTAACATATATTTATTATGTTTTATTTCATAGAAATCGTTTCTTTTTGATATTGTGAAAGAATTTCCCACATATCACCTTGTTTACGTTTCATTTTCAAAGGGACAAAAAGCTGCTATCTTTAATAGAGATATACCATATAATAAAGGCAGAGGATTACTATAATTGGACTAACTTGTTTACAGAAAGTGATGTGGGAAGTTTATTGTTCTTGGTCATCTGACAGGGTAGAAGCTACGAAGAAAACATGTTAGCACGTAAGGGATGAAGGGGGCTGGGAATGGTGTAAAGTAACCCCTCTTTTAATTATTATACTTTGTTTGTGGTGGGGTATACTGTTTTCATGTTGTCCGCCGTCCGTCTGTGCGTCCGTCCGTGTGTCCGTCCGCAACGCTGTTTTTTTCCTAATATCTGGAAAACGCAGCGATGGATATTCGTTCATTTCTGCAGACACATTGATATCAATAAGGTGTACCTACGTAAGTATAAAATAAGGGCTAGGGGCCAATTCTCTTGGAGTTATTGCGCTTTGTATTTTTTTTCTTAATGCAGTAAAAAGTTTGTGTGGACACTATCTCTTAACCAATGGCTTTAAGTTGACCAAACTAGCAAAGATACAGCATCAGGATGGGGGAAAGAAATAATTAGATTGTGGTGACCTTGACCTTATTTTCAAGGTCACTACAGTATAAATACTCAAAGTGAGCCTTGTTAATGCAGTAAACAGTTTGTGTGCTCACTATCTCTTTAACCAATGGCTGGAATTTGACCAAACTATCACAGAGACATCATCAGGAAAGGTGAAAGAAGTGATTAGATTTTGGTGACTTAAACTTATTTTCAAGGTCAAAACATTATAAATACTCAAAATTGAGCCTTGTTAATGTAGTAAAAAGTTTGTGTGCACACTATCTCTTTAACCAATGGCTGGAATTTGACCAAACTAGTATAAGGAAAAGAATTGATTAGATTTTGGTGACCTTGACCTTATTTTCAAGGCCACTACATTAAATACTCAAAAAGTGAGCCTTGTGTGCACTCTATCTCATGAATCAGTGGATAAAATTTGACCAAATTAGGACAGATAAATCACTGGGATTGGGGAAAGAAGTTTTCAAGGTCACACTGGCACTTGGAACTCAAATTTTAATAGAAAAAAGTTTGTTTGTACACTATATCTTGAACCAATGGCGGGAACGTTAACTACATGTAGCACAGATACATTAGTAGGACATGGGAAAGAAGTGATTAGATTTTTGTTACCTTGACCGCATTTTCAAGGTCACTACATTATAAAGACTCAAAAAAAATGTGCCTTATAAAAAGTTTATGTGCACACTATCTCTTCAACCAATGGCTGGAATTCGACTAAACACAGACACATCATCAGGACAGGGGAAAGAAGTGATTGGATTTTGGTGAGATTGGCTTTATTTTCAAAGTCACTTCATTATAAAAAAAATGGGTCTTGTGTGCACTCTATCTCATTAACCAATAAATGGAATTGTATCAATCTAGCACAGATATATCATTGGGATTGGGGAAAGAAGTGATTAGATTTTGATGACCTTTATCTTGTTTTCAAAGTCACACCAGCACTTTGAAACTCTATTCTGATAGAAAAAAAAAGCTTGTGTGCACGCTATATCTTGAACCGGTGGCTGGAATTTTAACAAACTAGCACAGCTACATTGTTATGACAGGAAAAATAACTGATTAGATTTTGTGACATTGACCTCATTTTCAAGGTCACATCATTATAAAGACTCTAAAAATGACCCTTTTGTGCTTCCTATCCCATAAATCATTTGATGGAATTTGCTCAAGTTAGCACAGATAATTTATTGGGATGAGGAAAAGAAGTGATACGATTTTGCTGACCTTGACCTCACTTTCAAGGTCAAACTGACACTTTGAAACTCAAGTTTTGATAGAAAAAAAAACAACTTATGTGACATATTGATATTAGCAAGGTGTAATAAGGTACATAAGAGAAAGTAAGGGCTAGCATGCTTTGATTTGTCCCGCTGAAAACGGATATACCCTGCCTTTGCAAACAGTGAAGATCCAGATCAGTTGGCTTCTGAAGAAGCCAACTGATCTGGATCTGCACTGTTTGCCATTTAGTACTTGAATTTGTATCAACAACCTTGATCAGGTAGTCTGATTTGCTGAAAAATAGAAGTGGGCAAATTCTTGTTTTTTTAGATTGGACCCTTTTTTCAGAAGGATATGGAGGAAAGCAAAAATGACGTCATAAAAGTTGTCTCCCTTGTACAAAAATGGCAGAAATTCAGCCAAGCATACCCAGTTCTCTTAAATCATATTGGCTGTATATTAACCTTTTATAGACTAAATAAACTCCCCCATACTTTATATTTGAAAAGTCCAATTTCTATTTTAGGTATGCCAGGCTGTATGATATAGATATTCCTAGAGAAAAAATGGTTGATTTATTTTCAAAGAATGGAGACTCTGATCAGACGCCGCATTCTTTACATGAGAATTTATTTCATGATGTACGCATTCATGCAGTCCGATCAACAACCTCATCGGGCGCTCAATGACATTTCGAAAACACGCCTATTAGATATGTAGGAAATTCCACCTAAAATACCTGGAAAACAATCAGATAAAAACGATGTTAAAATACTTATTTTTGCTCAAAACATAGATTGTGGGTGCTCATTAGAACCGCCTTGGCGAGGCGGTTCTAACAAGTACCCACAATCTATAGTTTTAGCAGAAATAAGAAAAAACAACAACAACAAAAAAAAACAACAAAAAACAAATATGTTTACTACTGTAAACCCAAGTTTTACTATATAAAAGTGGGGTTTAAGGGGATCAAAATTACATAGGTATTTTTTCGTGATGGAAAGCCTAGGATCCAAAGCCTCTTTCCAAAAGAACAATATACACTCTAATTACAATACGCGCATGCGCAGTCAAATCGAAGTCCTCATAGCGATATTATAGAGCACATGTGAGCTGCAATGTCAAATGTGTACCATAGGTGATGTGCGCTAGGTAGAGATTCATTCAGTCTGATCAGGATCTTCACTGGGTGCATTTTGGGTAGCCAAGGATGCAAAGTTCCTTCAGGCGGACGACAAAGACCCTGATCAGATTGCGCGGACGCGTATGCTGATTTGAATCTTTGTTTGACGCAGGCAGATTTGAATCTTTTTTACATCACGAAAACATGCCTATATAATTTTGACCCCCTTAAACCCCACTTTTATATAGTAAAACTGGGGTTTACAGGGGTATACATTATTTTTCTTATTTCTGCTCAAAAACATAGGTTGTGGGTACTCGTTAGAACCGCCTCGGGGAGGCGGTTCTAACGAGTACCCACAATCTATGTTTTGAGCAGAAATATGAAAAATATCAGAGTTTTTTTATCTGAAAATTTTCAGTTTTTGGAGGTGAAATTTTCTATATATTTGAATAGGCGTGTTTTCGTAATGTAGAAGCACATATTTAAAGGTTCATCGTCTTACGATACAACTCATTTTCTTACATTAAATAGCCAGCGCAAGACGAAACCAACAAAATGGCATGTGCGCCCAGCGAAGTCTTCGCTGGGCGCACATGCCATTTTGTTGTTTTTTGTCATGCGCTGGCTGATTTTAGCTGTTTGATCAAAGTCTTTGTTGTCCGCATGGAGAAAGCTTTGGTCATTAGCTACCCATTGAGCGCACAGCGACGACGCTGATCAGTTTTGGCGGATACAAAATGTACACATGCCATTTTTTTTGGTTTTGTCGTGCGGTGGCTCATTTTGTTTTATCTTTCTTTGTAGCTATCGGTGATACCTGCGAGACTGATCCGGATTGTACCACTATTGCAAACTCCTATTGCGGTACAACAAGTCAGAAATGCAAGTGCAATGCAGGATTCATGGGTGCTGATGGAGCCGCCGAATGTACAGCTATTTGTAAGTATTGGCTTTGTTAGAAAGACCCCCAGTGGGCACATGACATTTATACAACGTTGCATTAATGTCGATGCAACGTCATTACGTTGCATTGACGTTAAATGTGACGTTATATAACCGACATGTGCCCGCTTGGACAAAAAGTCAGTAGTATTAATATTCTATGGATATTCGTCAGTTTACAAACTTTATTCGACCTAACTACTGTATTGGGCGCTCAGAGATTCCAAAAGTATTTGAAACACGTGGGATGAAATATCAATGTGTAGGCTTTTTCCAAATTGTGGCACAGGACTAGTTACTAAATAAGGGGATGTCACATACCTGTGAATGTAAATAGTTTGCATTATAAAGGTTGCACTTGGAAACACTCAACACGTAAAAGACGGAAATCAGAGTATCCGTCTCATTGAGACTCTTCATATGACAGCATTGTGGTTTGCTGGACAACATATGCCCCTTGCACTGGCTTTAGCAGAATCCTGCTAAGTCAGTGGCTATTTATTAAATAGATATGAATTACCCTGAAATTGGTGAACAGTCTACATCATGAAAACAAGCCTATATAATGTTGACCCCCTTAAACCTCACTTTTATATAGTAAAACTGGGATTTATAGGGGTATGCATTATTGGTCTTAGTTTGGTTTAAACAGTATTTATTTAGAACTCTTCATGCACACACATATTGTTATATATAGGGTGTTCAATTATTTTAAGCATTATGTTTACTATGTTTCCATAAATAACTTTATTTACTATGTTTCCATAAATCGAACTTCTGAAACAACATGTTTACAATAACATGTTGTTTATGTCCTTGATTCTGGACTGAGTTATTTTTGGCATGTCATAGAATATTTAGAAGTTTCTTGACTGAAACTGGAAAATAAGGGATGCCTGTAGTAAATTCTTTATCTAGAGGGTTCTTTGATATTATATAAGGAGGAAAGATTTTCATATGGGCATCTTTGTATACTTTCATCGGAAATTATTCCATACTGGATTACTTTAATATTTTATTCATCCTGGACTTAAATTCTGAATTCAGGAACTTTAAATTGTGGGATCAGAAACTGTTATTCAAAGGATTTATTTTATAAAATTCTTGTGGAATATTTCTGAGGAACTTTGTGACATAAACTTGAAAGGTACTGTTATCTTACATTCTTACATTCTTTTGGTTTGAATCTTGTCTTATTTTTTGTGAATAAATATTGTTAATAATTTAAAGCTTGTTGCTTGTAACAATATATATATAAATATATATATATATATATATATATATATATATATATATATATATATATATATATATATATATATAATCACGAAGCTTGGGAACAACACTTAAACAATATAACATCAAAAATATCTGGCAGACAAGTAGATTTCTCATTACGAAAACAAGCCTATTCAAATATACTGCACCAAAAAATAAAATACCCACAATCTATGTTCTGAGCAGAAATATGAAAAATATCAGAATTTGTAATTGATTGTTTTATTTTATTTTTGGGTGGTAAAATTTTCAGTATATTTGAATAGGCTTGTTTTCGTAATGAGAAATCTACTTGTCTGCCAGATATTTTTGATGTTATATTGTTTAAGTGTTGTTCCCAAGCTTCAATATTTCAGCTATTTTTGGACAATTACAATGCGGCAATATAATTAAAGCGCTCAGCAACAACAACCCCCACCCCACACAAAAAAAAACAAAAAAACAAAAAAAAAAAAAAAACACCCTACAACCGGAAGAAGAGTTCTCTGTAGTGCGGATTGTAACAACCGACGTGGTATCAGCAGGCGATCACTAAATATGCTGAGCTACTAACGCTCTTCACTCTAAAACTCAACATTGAAGCTGTAACCCATATTAGACAACCCCAGTAAGCATTCTACATAAATCTATAGCGGGCCGTTATCGGCCCGTCAGGGTAGCTGACGGGCCGATGACGGCCCGCTGTAGATTTATAAACAATGCTAGCTGGGGCAGACCTGTTTTTAACCTGATTTTAATCTCACCTGTTTTTAACAGCTAACGCTATCATCAGTTTTTCACACCTCACTATCATACCTATTTTAATCTAACTTTTAATCTTTCTTTATTCTCACGACGTGCAATCACCCTACATGTAATCTTCGCGAGAGGGTGTTGCAGTAAAACTATATAGACAGATAAATAGACTGAATTAACAAACTCCCTACATACTATATTTTAAAAGAGTCCAATCTCCATTTTAGGTGTGTCAGGCTTAGGTATTTAAATACTCCCAGAGAAAATGGCTAAACAACCTGCAAGCAGTGAGTCCCTAATCAGACAATTTTAGCAAACACTTTTATGCCTACTACATGGATCAAGACAAGCATTAAAGGTACTTGATACATGTATTAACTTCCTTTACGAAAACAAGCCTATTCAAATATATAATGAACATTTTACCACCAAAAGAAAAGAAATATTTCAGATAAAAAATTCTGATATTTTTCATATTTCTGCTCAAAACACAGATTGTGGGTACTCGTTAGAACCGCCTCGTCGAGGCGGTTCTAACGAATACCACAATATATGTTTTGAGCAAAAATAAGAAAAATAATGTATACCCCTGTAAACCCCGGTTTTACTATACAAAAGTGGGGTTTAAGGGTGTCAAAATTATATAGGCATGTTTTCGTGATGGAAGGATAAGATGACAGTGACGTCACTGAGTGTTTATGTTGTTAGACCAAGTCCATTTTAATGAATAAGTAAACGCACCCAAATAGCCACCTTCAATGAATATTTTAAGCAGCATTACCCGTTAGTCCACAGTAGCTCAGTGGTAGTTTTCCTAGACTACAAATCTGGAACTTGTGGGTTCGAATCTTAGTTTCATTATTATTTTATTTTTTTTTATTTCCAGAATTTAATATACAAGAAAAATATGTTAAGAAAGAAAAAGTATTTTGCTATTATCAGTTATGAAATAATTTTTCAGTGTAGCGATATTCAATTTCCTCTTTTGCATATAAAACCGGTAAGTCTAGTTGAACATTTAGTTTGAATGATTACCACGTGCTGACAATCCGGGCAAATACACGCTGGAAACATGTCATAAGTTTAACACCATAATAATGTCTAATAATATGATTTAAAATAATAAAATATGTAACATACAAGGACAATAAGCGAAATAAAAGCATTTTTTTAATTAAAAAGCAGATGTGTTGCTTGGAACGCGTGTACTGAAAAAATCATCTAATTATTCGTCCAGACTGCGCCGCTCTAACAGCTGCGCTATTGCAACAACTCACTAAACACACACTTACAGCGATAAGATTGCATGCTACATAAAATTATTAGTAATGTTTTCCTGATAATTCATGCATAACCTGCTTTACCTAGGTAAAGAAGTAGCTGCCGTGATGTCACTGTTAAATTATCTTCCGAGCACTATAACAGATTTTCCGCCACAGTTTACAAGGGAGACATCATTGTGACTTCCTGTTTTGCTTTCATGCACACACCTAACCATTGCTAATAAGGAATTTACTCTCAAAAGGAAATAAAGTGCCGTATTAAGAACACATTCTCTCCTTTAAAAGAATACTGATTATGTAAAATGGTGATTGGTGTTCAGAAAAGCATACAGGGCCCAGTTGTTCAAAACTAACGACGTCGTTAGTTAACGATTCGTTAAAATTTACATCGAGTGATACGCAAAAATGCTGCAATTTTTTGCTGAAAAAATGTGAGTAGCTTTTGCAGTGCAAAAGCTACTCACATTTTTTTCAGCAAAAAATATCAGAATATTGTGTATTGAATCTGCTAGAACAGTTAACGAAATGACCCTTAACGAGCTTGTTAAGCTAACGACGCTTTGAACAACTGGGCCCAGGACGTCAAAAAAAGTTTTCTCCTCTATACAAATGGTAGAAAATCTATAAGTGCATACAGTCCACGTAATACATCGTAAACATAAACTATCGTTATCTTAACATGAAACCAGGCCCCGAGGTTTTAAAACTTTTTCTTGCTCAACTCAGCTGAACATAAAATTGTCCTGCTAATCAGTCTCAAAGTACTAACAATTGCTAATTCTTTCTTGCTAAATTTAGCGGAGCATGAAACTTTCTTCGCTAATAAGTATGAAAATGCCAACTATTATTGGCATTTTCATATTTATTAGCAGAGAAAATTTCATGCTTAGCTGAGTTGAGCACGAAAAACTTTTTATAACCACAAGGCTTGTCTGCGGTAAACATGTCTGAATGTTAGATCTGCAGGAGTCTACGGTCAACATAAACTATCCCTGTCTGAATTTGATCCCAGGTGTCCGTGGTAACATGAACCCTCGTATCAGGTAAAAATGAACTTTTATAATCTGAACGTGAGCTCTGCAGGTGTGCGATAAAAAAAATGAACCATCATTCTCTGAAAGTGAGACCAAGTGTCCGCGGTAAACATGAACCATCATTTTCTGGAAGTGAGACCAGACGTCCTCGGTAAACTTGAACCATCATTATCTGGAAGTGAGACCAAGCGTCCGCGGTAAACATGAACCGTCAGTATCTGTAAGTGAGACCAGGCGTCCGCGGTAAACATGAACCATCAGTATCTGGAAGTGAGACCAGGCGTCCGCGGTAAACATGAACCATCAGTATCTGTAAGTAAGACCAGGCGTCCGCGGTAAACATGAACCATTATTATCTGGAAGTGAGACCAAGCGCCAGCGGTAAACATGAAACATTATTATCTGGAAGTGAGATCAGGCGTCGGCGGTAAACATGAACCATTATTATCTGGAAGTGAGACCAAGCGCCAGCGGTAAACATGAAACATTATTATCTGGAAGTGAGATCAGGCGTCCGCGGTAAACATGAACCATTATTATCTGGAAGTGAGACCAGGCGTCCGCGGTAAACATGAAACATTATTATCTGGAAGTAAGACCAGGCGTCCGCGGTAAACATGAATCATCATTATCTGGAAGTGAGACCAGGCGTCCGCGGTAAACATGAACCTTCATTATCTGGAAGTGAGAAAAGGCGTCCGCGTTACACATGAACCATCATTATCTGAAAGTATGTGTCCGTGGTACATGAACCTTCATTATCTGTAAGTGAGACCAGGTGTCAGCAGTAAACATGAACCATCATTATTTGGAAGTGAGTTCATGAGTCCGTGGTACATGAACCAGCATTTTCTGGAAGTCAGACCAGGTGTCCTTGGTAAACGTCTTTGGCTCACTTGTAACATTGAACAAGTCTATGCAGTTCGTACCCACTTATTTCCCAATAGCATAGAGTTAAAACAGGGTAGATAGAGGTCATCAATTTAAGGGGAGAGGATGGGGGGAGTGGAATTCTTAGATTTTGCAGAGCCATGTCAATTTGTTGGTTACTTCCGTCAAGGGAATTTATCTGTATGTCATTTTAACAACATTTTATACTAAAATGACATCAATGAGATGTCGAATCCGTCAAGGGAAGTTATTTAAGTGTCATTTTTAACAATCTTTTATACTAAAATTAATCGGTGAGAGGTCGAATGCGACATGGGAAAGTATCTAAATGCAATTTTGTAACAACAACTTTTTATACTGAAATGACGTCTGTGAGGTCGAAACCGTCAACGGAAAATATCTAAATGTCATGTTTAACAATCTTTTGTACTAAAATGACGACGGTGAGAACTCGTCAAAGGAAATTATCTAACTGTCATTTTAACAACCTTTTATTAGCTCACCTGAGCACGAAGTGCTCATGGTGAGCTATTGTGGTCAGTCAATGTCCGTCGTCCGTCGTGCGGTGTCAACAATTGCTTTAAAAGCCTACTCCTCCTACACCCCTGGGCCAATATACTTGATACTTGGTAGGAAGCATCAGGGTGACTTGTAGATCAAAAATAGCTAAAATCGTGCCGATCGAAAATCAAAGATGGCCGCCATGGCCGCCATTTTGAAAATCTATTTTTCGCTTCTTCTCCTGAACCGAAAGGTCAGTTGACTCCAAACTTGCTAGGAAGCATCAGGGTGACTTGTAGATCAAAAAAAGCTAAAATCGTTCCGATCGGAAATCCAAGATGGCCGCCATCTTGAAAATCTATTTTTCGCTTCTTCTCCTGAACCGAAAGGCCAATTGACTTCAAACTTGCTAGGAAGCATCAGGGTGACATGTAGATCAAAAATAGCTAAAATCGTGCCGATCGGAAATCCAAGATGGCCACCATGGCCGCCGTCTTGAACATCTGTTTTTCGCTTCTACTCCTAAACCCAAAAGCCAATTTCGAAACTTGGTAGGAAGCATTGGGGTGACTTATATAAGATCAAAAATAGCTTAAATCGTGCCGATCGGAAATCCAAGATGGCCACAATGGCAGCCATCTTGAAAATCTATTTTTCGCTTCTTCTCCTGAATCGAAAGGCCAATTGACTCCAAACTTGATAGGAAGCATCGGGGTTACTTGTAGATCGAAAATAGCTAAAATCGTGCAGATCGGATATCCAAGATGGCCGCAATGGCAGCCATCTTGAAAATCTATGTTTCGCTTCTTCTCCTGTACTGAAAGGCCAATTGACTCCAAACTTGCATGGAAGCATGAGGGTGACTTGTAGATCAAAAATAGCTAAACACGTGCCGATCGGAAATCCAAGATGGCTGCCATGGCCGCCATCTTGAAAATCTACTTTTCGCTTCTTCTCCTGAACTATAAAGACAGTTGGCTCCAATTTGCTAGGAAGCATCAGGGTGACTTGTAGATCAAAAATAGCTAAAATAGTGCTGATTGGAAATCCAAGATGGCCGCTATGGCAGCCATCTTGAAAATCTATTTTTTTTTTTTGCTTCTTCTCCTAAACCTAAAAGCCAATTGACTCCAAACATGGTAGGAAGCATCAGGGTGACTTAAAGATCAAAAATAGCTAAAATCGTTCCAATCGGAAATCCAAGATGGCCGCCATGACAGCCATCTTGAAAATCTATTTTTTGCTGATTCTCCTGAACTGAAAGGCCAATTGACTCCAAGCTTACTAGGAAGCATCCGAGTGACTTGTTTAAGCACTCATCATGAATCTTGCTCAAAATATTTGTCTTGATGATTTCTAGGTCAAGTTCGAAACTTGGTCACCTGGGGTTTCAAAACTAGGTCACCTGGCCAAATCAGCAGAAAACATTGTTATCACTCTAGCGGTCACATTTTTTCTAGCAATCATTATGAATCTTGCTCAAAATGTTTGTCTTGATGATTTTAGGTCAAGTTCAAAACTGGGTCAGTTGGGGTCAAAAACTAGGTATTCTGGCCAAATCAGCTAAAACCTTGTTAACACTCTAGCGGTCACATTTTTGAAGCAGTCATCATGAATCTTGCTTAAATGATTTCTTGATGAGTTCTAGGTCAAGTTTGAAACTGGGTCACTTGGGGTCAAAAACTAGGTCACCGGGCTAAATCAGCGGAAAGCTTTAACACTCTAGCGGCCACATTTTTTAAGCAATCATCATGAATCTTGCTCAAAATGTTTTTCTTGATGATTTCTAGGTCAAGGTCGAAACTGGGTCTCCTGGAGTCAAAAACTAGGTCACCAGGCCAAATCAGCGGAAAACCTTGTTAACACTCTAGTGGTCACATTTTTCAAGCAATCATCATGAATCTTGCTCAGCATATTTGTCTTGATTTCTAGGTCAAGTTTGAGACTGGAACAGTTGGGATAAGAAACTAGGTCACTGGGCCAAATCAGCAGAAAACCTTGTTAACACTTTAGCGGTTACATTTTTGAAGCAATCATCATGAACCTTGCTAAAAATGTTTGTCTTGATGAGTTCTAGGTCAAATTCGGAACTGAGTCACTTGGGGTCAAAAACTAGGTCACCAGGCCAAATCACCAGAAAATTTTGTTAAGACTCTAGTGGTCACATTTTTGAAACAATCATCATGAATCTTGCTCAAAATGTTTGTCTTGATGATTTCTAGGTCAAGATCAAAACTGGGTCACAGGGGCTAAAAAACTAGGTCACCAGGCTTAATCAGCAGAAAACTGTTAACACTCCAGAGGTCACATTTTTTAAATAATCATCATAAATATTGCTCAACATGTTCATCTTGATGATTTCTAGGTCTAGTTTAAAACTAGGTCACTTGATATCAGAAAATAGGTCACCTGGCCAAATCAAAGGAAAACCTTGTTGATGCTCTAGAGGTCATATTTTTTAAGTGATCACCATGAATCTTGCTCAAAATGTTTGTGTTGATGATTTCAAGGTGATGTATATTTTTCTACCCAGTGACTTTCATAAGTTTTTTCCGTTTAGGTCAGTTTCTCAGTAATTATTGGTCCTACAGAGTGATATTTGGTACTTGTGAAGTGTTTGTGTTTAGGTCAGTTTCTCAGTAACTATTGCTCCTACAGCCAGTGATACTTAGTACATGTGTACATCTTGGCATGGCCTTTTGAGTGCATCCATATTTGACCTTGACCTTTATTTCACAGTCCATTAGACATGCTACATTGTCTTACTTGTTCATATAATCATTTTGAATTTTGATCAGTATGTTTGCCTTGATCAGTTCTAGATCAGGTTCTCAAAGTGCTATGATGCTTAGGTGAGCGTTACAGGGCCATCATGGCCCTCTTGTACTAAAACGACGTCGGTGAGAGGTCGAATCCGTTAAAGGAAGTTATCTAACTGTTAATGGCTTACACTAAATGACAATCTTTTAATCATGTTTATTTCTCTAATTTCAGTGGGAAAGGCGTGCACTGACACATCACAGTGTGGTAGTTTGGCTGGAGTTGAATGCCCACCAGCCTCGGAGACAAACAGACAGTGCCGGTGTAAGAGTAACTGGGTTTCTGCCACGTCCGTGTGCAACCGTAAGATGTCTTCATATGTACTTGAATTGTGCCGGGGAACAACCATTTGTACAAGACTGCTTGTGCTCCCATCAAAAACTCAGATCAGCCTGTTCATTCACGCAGGCTGATCAGAGTTGTCGCTGTCCCATGAAGAAGCTTTACATCCTTGGCTACCAATTGAGTGTCACGCGAAGACTATGATCAGACTGTGCGAATGTGCAGACTGATCTGAGGCTTCGCTGAACGCACATGCAATTTTGTAGAAAAATGCTGTGCCCCGGCTCATTTGGTGTAAAGTAATAACTTTCTTATTATTCGTCCGATTTGATCAAATACATCAGAGTGAATTGTTTGATAAAGTTGCATATCTGAAGTTCAATCTTTGAAATTATTGCCTTTTCCATACCACTCTATGGGATAATTCAGCAGACGACCATGGATGATAGGTTATCTCCTGAAACAGGATCTGACATTTCATGCAAATTGTCTCCAGTGGAGACAATTTGCATGAAATATCAAGTCCTGTTTTCATGGTAAAGTAAGAAAAAATATTTCAAAATGTCGTCTGCTGAAAATTTTACAAGGAGCGAACGGTTAAATTCTCGCTCTTAATGCTGATGCCGCTCCAGATGACTAATATCCCGTTGACTGGTCAGAGTTTTCCTTTCCTGCCTGAATAAGTCTTAGTCGTGCATTCATTGTTGTGCAGAGTGTTCAGCAAGGTATCTACTAAGACTGCGCAGGTGTCCGAAAATCCATTATATAATTCTGGAGCTCTTATGGGCCGAAACATTGCCTTCCATCATGAAAACATGCTTATATAATATTGACCCCCTTAAATCCCTCTTTTATATAGTAAAACTGGGGTTTCAGGGGTATACATTATTTTTCTTATTTTTGCTCAAAAACATAGATTATGGGTACTCGTTAGAACCGCCTCACCGAAGCGGTTCTAACGGGTACCCACAATCTATGTTTTGAGCAGAAATATGTAAAATATCACTTTTTATCTAAAAACTTCCAGATTTTGGTGGTGAAATTTTCAATATATTTGAATAGGCATGTTTTCGTAATGGAAGATACGCAAAATGCGCCGATTCATATCATCCTTTGCCATCACGAAAACATACCTATATAATTTTGACCCCCTTAAACCCCACTTTTATATAGTAAAACTGGGGGTTACAAGGGTAAACATTACTTTTCTTATTTCTGCTCAAAAACATAGATTGTGGGTACTCATTAGAACCGCCTCGCCTTTAAATGCAGTAGTCAGTGATTGTAATATGAAATAAAATGATTGCCTTTGAAGCAAACATTTTCAGAGCCAGCTATCCTTTCTGACATGTAAAATTGTTGTCTGCTACCTTTTTGTTGCAAAATACTGCACCGAAAACGCCATTGAAAGTTACCCGCTGTCCAGACTCAAAAATAAACAATAAAATTTTGATAGCGGTTTTGGCCTCAGGCACCGGGGTCAAATGAGGTCACGCTTTTTTTTTTTTTTTTTTGCATTTCTTTGTATTTTTTCCTGTAATTAACTCTTTCACTGCCACCGGCGATAATAATAGGCTTTTGCCAACAGCGTAGATCCAGATGAACCGTCTCATCAGGATCTATGCTGTTTTATATTGCCTTTCAGCTTTACATATAAATGTCTTTCCAATCGGTACTATGTTAAAAAAACCCAGACAACAAATTCGTCTGAAATTAGGCGCTGAAAGAGTTAAATTTAGCAGAGCTTATATTTATTAGCAAGCAACCTTAAACATGTTTATCAATAAATATTTCTTATTTTTGGCTGATTAATTATTTATTAGTCTGCTTACAGGGTGCTTACAATGAGAAACTGGGATTAAATTCTTGTTTTGTGAAGCAGTCTTGAATACCGATTCGCGTCTTTACAACTCCGTCTAAATGAACCCTTCTCTTGCTAAACACGTCATGCCCCGTCTTAGCAAACAGTGTAGAGCCAGATCAGTGATCTGGATCTGCACTGTTTGTCATTAAATATGTGAATTTCTATCAAAACCCCGGATCAAGTATCTGATTGGCTGGAAATAAGAAGTGGGCGTGGCATCTTAATTTATTCAGCATGAGAAGGGTTAAAGATAGCGAATGAGATAAAAGAAATTTGTTATAGTCTAAACCAAAACCATGGGTGCCTAAGTATGGTTGTTAGCCCCTTTATAAGTAAATAAATAAATAAATAAATAAATAAACAAAAACAAACACTTCTTGTGTGTTTTAGGCTAAAAAGGATGACACCGGTCAGACTACATAGATAAAATGTTGGATAGTTTCTGTATTGTGCTAATCTGCACAAAAAATACTGAGCGGACCGTGTTGATTCTGGTCATGGTCTGTATAGGTTGCCACTTATCTAGCAATTTAAAACTATCAACGGAACTGAATTGTTAAAATTGTTAAAATTTTAGGACATGTATGGTGAGGAGTTCATATATTTCAGTATTTAGAGTAAATACGAACTTCCTTTTGTGTAAGTCTATTGTTTCTCTGTATTTTCGCGTGTGGTTGCTTACCTTGTATTCGTTTTTCCTAGGGACTCTTAACCAATTAAAGATTAATTAAACCCCTGCACTATATATCGGTAGAATCCAGTTTCAGTTGTAGATATGTCAGGCTAATATTTTAATATTCCTAGAGAAAAATGGATAAACTATTTGCAAACAATGGCGACCCCGATCAGACGCCACATAATGCGGCGTTTGGTCTGGGTTTGCACTGTTTGCCCTTTTGTTGATCGCCAGATTAAAAGGGGGTTACCCATTGATGGTTTTAAGTAGCACTGATACACGTTTAGGGGAGGCTACTCTATCAAAATATTTTTCCTGTCTGAAAAGGGTTCTGAGAGAAACAAATTCCTTTTAGAGTAGACCCTTTTTCAGATGAGGTAGGTAGACGTTGTCTCTCTTCTACAAAATGACGGAAAATCAACCTGTGTACGAAGTACCCCTAACATCAGGGCCCAGTTGTTCAAGTCACGAAGCGCTATGTCGTATAACTAACTCTGGCAATCGATTTTGGAATAAGATTCATGTGGCGGGGGTTTTAGCGTCAGCAGCAAACTGTCGAACCAATTCATCTTATTACTTGGTGTAGAAGGATTAATGTTATTTCCTTTCATTTGAAGACTTTTGCAACCCTTCATACGACAGAGGGGTAGGCATTGAAAAACATTTCGCTTTCGCGATAGATCTCTCAAATACAGAGAGCGTCCATTTAGTTTTTATTCCGACTTTGATGTGTCAGCGAAGCTTCTCTTCGGAAACGATCGTACATATTGTAGATATTCGGGACTTTTGATTAAACGTCGAAGTGAAATGGGCTATACATCACGAAAACATGCCTATATAATGTTGACCCCCTTAAACCCCACTTTTATATAGTAAAACTGGGGTTTACAGGGGTATACATTATTTTTCTTATTTCTCTTTTGCTTGAAAACATAGATTGTGGTTACTCGTTAGAACCGCCTCGCCGAGGCGGTTCTAACGAGTACCCACAATCTATATTTTGAGCAGAAATATGAAAAATACCAGAGTTTTTTATCTGAAAAATTTCAGTTTTTGGACGTGAAATTTTCTAAATATTCGAATAGGCGTGTTTTCGTAATGAAGCTCAGTTTAGGAATACAGGAACTTGGCTAATACGTACTTTTGTTTGTTTTGCAGTGAAGGTAGGAGAAGACTGTTCAAATAATGATGGTCTGTGTACTAAAGACGCTGAGTGTACTGGCAACCCGAAAAAATGCTCATGTAAAGAGGGATACGTAGTAAATGACTCGACGAAAACATGCGATAGTAGTAAGACATAAGTGTTTATATTAACCCTTAAAGCACCAATAACAACAATTGTCGTCTGCTTTGTCTTCTGCCGGTAACTTTAAAAGTCATTGTTGCAAACAGTGTGGACCCAGATCAGACTGCTCCTTTAGGAGCAGTCTGATCTGGGTCCACACTGCCTATATGCAAAATGTAAGTTTGAAAAGTTTGCAAGAAGATGCAGCAGACGGCATATGCAGACGACATTTTCAGATGCAGATTTTCTTGGTGCTTTAAGGGTAAACCTTTAGCACCCTCTGGGCTAATGCAGCTGGCGACATATTGATTATACAGTCGATTCTCGTTATCTCGAATTCCAAGGAACTCTCTGAAATACTTCGAGATGTCCGTACCTCGACATATCACATTTGCAGAATTGAGGGAAAAATAATCACACAACCACGTTTAACAAATATATATATGTAACTGGACTCTTGAAGTTAGAGATATATTAAAAATATTGTGGAAAAGAGGAGAAATTGCTCCTTAGGAGCAATTTCTCCTCTTTTTCACAATATTTTTTACCTTTTGTTAGATTTTCGTGTTTAGGCAGGGACCAGACTTTTACTTCGAGATAAGCGGTTATTCGAAATAAGGAGGTCGAGATAACGAGAGTCGACTGTAATTTTCGTATGTTTTATGCCCCCCCTCCTCCCTTCTCCCCCGGCCCTCCTGCCGAAGGCCGTGAAGTCCATACGGCGTATGTCGCGTTCGTAACCAGGCTCTAGCAAACTTTCATATTCCAATTTAGCTTGGATTGACATTTACGTCTGTGTTTCTTTTGGAGATCATAACTTAGGTTCCCTTTATGCTAAGACGTGTAAATCTTCTTTTTTTTTTTGTAGAAAAAAATAACACTGAAAAAAATAACACTTGACATTTCTTGAATATAGTCTGATTCACATGAAATATCAAGCCTTATTTTCTCTCTAAAAAAAACAAAAACAAAAAAAACAAGTAATGCAAACAATATTTCAAACTATCGTCGGCTGTTGGCTGTACATGTAGTGCTCTAGCGCCATAAGACCCATGTTAGTCATGACAGAGTTATCTGTTCTTTTATTATAAATTATGACTCCCCATACACCATCATAGTGCAGATTATGTATATATTACCTTTGGAATAATTAGCTCACCTGAGCTATGCTCAGGATGAGCTATAGTGATCACTTTTCGTCCGTCGTCCGTCCGTCCGTGCGTCCGTCCGTTAACATTTTCAAATGATTTCTCCTCTGAAGCCCCCAAGCCAACTTTGCTCAAATTTCATTTGGGGCCTCCTTAGGTTTGGAGAACGAAAGATTGCTAAAATGGTTGACCAAGATGGCCGCCATGCCGCCATGCCGCCATGCCGCCATGCCCATATATGGTAAAAACCTTTAAAAATGTTCTCCTCCAGAACCGAGGATGTCTTGGGGCTGAATCTTTGCATAAATCATCGGGGACGGGAGATCTACCAAAATTGCTAAAATAATGGTCGTACATTGACATTTGACTTTTTTGACCGCCATGCCCATATATGATAAAAAACCTTTTAAAAATCGTCTTCTCCGAAACCGAGGACGTCGTTTGGCTGAATCATTGCAGATATCATCGGGAACGGGAGGTGTACCAAAGTTGCTAAAATAATGGTCGCTTATTGACATTTGACCTCTTACGGCATGGTCAAGTTTGCTTCCCTATGCGTTTGTATTGGAAAAATGTTCAGAATTTCAAACGACTTCTCCTCTAGAGCCTCTAGACCAATGTTGCTCAAATTTCATTTGGTGCCTCCCTTGGACAAGAGAATGAAAGATTGCTAAACTATTTGCATTCCATTGACCAAGATGGCCGCCATGTCCATATATAATAAAAACCTTTAAAAATCTTCTTCTCCAGCACCGGGGATGCCTTGTGGCTGAATCTTTGCATTTATTATTAGGGAAGGGAGGTCTACCGAAATAGCTAAAATAGTGGTTGTACATTGACATTCGACCTTTTCACAGCAAGGTCGTTTGCTTCTCTATGGATTTGTAGGAGAAAAAATGTTGAGAATTTCAAATGACCTCCTCCGGAGCCTCTGGGCCAATGTTGTTCAAATTTCATTTCGAGCCTCCCTGGGGTAGGGAAATGAAAGATTGCTAAAATGGTTGCTGTCCATTGACCAAGGTGGCCGCCATGCCCAAATATGGTAAAAATCTTTAAAATTCTTCTTCTCCAGAACCGAGGATGCCTTGTGGCTGAATCTTTGCATAAATCATTGCGGACGAGAGGGCTACCAAAGTTGCTAAATTAATGGTTGTACATAGACATTTGACTTTTTTCGGCGAGGTCAAGTTTGCCTCCCTATGCATGTATATGGGAAAAATGTTGAGCATTTCAAACAACTTCTCCTCTGGAGCCTTTGGACCAGTGTTGCTCAAATTTTATTTGGAGCCTCCCTGGGGCAGGGGAATGAAAGATTGCTAAAATAGTTGCCGTCTATTGACCAAGATGGCTGCCATGCACATATATGGTAAAAGCCTTTAAAATCTACTTCTCCAGAACCGAAGATGCCTTATGGCTGAATCATTGCATAAATAATCAGGGACAGAAGGTCTATCAAAGTTGTTATGATGGTCGTACATTCACATTTGACCTTTTTACGGCGAGTTCAAGTTTGCTACTGTATACATTTGTATGGGTCCAATACATTTGCATGGAAAAAAATGTTGATAATTTCAAATGACTTTTCCTCTGAAGCCTCTGGGCCAGTGTTGTTCAAACTTTATGTTGAGCCTTCTTGGGGTAGTAGAACAACAGACTGCTAAAATGGGCGTGGTGCATTGATCAAAATGGCTGCTATGCCCATATACATGTATGGTAAAATCCTTTAAAAATCTTCTTCTCCAGAACCAAATAAGCCCTGGGCTTTAATCTTTGCACAAATTATGGGGGACAGGAGATCTACCAAAATTGCTAAAATGATGGTCCTATGTTGACGTTTGACCTTTTACGGCAAGGTAAAATGGTGCATAACATCTGCATATCTCTGGTGGCTATGTCGTATTACTCCTCTTATTGATAGCAACCAAGATGGTGTCCGCGTCCGCCGATACAACTTCCACGTTTGACACAGATCCTACCTCCAATTTTGAGATGATTTTGAGATGAACGATAAATGTCAGACCGATGGAAGGGGAAGACACAACACAATCACAATGTGAAAAACACGGCCACAAGAAATATACATGATTGTTAAAATTCGATGTCTTCCGGCAACATATTTGGAGGCACTTTAAACATCGATGTTGTCAAATAGTCAATGAAAAAAGAAATGTTCACTTCCTCCAAAAAAAAAAAAACAAAAAAAAACCAAACATTGGAGGATAACATGACTTCGACAGTCAATATAAGTGTCAATTCCAAACTACAATTTAAATTTAAATATTTTATATTCTGGAAATCTGTCGTTCACTTGGGTGTATCAACCACCGTATAAATTGTATTGATCAAGGTCAGTGACTTTTAAATACGACAGCTGATTTCAGGGGATTTCCCTACTGATTCTCAGTGAAGAGATATTTATTTTTTAATTCATTTATTCAAATGAACTATTTATTTGCTCAAATAAAAATCAGCATTAATTCCAACAGTTTAATGGAATAGTCTATGGCATATCTATCTTATTTGTAGGGATTTTCGGTAGTAATCAAGTAATATACGAACTATTTTTTTTTTTTTTTTTTTTTTTGGTGTAGTACTATTGAATCTTTGGTAGTGAGTTGTTCCGTTTAGCTATGGAAAGCCGTTATTTTAATATACATGGTATTTTATGCACTTTTGTCATCGCAAGGTTCATGTGATAAACAAAATTTTACATTCGTGGTCATTTAATATGAAATTTATGAAACTCTTTGAGTAATTTCAGTATTTTGCTCGCGTAGGCTCGCAAAAGACCGTACTTACCCAAACTCGTTTCATAAATTTATATTAACCCTTAAAGCGCCAAGAAAAACTGCATCTGAAAATGTCGTCTGTTTATGTCGTCTGCTGAATATTCTTGCAGACTTTTCAAACCTATTTTTGCATGCAGGCAAACAGTGTGGCCCCTGATCAGACTGATCTAGATCCACACTGTTTGCAAAAATGACTTTTAAAATCACAAGCAGATGACAAAGCAGACGACAATAGTTGTGACTGGCGCTTTAAGGTGACAACTCATGTAAGCTCCTCCATATATAAAATGACTTAAAAAACGAGTCGCCGATTTGCGTCTGTTTATTTGCTCTCTGTTCCTAAAGGCAAACGTTAAGATTTTCATTTATTATTTGTTTGTTTTATCCAGATGCTGGCAAGACAGTAAAAGCTTCATTCCTGCTCCTGAGTTTAGCCATTGCAGCACTTCTTATCTATTAGACAATCGTTTTCAAAGGTAGGATGACCACGTATTATTTATGTGGGCCACATCAAGCAAAGACATGCCTTCAAGCATGCGCAGAATATGCGAATTTACATCATCCTGTGCATGCGCAAGGTCTCATCCGGGCCTTTGCTCTCAACTGATAAATTCTATAGTATCCAATAGTTCTGACAGCGGACAGCAAGGGCCCTGATCAGACTGCGCTTCCGCGCAGTCTGATCTGGGCATTTGCTGTTCGCGCATGCCCCGAAGGCACATTTTCGCTTGGCACAGCTCATTTTTCTCCGTGTTCCAATTTTTTTTTTAACTCATGAGTGTTTCACCATAGAAATCATTTAAATTACATTCTAAACATTATTATGATGAAACAAAAATGAGGGCTCGACTACACACTGAAGGTCATAGGAAATAAAAGTCGCTTACAGAACCATGGTGAACCCGAGCATACACGATTAAGATGAAACCTATGACGTTTAATCAAAAGTGTGTTATATTTTAGCCGGTATGTAAGAAAACGTGGCGTATGTTCGGCATTCGCGTAGTTTGATCAGAATCGTCATTGGTCGCATTTTGGTATGCTAAGTTTCTGCATGCGGAGAACGGAGACTCTGATCAGACTGTGCGGATGTACATGCAGGCTGATTTGAGTCTTCGTTGGGTGTCCATGTCAGAAGGGACGTTTTCTCACGTTGCGGTTCATTTACTCTAAGAATGCAAGTATACTACGAGGGGGTAGTTTCTTTTACACGTGACGTCGTGTCCCTTAAGGTTAAGAATACGAAAATGAGTGGCGCAATTCCGTGCGTTGCGAAGGACGTTACGTCATGACATAATTACACTACAACGCCACTTTTAATGTGGCGGCGTCCATCAACGTTTTCCTATGTCGATTAAAATATAGCCAAAAGAAGGCGTTTTATCAGGCAGTATAGAAAAACGCGAGCACATAACTTAGCGCGCGCGCGCGCGTGTGTGTATGTGAGAGAGATTTCGCTTGGACACAACTATTGCGTCCTTAGAGCCTTAGAGTATGAAATAATGACAGAAAAGTGCGTGTGCGCAAACGTGTGTGCCATCTACACTCATTCTTCATATTGTAATGTAACATGTGAAAAAATGGAAATAACATTTTTCCCCAACCGGGGATCGAACCCGGTCCGCTGGACTCAAAGTCCTACACTCTACCACGTCGCTATAAAAGCCGGCTTGTACCGCAAGGCAGTACAAGTGTCTTACATACCTATACCCGGTGACATTCTCCCCCTCCAAATTGAAATTCGTCCCTGAATTTCTAGGAGTCCGAGAATCACGTGAAATGAGACCCAAGGAGTTTTATGCACACATGTGGGTTATTTACGTTGGGCGCCAAATGTAACAGGTGAAAAAATGGAAATAATATTTTTCCCCGACCGGGGATCGAACCCGGTCCGCTGGACTCAAAGTCCTACACTCTACCACGTCGCTATAAAAGCCGGCTTGTACCGCAAGGCAGTACAAGTGTCTTACATACCTATACCCGGTGACAGTTAGATGAACATTTTACCCTGATCCCTACATACGTATGTACGTACGGATGGATGATTAGTTGGATGGATGGATGGATAGATGAATGTTTCTTGTAAGTATAGGAATTTAATGGTTAAACGAAACAGTCGGAGTCCAAGTTCAGGACGATTTTTTTCAGCCTACACTCAGAGACCATCGACCCACCAATGATGTCAGTGCTTTGATTTAAATAATAGACTACATATAGAATATAACGGCTGAGGTATCCCAGTAAGCATTCTACATAAATCTATAGCAGGCCGTTATCGGCCCGTCAGGGTAGCTGACGGGCCGATAACGGCCCGCTGTAGATTTATATAGAATGCAAGCTGGGATAATAGTCACACAAAGTACTGTGTTAGAAGAAATATAAAATCCTGCTTATTTCATGTTATTTTATGCTTTGCTAGAAAATCAACATTTAAAATGTTCACAGTAAGTTCGCGTTAGAAGTTTCTTGCTCAAGTCCTTTAACTAAATCGAAAAGGGCAGTTACGCTATCAATATTTACCAATTCAAACTCCCAAATCAAACAGCGTGTACCATATAACAAACTTGTGACATTATTTACTTTATTTATTTATTTATTTATTTATTTATTTAATAGGTGCGACAATCTGCATGAAGAAGCTTTGAGTTAACGTGCATCGATATAGCGCACAGCGAAGACGCTGATCAGATTACGCGAATGAGCAAAAAGATTTGAGTCTTTGCTGGGCGCTTATGTCCGAACACACATATTTTGCTTTTCGCGTCTCATATGATGCTTTTTATATACTGATTGCACACATCATTTTACACCAGGGCCCATTTGTTCAAAACTAACGATGTCGTTAATTAACGTAAACGTTAAAACTTTAATCATTAAATATGGCATATACTTTCATATTTTTGCTAAAAAAATTTTAGTAAAGCTACTCACATTTGTCAGCAAAAATACCTATGAATTTGATATTGTTCTTAATAGAACAGTTAACAGTTTGACCACTTACGAGCTCGTTAAGCTAACGACGCTTGGAGCAACTGGGCCCTGAACACCAAGGAAACTTCTCATCATCACATCATTTTCTAATTTGAATTAATATTTCACGATCAGCAGTCGAAAACTACATCATAATCACGATAAAACACGGTACAGATAACTATTCCCCAGTACGTCCCTTTTAAGAAAAAATGCCGCTAGAAGTAACGTTTTAGCGCGTCTAATAATGTCGCCAATAAACGAGAGTAATATGGCTTATAAATAACGTCGAAAAACTAAGACCCCAAACTTCTTTATCTGACTGCACTTCAAAAAATAATTTTGTAGTGAAGGGCTTTTTTTCAGTTCATTAAAAGCAGCAATGACAGTGCCATGAAATACCAGTTTTTGAAAAAAATTCTATGGGACAGTTTAATTGCTATATGCAATGGTTGGAAAATTCGGCATTTTTTTCTGATTCCCATTGCCCTCTAATGAAACGATTTAGAATTCTAAGATCTCGTGCGCCTAAACAAACTCGGTGACCTATCTTTTTTATTGCATTTTTTTTTGTTGTAATATGTTTAGGTCTACTCGTATGCAAAATTAAAAAAAAAATTCTATGGGAGAGTCCATTTACGAATTCTTAACCTTAACGTCGACGTCAGCGTCATTGAATAGCATAGCACTTTTAATTAATTATCCACACCATTAGCAGTAACAGTGGATGAAAAATTATGTGAACATACCGCGGGACTGCCACAAACACGAAGCACAGTGATTCCGAGGCGCAAAAGAAAGGAAAGATGAAAAACAAATAATGGCAAAACAAACGCCATATATGAAACTTCTGCCGCCTGAAGACCTGCAACAGGGGAACCGCCTTCATTCAAAATATCACGAAAACATGCCTATATACTTTCGACCCCCTTAAACCCCACTTTTATTTAGTAAAACTGGGGTTTACAGGGTGTACATTATTTTTCTTATTTCTGCTCAAAAACATATATTGTGGGTACTCGTTGGAACCGCCTCGTCGAGGCGGTTCCAACGAGTACCCACAATCTATGTTTTGAGCAGAAATATGAAAAATATCAGATTTTTTTAAACTGAAAATTTTCATTTTTCGGTGAAAAAATTTTCAGTATATTTCAATAGGCATGTTTTCGTAATGAACAAAGAGTATGTGTGAGGGGGGATGCGAAACCGCTTTTATTCGCCTGAAACCTCTGCAGCTCCAAATTACAAACATATCTTCGGTCTGGAAAGGGGCACTTTACCTAATCAGTAAAACATCACAGTGAATTACATCTAATCAGAAATATTGTGATGAAACAAAGTAAATTGTTAGTGGCGATCTGAAGCCAGGACTTAGGAAAGTCACAAATAAGATTAACATGGGGCCGACAGCAGATATTGTTAGCCACGCGCTAATCTTCTGTAACAGATTTAGGAGGGAAGTGTCATTTAGTCTGAGGACCTGTTTACCGTCGTGTCATTAGAGTTAACCCTTGTCCTGCTGAACCCCGGATATACTCTGTTTTGCAAACAGTGTAGATCCAGATCACTTGGCTTCTGAAGAAGCCAACTGATCTGGATCTGCACTGTTTGGCATTCAGTATGTGAACTTGTATCAAAAATCTGGATTAAGTAATCGGATTGGCTGACAATTAGAAATGGGCGTGGCATCTTAATTTATTCAGCATGACAAGGGTTAAAGAGGGAAGCAAAATCATCAAACATCCTTGGATTAACCATCATGCGTGCAGTTTGCTACAGAATGTCCATGTTGTAACCTATTATTTTCTAGTGACTGACAATCCTTTTAAATTCACATAAATCGTTTTTGTTCAATGCTGTTTGTGCACACAAAACACATGCATCATGTTTTTGGCAGTGAAGCTGTTTGACTAGTTTTTATGCTACTGTAGGTATAGGCCAAAATTACAGTCGACTCTTGTTTTCTCGAAGTCCTAGGGACTCTCTGAAATACTTCGAGATATCCGTATCTCGACATATCAGATTTGCAGAATTGAGGAAAAAAATAAATCGAACAACCAGATTTCACAAACGAATATGTAATTTGACTCCTGAAATTAGAGATATGTTAAAAAATATTGTGAAAAAGAGGAGAAATTGCGCTTAGGAGCAATTTCTCCTCTTTTCCACAATATTTTGTTACCTGTTGTTATATTTTCGTGTTTAAACAGGGACCTGATTTTCACTTCGAAATAAGCGGTTATTCGAGATAAGCGAGACCGAGATAACGAGAGTTGACTGTATTGACAAACTTGTTAATATCGACATGCTTATAAACTGATATAAAAATGCCTGTGAATTAAAAAAAAGTGGATAAGTAATAATTCATGCGCATTTAAGAAAACTCTTACGTCTTAAGAAATATTAGCTTTTCAAAACGTTAACGAGTTGTTTGGCTTCAGCAATTGCATGTACATGATGGCATATGTACCAAGATTCATTGAACTGAACTAAATAACTCCTATTATTTTCCGAGCAGTTGCTGGCTGAGGACTTTTGCACGCTATCTAGTTCTGACTAAAGCTTGGGGTCTAAAACCTAACTGCCTTACTCCAGGACTGGACGCACCTTTATAAGCTGCTCCTTTAATGTCTTGATAAATTCTCGTACTTGCTGAAGCATAATTTCATTCGGGGACGAAATAGGTATGGAAGCGAACGATCTCGTTAATTGTGTACCCGAAAAGGCTGAAGTTGCATAATGAAACTCTATTCTATTCTGTTTTTTAATAGATGCATGACTACTATGTGAACAGTCCTGGTAGTTACTTCCACTTGAGGTGGGTTCCGTATAATTCCCGTATTTGATGTATAATTAGCATAAATCCTATATATGCGGCTCGCCAGGGCGGCCCTCAACGATTCTTCTGAACAAAGTGTTAAGATCATATAAGCCGTGTAGCGGAAAAAAGGCTCTTCGGACTTTCAGTCGAATCAATCTTTCAGTACGCATGCCCAGCTTCTCTAAAGACAAAAAAAAAAAAAAAAAAAAAAAAAAAAAAATAAATAACAAAAAAAAAAAAAAAAAAAAAAAAAAAAAAACAACAAAAAACAACAACAACAAAAAAAAACATCTGTAACTCTGGCTGAAGTTTTCCTTTCACATGTCTCTTATTGTGAATAAAGAACAGTATAAGTTTTGCGAGACTGTGCGAATTCACAAGCTCGCCGGAACGTTTACTGTTCGAATATGCAATAAGGGTTACTTTCCTATGAAGCGGCTGATATTGATTGACAAGTATATTGTATTTATTTCAGATAAGCATGCAGATTAACATAGAAGATTTAAGAAGAAAGGAATCAAGTCAGCCTTTGAATTGGAAATAAGAATTTTGAAGTTATCAAAACGTAAACTGATTTTAAACTTAAAAACATTTAAATATGTATAGCTTGTTCTTGCTCATACACTTAGCATGTGAATAAACTTTCAGCAGACGACATTTTGAAATGATATTTTTTTATTATTATTTTTCCCAGAAAATAGGACTTAAATTTCATGCAGGTTGTCTCCTTTGGAGACAATTTGCATGAAATGTGAAATCCTATGTTTCTGTGGAAAATACGAAATTATCATTAATTCGTAGTCTCCTGAACTTTCCCATAGCTTAGTGCTACTGTAGTAAGAAGAGAAAAACAAACTGCAAAACCACAAATAAAAATATTATATATAGAATATATAGACTAATTCCTTATTAGTAAAAGGAAATGATTTTTAGACTCTTTTTCTTTTAAAGACCGGTTTAGCTACTTGTTTTGATAGAAGATTTATTTTATAGTTTAGTTCGAACTAACGGGGGAATATTTCGAAACAGCTTTTGTCGTCGTTTTTCAGTGTTTGTGTTTGTAAATATAGTTGCGACATTTTATGTTTTAGTTGCATACATATATGAGGCATGACATGGAAAAATATCTTGTTTGAAGATGCATTACGTTAACAAGTCTGTGTAATGTGTACCCCCATGCTTCTCCATAACATATATGAAAATAGGGGAGAGTAGAAGTCCAACATCACGAAAACACACCTGTATAATTTTGACCCTCTCAAACCCCATTTTTATACAGTAAAACTGGGGTTGACAGGGGTATACATTATTTTTTTTTATTTCTGCTAAAAAACATAGATTGTGGGTACTCGTTAGAACCGCCTCATTGAGGCGGTTCTAACGAGTACGCACAATCTATGTTTTGAGTAGAAATATGAAAAAAATATCAGGGTTCTTTATCTGAAAATTTTCAGTATTTCGAGGTGAAATTTTCTATATATTTATATAGGCGTGTTTTCGTGTAATGACACGAACACATGCCTATACAATTTTGACCCCCTTAAACCCCATTTTTATATAGTAAAACTTGGGTTTACAGGGATATACGTTATGTTTTCTTATTCTGCACAAAAAACATATATTTTACTCTTTAGAACCACCCTGTCGAGACGGTTCTAACGTGTATCCACAATCTATGCTTTGAGCAGAAATATGGAAAATATTAGAATGTATACCCCATTAAACCCCAGTGTTACTATATAAAAGTGGGGTTTAAAGGGGTCAATATTATGTAGGCTTGTTTCCGTGATGTTTGGTTTTATGTTTCGCGATGTAAATATTTTCTTCATACTATTCTACAGACGGAAATTGACGGTTAGTTAAGAGATATAAGCAATTAGACAGTTGATATCAATTTTGTTAAGCTTGTGATTGATGTATTAGGCACACTAGGATTGCATTTGGTATCGACATTATTTTGAAATACAACATACAGTGAGATTTATGTTTAGTAAAATTCGAGTACTGATTTGTTACAATCAATAGGGTGGAAAAATCATGTGTACATATCAATACAAATAGCCGTCAAAATTGTTAACTTTGTGTTAGAAATGTGCATGAAAATGCATGTGTGAGTATGTGTTCAGCTTAATGGTTTACGTAGTCGAAACATGCAGTTTGAAAACCACAAACACTTTATAGATTAAAATGCAACAAATACCCTGTCTATTGGGTATCGCACACACACACTAACTCACACACGCACACACACGAACAGAGTAAATAAACAAAATGAAAACATACCGAGTATCGTCTTCTTTGTAGTGTATTTTACACCTGTATACTGTTTTTATAATCATCTTATCTCGAAATTTAATGTATATCTAAAGTTATTTTACTATTAATGTAGTTTTCCATTTCGACTTTGTTTTGTACTCTACTGAATTCTTACCATGAAGTTATATGCAAATACGTTAATACACACACACACACACACACACACACACACACACACACACACACACACACACACACACACACACACCATGTTGTATTTCTATTGGCACTTTTTACAGGCAAGTGCATAAATGTTACACACACACACACACACACACACACACACACACACACACACACACACACACACACACAAACACACACACACACACAAACCATGTTATAGTTTTATTGGCATGTCGCTGCTTAGTGAAATCTTTAGATATACATTAATTGTCATCATTTATCAAATGAGTTGGCTCGTCTTGATAGTAAGAGTATGAGTGTAAGCATAAGACAGCGTAACTGCCAAACGTGAATCCCTTTAAGAATAGACTCCTTTTAAGAAGGGACTTTGTGTGCTGAAAACAAACAGGGAGTTACAAAAACTTGTGTTCCTTGTAACATACGGCAAAGCATTAACAACGTTGTATGTCAGTTTCTGGCGAATGAAAAAAAAAAACAAAAAAAAAAAAAAACAAAAAAAAACGCACAAGTACTGGCTAATCGCCAAGAGGACTAAGCATACCCAGGAAAAGTGTGATTAGGTAAATTGACCGGTTCGACATAACCTTAATGGTGTTGACCGGACCATTAAATTCCAAACCAACCAATTTCGAGGTGTAGCTTGCCATGTTGAATAAATAAGATGCCCCGCCCACTTCTAATTATCAGCCAATCAGATTACTTGTTCTGGTTGTTGATACAAATTCACATGCTTAATGACAAGCAGTGTAGATCCAGATAAGATGGCTTCTGACCTGGATCTACATTGTTTGCAGGGCATAAGCAAGACCAGGATTAAAAACTTCAACAGTTCAAATGATAGTAGATTATGGTCTGATTCTCAGTCCAAAATTATAGCATGTTTGGCATTTCACTGATCATATAGTTCATCGACCTATTGTCTCTTGGATCACCTCAGTTGGCAGTTGTGTTTGCTGTATGTTGGCTTTGTACTCCTATCAAATGCCTTAATGACCTTGATAAATGTCTTTCTCCGCTCATGTGATCTAGAAATCCTTTACTTATAATAAATTTTAAAGTCTTTTTGCGTTGTTTGTTTATTTAACTGCTTGGACCTAGTTGTTCAAAGCTAACGACGTCGTTAGTTAACGATTCGTTAAAATTTACATCGAGTGATATGCTAATATGATGAAATTTTTTCTGAAAAAATGTGAGTAGCTTTTGCAGTGCAAAAGCTACTCACATTTTTTCAGCAAAAAATATCAGACTATTGTATATTGAATCCACTAAAACAGTTAACGAAATGACCTTTAACAAGCTCGTTGAGCTAACGACGCTTTGAACAACTGGGCCCTGGTTTACAGTTTACGTGTAAAGTGTCTTGCCAAAGGAGCCGAAACGTCAGAAAGCGTACCTTCGGATAAGTGTGCCCTGCGAAGATTCGTACAGGCAGATCAGAATCTTCACTGGGCGCACTTTTGAAAGTTTTCTCATGCCATCAACGAAGCACAGCATTACGAAAACATGCCCATTCAATATAATGACACTTTTTATGGCTGCAAAAACGAAACGTTTTGGATGAAAAAAAAATGTGGTATTTTTGTTCAAAACAGATTGTGGGTACCCGTTAGAACCGAATCATCGAGGCGGTTCTTACAGGTACCCATAATCTATGTTTTATAACAGAAATAAGAAAAAATATATACCCCTGCAAACCCTATTTTTATATATAAAAGTGGATTTTAATGGGGTCAAAATTACACAGACATGTTTTCGTGATGGGTTGAATTGAGTCTTCGTTGGCGCATATGTCAGAAAGTACATTTTCTCACATTACATCTCAAATCATCTGGACTGCATGTTGTCAATAGTAATGAATAAAAAAAAATCAAATACCGGTAAGTTAAGTTCGAAGGCACATGCCAAATATTTCCCATACACTTCAGTGTATTAAAAAGTTACCTTCGGAAGTTTGGCTGAATAAGTTTAGACAATGTCTGTACAATTAGCAAGTTAACTTGCAGAGCCTGGATATGCACTGCCTTTGCAAACAGTGTAGATCCAGATCAGTTGCTCTAAAGAAGCCAGCTGATCTGGACGTACTATTTGTCATTACGTGGGTGAATTGGTATCCACCATCGGAGTCAAGTAATACGATTGGCTGAAAATTAGACTTTGGTACGACATCTTAATTTATTCAGCATGACAAGGGTTCAGAAATAAATATAGAAATACCGTAATAGGAAAAGACATATTTACGACACACAGAATTTTTAAGACATCGGATAAGCGTTCAGTTACATGACATGCCATGATAGACAGCAGAACGCAATGAAAACAGGACGGACCAACGAAGAGAAAGCGCACCAGGAAAATCGTATAGACCAGTTCGGTCCGCTGATGGTTACTTTACATAATTTACCTTTTCTGAGCCGTCGTCTTGGGATGAGCTTAAAGCATCACTTTCCACCCGTCGTCCATGCGAGTGGCCGTCCGTCTATCATCCCGTTAACTTTTTAAACGTCTTCTATAAAGCCACTGTACCTTTTTGATTCAGATTTCATGTGGAGTCTCCTTGGGGCGAAGCAGCAATAATTTGGTTGATTTTTCATTCATCATCTACCAACATTGTCGCCATACAAATATGAATTTGTATGGAAATGAAATTGATTTACCATACTTGCATATGGTAAATCAATCATTGTTTCGTCAGAACCAAGAATTCTTGGCTGAATCTTAGGTCTGCCAAGATCTATCAAGTTCTGTGAATCTTAGGCCTACCAATATCTATCATATTGTGGCTGAATCTTAGGCCTACCAAGATCTATCAAGTTGTGGCTGAATCTTAGGCCTACCAAGAGCTATCAGGTTGTGGCTGAATCTTAGGCCTACATAGATCCGTCGTGGCTGAGTCTTAGGCCGACCAAGATCTATCAAGTTGTTGCTGAATCTTAGGCCTACATAGATCCATCGTGGCTGAATCTTAGGCCTACCAAGATCTATCAAGTTGTGGCTGAATCTTAGGCCTACCAAGATCTATCAAGTTGTGGCTGAATCTTAGGTCTACAAAGATCTTTCAAGTTTACTCAAATAATGATCATAGATTGACACTTTTACAGCAAGTTCAAATTGGCTTCCCTATAAATTTGTCAACCGGGTATAGATTTATAATACACTTGTACTGCCTTGCGGTGCAAGCCGATTCTTATGGCATGCAGTAGAGTATACGATTTTGAATTCAGCACACGTTTTCGATTTCCCGGTGCGGAACTGGTGATGAGAATTCTTCACTTGTGTCATTAGACACCTACCGTAATAACCCACTTGTTTACTCACATATGTGAATACATTGTAAAATGAATGACGCCTTGAAAGCAAAGAAGTGTCTGAGTGGCAGAGTAGTTAGCGCTCCTGGCCCCGAGGTTATAAAACTTTTTTCATGCTCAACTCAACTGAGCATGACATTTCACTTGATCATAAAAATAAAAGTACCAAAAATAAAAACTTTTTTCATGCTCAACTCAGCTGAGCATGCTCAGGTGAGTTGAGCATGAAACAAGTTTTAAAACATTGTCAGTATTTTAAGATTTTTAAGCAAAATAAATTTCATGCTCAGCTGATTTGTGCATGAAAAAAGTTTTATAACCTCGGGGCCTGACTTCGGATCACGAGGTCCCGGATTCGAACCAGAACTATGACTGTACGGTGCTTCACTGCATAGAGCATTTCATTTCATGTTTCACTCTTCAATCGTCTCGATATGACCTAAAATAATGTTGAAAGGGACGTAAAACACCAAATCACCATTATCCCTTGAGTAAAAACTCACAAAAACGTAAAACAGCTGAAGTGTCAATTTTTCTGGGCCAGACCATCTAGTTTCGTCAATTTTGGCCTCATCAGTAATCCTCAAAAAATTCTTAAAAAAATCCCGGAATAGACTGATCGGTCAAAATGATGCGCAACGTTGGAGAAAGGCCCTTATGCCATATGCGAGCAGCAAAGGTCCAGATGATCGTGTGTATCCTTGCTGTCTGACCTGGGCCCAGTTGTTCAAAGCTATTGACATCGTTAGTTAACGATTCGTTAAAATTTACATCGAGTGATATGCAAATATGCTGAAATTGTTTGCTGAAAAAATGTGAGTAGCTGCAAAAGCTACTCGCATTTTTTCAGCAAAAAATATCAGAATATTGTGTACTGAATCCGCTAAAACAGTTAACGAAATGACCCTTAACGAGCTCGTTAAGCTAACGATGCTTTGAATAACTGGGCCCAGGACATTATCTGTTCGTCTACATGTGTTTCAGCATCCGTTGTTCCTGTAAGCGGACAATGAAGGCCTAGATTAGCCTGCGGGAATGCACAGGCTGATCAGGGCTTGCGTTGTCCGCAAATTGCATAGTGTTATGTTCGTGCATTGCGCATCATGTAATAACACTATAGCGGAGCAGGAGGTGGAGGAGACGTTTTACATCCGCCCTACGCACTAATTGTGGTGAAGATAAAGATTCTATCAGGTATTTAGGAGACAAGAAAGCCCTCACAAAAACTGAAAACAGCTGAAATGTCAAAAGTCATTGTCTCATTTTACGATATTTACGGACTCTTAGAAATCCAGGGAAGATATTACTGGTTGTATTTATATTATAAACTTGTACTACCTTGTGGTACAAGCTAGCTTTCGAAAGAACGCTTTAGACTTTAGGATTAAGTTCAGTGGCCGGTTCGATCCTTGGGCGGGAATTGATGCTTGAGGATTAGATTGTTTTCACTAGTAACGTGTTTATACAGAGAAACCGTTAGAAAGACATTTTATCATTAAACGCGCCAAACTAGATTTTCTGTCCAGGATTGCACAGCCAATTGCGTCCTTAGCAAAATGAAAATTGATAAGGAAAGACAAGAACAGCAGAATTCCTGGGCAAATGAATCAATGCGCTCCCTGGTTACACTTTTGAGCCTTGAACGTTTACTGCAGAACTCCAGGCCTTGAACTACAAACTGCAGTCGACATTCAATCGTTCGAATATCTTGGGGACCATGGAAATTTGTTCTAGACATGGGTTTTGCGAGTCGGAGTGTTAATCACAGCGCCACGCCAGAGGGCAAATGTGGATATGGTTGGAATGTCTTCGACCATCTATAAGATAACGAAATATTGAGTGTACTCTCTAGAATCACCTCAATAAAGCGTTTCACATGAGTACACACAACATATATTTTCAAGGTAAATTAAAAAAACCCAAAAAAACAACAAAAAAAAACAAAAAAAAAAAACAAAAAAAAAAAAAACAACAAAAACACCACTATACCTCTCAATATTTGTTTTATTAACCTATCTGATATCATCTGAAGAATGGCCTAGGTACTCAAAAAAACGAGTTCAATTCATCAACGGAAATCAATCCACCGGTGTAAGAGTCATTGCAGTTTTACTTTACTGAACATCTCATACTTAGATCACAGCCATGTGAGGAAGTTATCGAATTACGCAAGCAAATATGATCTGATACAGGTCTCCGTGATTACCTTCTCTCCATGGGCAAGAAATAAAATGATGACAAGTCCATAAAAAATCAGAAGTCAAACATTATTCTTTCGGAAAACTACACCACATTATTGAAGTGTCAAAAGTTGATTTTTACTATACAGTATCAAACTTTTGTCCCTCGGATGCTGTCTGTCCTAACATATATAAAGTCGTAAAAAGCTCTACAAAACATCTTAACTCTTTCGGTGCCAAATTTTAGAAAACATTTGTCGTCTGTTTTTTTTTTAACAAACTATCACTTGGAACGAAGTTTACTGTATGTAAAGTTGAAAGACTGAATGTGAAACAGCGTAAATCCAGATCCGTCTCATCTGGATCTATGCTGTTTGCAAAACCCTATTATTATCACCCGTGGGAGTGAAAGAGTTAGGGAATTTCCTGAAACGCACAACAAACTGTTGTATCAAAGGGACAATATCACCTCAAGATTTGCCCTGTTGATGTTATCGGTCTGTACTTTATGAAGCACATAAAATTAGTCCATTGATTTTAGCTTTATATCTGAGCCAAAGGCTCACAAGATAAGCCAATAGTACAGGACTGGTCTGTCGTCCATCGAAGTCGTCTGTCACACTTTCAAACACAAATATGGATCAAAACTATGGCTTCTATAGCGACTGAAAACTCCCACAGACGTATAGACCTGCTCACGTATATGTTAGAGGGCGTATGCAGTGTTGCAAACTTCATTACTACTTATGAAGAGTCTCAATAAAACCGAGACTCTCATTCTCTATCTGTAATGTGTTGTTTGTTTTCAAAGGCGACCGTTCAGATTTTTGGTATAATGGGAAAATACTGTGTGACGGATAGCGTGTTTTCATTTTATTTTATCTATTTATTTATTTTTTTATGTAGTCTGAGTCAAACGTATAGAAAGCCAGAAAAATAATCAATCTCGACTAAGTTTGGGTGTTCTTTCTATCCAATCTTCAACAAATCTGCAGTAAACCAGGAAAGGTATCATATCTGGACTTAACTGGAATTTGGATCAGGTCCGATAATACACTTTAGAGTTTGCGAATAGTTAAGCCATTACTCAATTAGAATAATGAAATCACATAGCCTATTATACCTAAACTTGAAATTGAAATCTTCCAACATATAGTGTGGAGGAGTTTATCGGTCTAAAATACGTAAGTCCGATAAAGTAAAAAGTCTTCTAAAACTCGAATTTGTTGATATTTTTGTTCAGTATTGTCTTTTTTTTTTTTTTTTTTTTTTTTTTTTTTTTTTTTGCAATGGGGAAAATATGTCCTATGATTAGACACCTTCCACACTACATGACCATGTAGATCCGTTCCAGTGTAAAAGATAAGTAAAGACTACTTGCAACTGCAAGTGTTCGAAGACAACCAATCTCAAAGTGTGATTGGTACATGTATTATAAACCAGGGCACTATCTGAAGGCAGCAAAGTGTGTGTATGTGGGGTGGTGGTGGTGGGGGGGGAGGGGGGGGGGGGCGGGGGGCGGGGGGGGGGGGTGCAAACTGCTTTTCTTTCGTCTTGTAATAGGGGTGCCCTGTTTATACTAAGACAAAACAAAGTCTTGGTGCATAGGTGCGTACGTCCTCATAGCGTTTCGTGGGTACTTCAATGTTTGTTTTTTATTCCTCAACCCAGTTTAGACTGAATAAACCACCCCACACCATATATTGACATCACGAAAACATGCCTATGTAATACTGACCCCCTTAAACCCCACTTTTATATAGTAAAACTGGGGTTTACAGGGGTATACATTATTTTTCTTATTTCTGCTTAAATACATAGATTGTGGGTACTCGTTAGAACCGCCTCACCGAGGCGGTTCTAACGAGTACCCACAACCTATGTTTTGCGCAGAAATAAAAAAAAATTATCGGAGTTTTTATCTGAAAATTTTCACTTTTTGGAGGTGAAATTTTCATTGTATCCGAATAGGTATGTTCTCGTAATGAAGAGTCAAATTTGAATTTATGTATTTTATGTATGGCAGGCTACCCAGTGAACCATTCGACGACACCTGAACGTGACGGAAACATTTCCATCTAACACCTGTTGAGGATGTGTCCGTCACCCCTAAAACGGTACAAATTTAAGACGCCAGTCCCTGACACCAAAAGAAAGCGGAAAGAGACACAAACCAACTCGCGCAAAACAAACAAACGCACGAAACGATAGACGGAGAGACAGAAAAGCTCAAATCAATATGCCCTCTCAACATTTTCGAAGTTTGGGGCATAAAAATAAGAGTTCACATTGCAAGTGAATTATCTGCCAAATGGGAAATTCGCATGGATGGTCATCTTTTTTTCTCTGAAAAAAAAAAATGGTTAGCGGTCCCAAGGATTACATGATATAAAGAGAGTAAGGGCGCGCTGTGAGTGTACATATGTCACACATACGAATACGTAATAGATGTGTTACTTATACGAGGGCGTGTCAATAAATAACTAGCCTATCCTATTTCCGATGGACCAAGACGGTCACGATTTTTATGTTTTGTTTCAATATATGTTTTATACATGGTCACAAAATTGCACGCGTATCGAGTCATTCTTTAATAAGATATTGAATGTCAAACATGGCTAGTGATACAAAGGCATGCTTTTCATCTAAAGTTGAGTACCGTGCTGTAATTCGGTACTTGTAATTAAAAGGTGAAACAGGCAAGGAAATACACGGCGAGTTAGCCGATGTTTATGGGTCTTCTGCACCATCTTATGCTCAGGTTAAATTCTGGGTAGGGGAATTCAAACGCGGTAGAACGTCTTTAGAAGATGAAGCCAGGTCTGGACGCCCACTGGATGCCACCGACGAAGAAATGTGTAAGAAAATTCGGGATCTGGTATACTCTGATAGACGAATTCAGGTGGAAGAAATAGCGCAGGCATTAGGCATTTCACATGGTAGCGTTTCAACAATCTTACATGATCATTTAGGTATGCGCAAGCTAACAGCCCGTTGGGTCCCCAAATCCCTTAGCGATGAGCAAATGGCAACCAGAGCATCCATTACGAAAACACGCCTATTCAAATATATAGAAATTTTCACATCCAAAAACTGAAAATTTTCAGATAAAAAAACGCTGTTATTTTTCATATTTCTGATCAAAACATAGATTGTGGGTACTCGTTAGAACCGCCTCGGCGAGGCGGTTCTAACGAGTACCTACAATCTATGTTTTTGAGCAATAAAAGAAAAATAACGTAGTCCCCTGTAAACCCCAGTTTTACTATATAAAAGTGGGGTTTAAGGGGGTCAAAATTATATAGGCGTGTTTTCGTGATGAGTATGCAGCGCCTTGTTGAAGCGTTTTAGGTCAAAAGATGATTTTCTTTTGCGTCTGGTGACTGTAGATGAGGCTTGGGTTCATTATTATGAGCCAGAGAATAAAGTTCAGAGTCGTCAGTGGGTAGGGTCTGGGTCCTCGAGGGCAAAAAGTTCAAGACGCAACCATCTGCTGGCAAGGTGATGGCTACATTATTTTGGGATGCAAAAGGCGTTATTATGTTGGACTTTTTACCCAAGAGAAGTACAATAACTGGAGTGTACTATGCAAACTTGTTAGACCAGCTGAGAACCGCCATTCGTGAAAAAACTCTGAGGTAAACTCTCTAAAGGTGTTTTGCTGCCACAGGACAACGCGAGAGTCCACACTTGCAAAGTTGCAATGGATGCTGTAGAGCGAAACGGGTATGAATTAATACCACATCCTGCCTATTCGCCTGACCTAGCTCCTAGCGACTTCTTCCTATTCCCAAACTTGAAAACGGATATCCGTGGACTTCATTTCCGGTCTGATGAAAAAGTCGTGACGGCAGTTGAGGAGTGGGTCAATGGAAAGGACCCTGACCTTTTTCAGTTCTGGGCTTTTGGCACTTGGACACCGTTGGTCCAAGTGCATCACACTAGAGGGCAATTACATCGAAAAAGAAGAGGTTGATCTCAACCGGAAATAAGTGAGATTGGTTACTTATTGACTCACCCTCGTACGTACAGTTGTACGCATCTGTAACAAATTGTTACGTATACATACAACTGTAGGCATATGTAACACACGACAATCTGCATGTGTTACGTTTGCGTACAACTGTAGACAATTTAGTGTGAAGCTTTCGTATTATATGCAACATTTGGGCCCAGTTGTTCAAAGCTAACGACGTCGTTAGTTAACGATTCATTAAAATTTACATCGAGTGATACGCAAATACGCTGAAATTTTTTGCTGAAAAAATGCTACTCACATTTTTTCAGCAAAAAATATCAGAATATTGTATATTGAATCTGCTAAAACAGTTAACGAAATGGCCCTTAACGAGCTCCTTAAGCTAACGATGCTTTGAACAACTGGGCCCAGTTCATTAAAGGAAGTTGAGGTCACTCTATAGGGAACGATTACTGAGACCGCTTTGTTTCTTAGTATGCATGGTTTTATTTGTTTTTATTATAAAAGCTCCTAGTTTTTTTCATGTTTTATATATATATTAAGCATTGTAAGATATATACTAAGCATGTATGCAAAGATATTGCAACCCCTTGAGATGCATGGTTTCCCAGTTAAGGGTATGATGGGAACAATTTATTTCCTAGAATGCATTTTAGAAAACACGGTCCAACATACAAAACGAACGTTTTTACATCTATATGTAGAACAAACGTTTATGTTAATTGTAATGCGTAACGTGTATCATTATATAAGCTTCTAGTTGTTCATTGTTTATATGTATATTAAGTATTGTAAGATACATGTATATATCAAGTATGTATGCAAAGATATTGCATCACTTGATATGCATGGTTTCCCAGTTAGATAGAAACATCTATGTTGCTAATGGCCTATAACTGGAAGTTAAAGTAGCGGAAATCATAGTCAGGTTTCTCAATTATTGTACCTTGCAAAATTGCAAAAAAACGTAACCTAACTATTGGAAAGTCTCTTTGTTATATGTCTGATAAATGGGCAGGTAAAAGGAGACTGTTTGGTTGAGTATGGTCTCAAGAAAGTCATCTGTTCGGGGAAAGGGTTGTTCAAAATACATGTATATGGAACTATGCCTTTTCAGCCAAATAACTGGTGTATTTGGTAAAAACATCGTACTACCAGCAAACTAATCCTTCTGAAACTAGTCGGATTTCTCAATTTATTTACCTTGCAAAAAGGTAATCCTAGCATCGGAAAGATATACGGCTGAATTTGTGTATATATAAAGCTTGGATATTGGTTCATACAAAATGCAAAACTAATTGCATTTGGAGAAATGCATGCATATTGCTTGATATTGGTTTAGAGTTTTGCCAAGCAATTGTAAATTCTGTTAAGCGTATAGTACATATGTATATACTAACAGGTAAAATACTATCAATATACACCCAACTCGCGATAAATTAATATGTACAGTTGATGTCTGAATATAAATTAGCACTGATTGTTTAAAATATTTGTCGCGTTTTGTAAAACGGTATGTATTTTATGGAACTTTGATAAACATTTCAGTTTTCGGAAATTACGTCAAATATTACATGTATGTTTGGTCTTCTTCATTTTCTTACAAAGTATATTTCGTCAACAAAGGTTTTGAAATTATAGACATTAAGAAATGCGCGGCGATTCCTTCAACATGCATGTTTAAGACTTGCTTAAGTACAATACAGGGTTCTATTTGATTTTTGTGTTTTCACTTTGATGCATTGATTGAGTTGGGAGCCTTTATGCGAACCGAATTTTTATGTGTTTCTGTATTAAGAGTAGCATCGGGACCCAGGGTGAAGTTAATTAGCTGTAAAAGTGCTTTAAACGCCCCCCCTCCCCCCTGGTTTACTCTACTGACCGTTCTAAGGCGGTGGTCCCGCTTTGTTGCTTTGTGGTTTATTCTACGAGGCGATTTGTTGTATGTCTTTCCATGTGTCATTTTGTTCTTGTGTTTTCATTCCTTTTAGTATTGCGATTACCTCGCTTAGGGAAGAGAGAGCTAATCTTAGTGCTTTTCGTACGTTTGTTCGGTTTGTGCTTGTTTGGATTTGTCGGTTTCCTCTTCCTCTTGGGGTCTGGGAAGGGCTGCGGTTTGTGATTGTGGCACTCCTTGGACTTTTCTCTTACCTTATTTTTCTATACGAATATTTTTTATTGACAAACCGTAAGCACGAACGTCCGAAATATGTCTTGTAAAATTTAAAATGTGTCATTCAAAATGGTATCATAAAATTTGCAATCAAACGCTTTCTTATTGTAGCGGCCATAATCGATGAAACAATTGAACATTTTATTTTTTGGTGTTTATCCATTTCTGTATACCTTTTAATAAAGGCTATAGGAAACGATAGAAGGTTTATTTGAAACGCCGTTTGCCTGCGAATTTCATTTAAAAAAAAAAAAGAACATGTCAGACAGAGAAATGGGGTACTGTCCCTTAAATGCGGAAAACAACCGGAGTTTCACTAATGACGTCATGTTTGCATAATTGTATGAGAAAATAAACATTCTGCTTTCTGTTTTGAACATTTTATTCTTTCTTTTTTCATGACTTAATCTGAAAACACAAAAATTTGTATACTTAGAACTGGTTAAGTATCAACTGGATCTCCGTATAAACGTGCGAGTTCTCGCGAAATGCAAGGTATGCATATCTGCTTTACAACTGGTTTATATACAGAAATATCCAGGCTTTCTTTTTATATCGAAATAAATCGTATACCTTTTCGATGCTAGGGTTAGCAAAGATTGAGTATTAGAGTCCGTTCCATCATTTCTGAAGTGGGGTAATGTTTTTTTCCCTCGTGTAAGGTTATAATAGGACCTTCATGCGAACTGCAGCTTAAGCAACTAAGGATCAGTGTCCGGGCCTGGTGTAAATGTTGTTCCTGGTGCACTTTAATTGATTTAATGGATACATGGATCTCTTTTGTACGGACACTGGACAGCTGACATACGCACACCTACGCTCATATAAAGTCACAGCTTTAGTGACATGAGAGCAGTGTAGATCCAGATTAGCCGTTATATTGCTACTTTAACATCTGATCAGGATTTACCTAACTAGAGTGATATGGGACAAAATGAGTGGCAAACAGTGTAGATCCTGATCAGTCGCCATGTCTGGTTTACGCAATCAAACTGCATCGATTTGTCGTTACAAGATGCGAAGATTTCGCATTGTTCACACGTGTTGAATTAGACATGTGAGTAGTATAGGGCGGCACTATGGGTACCCATAGTGCCGCCCTATACTACTCATGTGACACTCGTACACATATGTAACTGTTACGTATGCGTACACCTGTACGCATATGTAACACACCTGTTACATATTCGTATGTGTGACATATGCACATTCACAGCGCGCGCAGCGCTCTGTAGTGACTAGGCACATTATGCCATTTCTTTGTATAATAGATCCGTGCGTTAGCGTGGCGATCTGCCTATATAGGTAATAAGACTAATAAAACAAAACCCTCATAATCATTACGAAAACATGCCTATTCAAATATATAGAAACTATCACCTCCGAAAACTGAAAATTTTCAGATAAAAACGTTAATATTTTTCATATTTCTGCTCAAAACATAAATTGTGGGTACTCGTTAGAACCGCCTCGCCGAGGCGGTTCTAACGAGTACCCACAATCTATGTTTTTTTTAGCAGAACTAAGAAAATAATGTATACCCCTGTAAACCCCAATTTTACTGTATAAAAGTTTTGGTTTAAAGGGGTCAAAATTATATAGGCATGTTTTCGTGATGTTTGCTATTTTTTATGTAAAATCTTAGGTAAATACCTGTAGTATTTTAATTACGAAACGTATGAACTGTATCAGTTTTCAAATCTTCGGAACTAGCTCAGCATCTGCTGATTAATGACACACCGGAAGCACGTGCGTTGTAAACAAACAGATGTCATTTTCATGTGCAGCGAAGCGACGAAGCGACAAAAAGCGTTCTCAACAATAATTCACTGTTCTAAATGCCTTAAGGTTGCGAGATTTCTTCAGCCATAGTATTGAAAAAATGATAAATTGGCTGTTTTGTATAGGTAGACCCAGTCAGCATTCTACGTAAATCTATATCGGGGCGTCATCGGCCCGTCAGGGTAGCTGACGGGCCGATTACGGCCCGATGTAGATTTACGTAGAATGCTAGCTGGGTATTATCCTTCATCTGAGTTTGAAGGTTTTGTCAAAAAGGTCACATCGGCATATAAAAAATGTTACTGGAGTTGTTCCAACAAAGAATTTAGTAAGAAGGTGTCAGTTAGACACGGTTCTTAGTTTTCTAATAGTAATCTAACCTTAGAGAAAATCCTCCTACTAACTTCTTTTCTGTGTCTTCAGAGTCGACCAGGAATGTGTTAAGCGCGAAATATATAGACATTTCCCACACCACTATAGTTGTCTGGTAAAATTTCTCTAGAGAAGTTTGCATTTGTATACTTGAAAACTTCAGCCAGAAGATAGGTGGTTTTGGTAAAACTGTGGAGATAGATGAATCAAAGTTTGATCAAAAGCAAATTCCACAACAGGAGCAGAGTAGATGGTGTATGGGATTTTTTGGGGCATACAAAGAGAAACCAAACACTGTTCTTTTTTTTTCAGTGTGTTATAGGCAGAACAACAAACACATTAAATGACACCACCAGAGAAAATATTCTGCTTGGAATAACTAATTTCTGATCGTCGGAAAGCGTACAGTTCTCTAAAATAATGAAGGTTTCAGTCATTTAACTGTGAATCACATCATTCATTTTGTTGATCCTAACACTGGTGCGCATACAAATACATTTGAAAGCAGTTTGCTTGCCTTAAAGGAGCACTACCTAAACATGGAATAACAAAGGCATTGTACAACCTTTATTTTGCCTAGTATTGTGTGACGACCGATTTTAATTCAGCAAAATGACCCCATCCTAGTGCTATTTAATCGTATTTAAAATATGGACGGTCCCTGCTTTCACCTAAGAGAAGAAAAAATCGCTAAATATAGAAGAAAAAAAAAGAAAGAGAACACCCCCTCCCCCCCCCCCCCCCCCCCACACACACACACACACACACAAAAAAAAAAAAAAAAAAGAAAAGAAAAAACAAACAAACAAACAAAAACAAAAAAAGAAACAAAAACAAAAATAAAACAACCAGGAACCTACAAAGTAGCAATAACACCCCTTTCAGATTTACAGAACTTGTCAACATCCAGCGCAGATGATTTCAGATGTAATGTTAAGACCATTTTGTTGTGTTGTCTTAGACAGTTGTCTTTTTATTTCGTGTTATTATTCTTTTTTACATTATTTTGTTTATTTATCGTAACTATCTGTTCTAAACAGCTCTCTGCCGTGCCTCTTTCTCTCTCTCTCTTTCTCTCTCTCTCTCTCTCTCTCTCTTCACTTAGAGAACCCCTGGTAAACGTATAAAATGTCACATTAAAATGATATATATCGCAAACGCCGCATCACGAAGCGTAACAAAGATTGCGCCCCAATGGAATACCTTAATCGTCGCATAACATGCATAAATGGTTGCTGATATTGAAACTTCCGGGGACCCATTACAAAAAAAAAAAAAAAAAAAAAAAAAAAAAAAAAAAAACAAACAAACAAAAAAAACAAAAAAGAAAAAAAAACCTATTCAAATATACTGAAAATTTTACCAACAAAAACTGAACATTTTTAGGTAAAAAATCGGATGTTTTTCATATTCTGCTCAAAACATAGATTGCCCCAGTTTTACTATATAAAAATGGGGTTTAAGGGGTCAACATTATATAGGCATGTTTTCGTGATGGCTAAAGTGGAATCTATCCCAACAATAGAAAGTACAGCCTCCGCAAGGCATTAAAAGAAGGAGAGATGAGGAATAATGACAAAACAAATGACACAACGAAACCAGACGCACACAGCAGAACTGCAAAAGAGGAAGCACCTTGGAACGGTCAGCAGAAAAACTACTGGGGTGCTTAAATCAGTTTTACTCACAGGAAACCTCGCCCTAAATTCTGATGCAACTCCTAATTACAAACATGTAGGATCTGCACATGGGGTCTATACCTAATCTGTCAAACATAACAGTGAAACACATACGTACCATCACAAAAGCATACCTATATAATTTTGATCCCCTTGAACCCCACTTTTATATAGTAAAACTGGGGTTTACAGGCCCTGGGGTATACATTATTTTTCTTATTTCTGTTAAAAACGTAAATTGTGGGTACTGGTAAGAACTGCCTCCACGAGGCGATTCTAACAAGTACCCACAATCTATGTTTGAGCAGAAATATGAAGAATTTTTATCTGAAAACTTCCAGTTTTTAATGGTGAAATTTCAATATATTTGAATAGGCATGTTTTCGTAATGAATCGCAAACGCTGTAATTAAACAAATAAAAGTACTCAATGTGATCTGAAGCCCGAGAGAAGAATATCACGAGAAACGTGATTAATCCATTAATGCGTAGCGTCCAACAAATGAACACTAGCCACAGAATGCGGCGTCTGATCAGGGTTTACACTGTTTGATTTACATACAGGAATTTCTATAATAATCTTCTGCTCATGTATATGCAAGAGGGCGTAAGCATTAATTGCTTCTAACACTTAAATTAAACCAAACCCCCTTGTAAACTTGAAATGGACCAGACCAAAGAGGTGACATAAAACGGTTAACCATTTTCATTTGCATTATCTGTAGGCAGAAATTAGCAGACATCATAATACCATAATTATCCTAAACATTTCAGACACCCAGATTTCATTAACATACTTATCCTTAAAACTGAGCTAGTCTGTTCGACCCTTTTCAGTCTGGTGACCGCCAAATAAATTAACATTTTCATAAATTTTCCCAGAAAACAGGTTTTGACGTTTCATGCAAATTTAGAGACAATATTCATGAAATGTCAAAATCTGCTGCCTGGGAAAAAAAAAAAAAAAAAAAAAAAAAAAATAAAAAAAATAAGAACACTCTATCCCCTATTTACAAGAAAAAAAAGACCTACGTGACCAGGCTGTGGAAATACGTCCCATTTTCCTGAAGAAAAGCAGGACATATCAATTTACTTGTCTTGGGACAACATAGCTCCAGCCAAGAAGAATATCCAGATTATGGAATATATATTTTTCTAATTTCTCGAAGAAAACATGTTGTGGGTACTCATTAGAAGTGTTTCACCAAGGTGATTCTAATGAGTATCAACAACATTAGTTTTTCTTCGAAAAATAAAAAAATGGCGATGTTTGGGCACGTAAACCTTGGTGTACAAGTGGATCTTGACCATTTAATTGTCCGTGGACAAATAATAAAAAATAATAATTCTACCTCCCTGTAAGCTACCCAGGGAACTATAGAGATATAACAGGTACGCCTGTACTACTGAAGATTTGAAGATGTATTTGAATACATGCCCAATTCTTGTATTACTAGAATTCTTCAAGATACACAATTCTGTAACCAGATGAGATTTACTCTTAGATGTTCTTCTCTAAAGCAGCCCTTCTTCTGACAGAATGTGCGCTTGGGGCTGTGAATAACAAGAAAGAGGTTTTCCTCACTTCATTAGATACTCAAACGGTTTTTGCCATGGCTGGCCATAAAAACTCTACCAAAATGGTATACACAAAGTGATGACTGTCTGTTACTAAAAGAATTATATTCACATCCAATGAACGTCAAACAAGGAGTTATAAAGGGTAGAGTAATGTCGACCAGTCACAATAAATGCTATACTAATCCTCTACTTCTGCAACGGGACAGGTTCTCCAGGATGAAAAAAGGTTCACACATTGCAATGGCAGACTATGCAACAGTTCTGACCATATGCCAGTTAGATATGCAAGTGATAGTGTGAGATGTGGAGAACAATTCCGGTAGAGAAAGATAGCATATAAACCCCCCAAAAAACGCTGCGCCCTTCTATTTGGAGTAAACAGGGAAAAAAACTATATGTGTAGAAAATAATACAAAAGCAATGAAACAACGTACAAGCAGAAACAACAAGCAAATTCCATAGGGAATTTATGTCCCCCGCCTTATTTTTATTTGAGCTGTTATAAATGGGTAAGTTAACCAGAGGACCATTGGTCCTGTATCACTTACCTAAGTATTGAAGCAGGAAACCAGTAATAAAAAATAATTTTAGGATTCTGAAAAAAAAACAAACATGCATATCTTCAGACCATCCTTAAAGCACCTGTAAAGTTTCAAAAGGATCGGCTTAAAACTGTGGTAGGAGTTAAGGAGACAAGGTACATACTCCCTATACGCTTCTGTAGTATTAGAACTAAAAAATGTCTAAGTTAAAAATGCGGAAAAAGTGATAAAATTATTTCAGGATTCTGAAAAATCCACATGCATATCTTCAGGCCATTCTAAAAGCCCTTGTAAAGTTTCAAAAGGATCGGCCAAAAACTGTGGGAGGAGTTAAGGGGACAAGGTACCTACCACCTATAGACGTCTGTAATATTAGAACTCAAAAAATGTCTAAGTTAAAAATGTGTAAAAGGTAATAATGAATAATTTCAGGATTCTGAAAAAAAAAACAAAAACACATGCATATCTTCAGACCATCCTTAAAACACCTGTAAAGTTTCAAAAGATCGGCTTAAAACTGTGATAGAAGTTAAGGGGACAAGGTACCTACTCCCTATACGCATCTGTAGTATTAGAACTCAAAATGTCTAAGTTAAAATGCAAAAAAAGTGCTAAAAAATTATCTAAGGATTCTAAAAAAAACACATGCATATTTTCAGGCCATCCTTAAAGCCCATGTAAAGTTTCAAAAGGATCGGCCAAATACTGTGGGGGGAGTTAAGGGGACAAGGTACCTACTCCCTATACATTTCTGTAATATTAGAACTCAAAAAATGTCTAAGTTAAAAATGCGGAAAAAGTAATAAAAATACTTCAGGATTCTGAAAAATCCACATGCATATCTTCAGGCCATTCTAAAAGCCCATGTAAAGTTTCAAAAGGATCGGCCAAAAACTGTGGGAGGAGTTAAGGGGACAATGTACCTACTCCCTATAGGCTTCTGTAATATTAGAACTAAAAAAATGTCTAAGTTCAAAATGTGTAAAAAGTACTAAAAAATTATTTCAGGATTCTGAAAAAACCACATGCATATCTTCAGGCCATCCGAAAAGCCCCTGCTAAGTTTCAAAAGGATCGGCCAAAAACTATGGGAGGAGTTAAGAGGACAAGGTACCTACTAAAAATTCGGAATACCGCACCACATACCACGCACCACGGAAAGCCAAAAACAGTGTCCCTCCGCTTTTCTTCGAAAAGGCGGGGGACAACTAAGCGTCTTGAAAACATCAGGCATACTAAGGTAAAAACTGATACTAAAGGCAAAATCAGCTTAGGAAGGAAAATGGCAAACTCTCTGATGGACACTGGGTTTCGTAGTGTCAGTGGAGTAAAACATCCCAAAATGGGCTTATATGATAAACTTTCATGGCCTTGAAGTTATCATGGTAAGAAAGAAAGATAACGAACAGATCGAGATCTTAACAACAGTGCTTTAAGCAGATACAAGGGATTCTTGATCAGACACCAACTTCAATTCCGTTAGCACTTCTAGGTATCTTACCTACAAGTTTTACATAAGCATGTTTTAAACCTGTTTGTAAACATGGCTGAAAATTAAGGATCAGTTTAAAATGACATTGCTCAGAGGAAGCTTATGTGATTAAAGGTGCAACAGGAAAAAAATGCTGGTTTGTGTATATCAGAGAATATTTAGAACTGATACGTATCAGTTGCCTTCAGTGTTCAAGTTCTTCTGTTGCACCTTTAATCATATAAGCTTCCTCTGAGTTGGAATCAAAAGAGTTTCCAAACAAGGTTTGTGCTATAAGAAAATATTACATTTTGCTTTGGTATTTACAGTAAATCTGTCAACGCAAAGTCAATAAATTTTCATATGTCTTCCACGGTTTAATGACTCAAGTCTATGTTGATGTATTTGTGACGCAGAGTGAGAATCATATGAGTTTCCAAACAAAAAGTGTGATGCATTGTTTTTAACATTACACGCTGTGATTGAAGTGGAACTATAAATAACTATTTCATATGTTTTCTACGGTCGAATGATTTTTTTAATCCTTTTAGCATTGCGATTACCTCGTTTGGGGAAGAGAAAACTAATCTTAGTGCTTTTCGTACGTTTGTTCGATTTGCGCGTCCTTGGTTTTGTCTGTTTCCTCTTCCTCTTGGAGTCTGGGAAGGGCTGCGGTTTGTGATTGTGGCTCTCCCTGGACTTTTCTCTTGCTTTTGTTTTTCATCAAATCTGTCAATTCGAAATGCAGTAGCAATCATATGTCTTCCCTTTTCTGGATGGCGATGTCCCCCGGCGTACCTCATATGGGGTATACATATCTCAACTTGTTAGATTTGCCAGAGCTTCTTCAAATCTTAATGACTTTATCTACCGTAATAAAACCCTTACTACCAAACTTCTTAGGCAGGGCTATCGTTATTTTAAACTTCGTAAGGCGTTTTCGAAATTTTATCGCAGACACAGTGCGTTGTTAGAAAAATATAGCGTCAGAAACCCCCCGGTGGTTTACTCTACAGACCGTTCTAAGGCGGTGGTCCCGGTGTTAGTCTTACTCTTTGTTGCTCTGTGGTTTATTCTACGAGGCGATTTGTTGTATGTCTTTCCGTGTGTCATTTTGTTCTTGTGTTTTTTTCAGTCCTTTTAGTATTACGATTACCTCGCTTGGGGAAGAGAGAGCTAATCTTAGCTTTCGTACGTTTGTTCGGTTTGTGCTTGTTTGGATTTGTCGGCTTTCTCTTCCTCTAGGGGTCTGGGAAGGGCTGCGTTTTGTGATTGTGGCACTCCCTTGACTTTTCTCTTACCTTTTGTTTCCATCGTCGACTGCTTTTGGTCGATGTTAATATATTTGTGATCTAGAGTTGGACTAAAAATGTTTTCAAACAATAATTAAGAAACAAAACAGTTATTACATTTTGCGGTGTGATTGCAGTAAAATCTGCTTAGGTAGAATGTAATAACGTTTTCATATGTCTTGCACGGTCGAACGTTTCAAAGGTCGAATAATTTGTTCTATATTGATATACGCGTGACGCAGTTGGAATCAAAAGTGTTCCCAAACACTAATTAAGATAAATAAACAAAATCTATTATAACTTGATTTGCAACTGCAGTAAATTTGTCAAACAAGGCGTTAAAATCTGAATTTGAAATATGGCCAATACATTAATATTTTTGCTGAAAAAATGTGAGTAACTTTTGCATTATGCAAAAGCGACTTACATTTACCAGCAAAAGTATCAAATGAATGTAGATGAAAATACCTTAGCTGCAACAGTTAACGAGTTTTTCATAAACGAGCAGTTAAGCCAACGATGCTGTGAATAACTGGACCCATGTGTATTCTTTAATCTATGGAAGGTCTATAGTAATTTTCAGACCCAGCCGGATTCCACAGCAAAATCGATACTGCATCTAATTGCAGATCCAGGGGTCGTAAGTTCGAACTCCAACTCGGTCACTTAACCATTGGGGAAATTGATCATGAAATCATTTTTACTGTCATTCTCCCGCTTCTATTGATTCAAGAAAAGCAGTCATTTACTGGCAAAAGAAGGTACACATATACTGGTGTACCACTTATAGGACTGAGCGCGCGTAGGAAAAATATTGAGTTGGTTAAATGACATGACACAATAACATGGTCTTAACAGTGTTGACTGGGCCATACAACGTCAACTCAAAATCAAATCAAATTTTCAGACTGTTCAAGTGTTTGTTCTGAAATAATAAGATGAAATCCAGTGTTATTCTTGATATGATTTGGCAGGAAAATAGTAGTATAACAGAATATACTTTTTATACCCCGCCACACGATAGTGGCGGGGTATTATGTTTTCACGTTGGACGTCCGTGTGTCTATCCGTCCGTCCGTCAGTCGTGCGTCCTTCCGTTTGTTTTCGTTTCCGGATGATAACTTGAGTAAACATCAATAAATTTTCACAAAACTTGGTATGTGTATTGATATTATGAAGATCAGGTTTGGGATTGTTAATCGGAAAATTTTGTCAAATTTTTACGGAGTTATCTGCCCGAGACACGCCCTTATTTTCATTTCCGGATGATAACTTGAGTAAATTTCAAGTGCTTTTAACCAAACTTGTAACATGCATTGATGTGAAAGAGATCTAGTTTGGGATTGCTTTATCGGCAAATAATGTTAATGTTTGACAGCTATCTGCCCGCGACACGATAATAGCGGGGTATTATAGTTTAACATTTTTATTAAGTTATTAGAAACATAGAGTAGATTTTCTGTCATTTTACAAAGGGAGACACTTTTTATGACGTGCTATTTACATTCCTGCAAACCAAGTGCCTTCTGGAAAAGGGTCGCTCCCAAAGGAAGCAAATTCTTTCCTTTAAAAATTGACCCTTTAGAGAAGGAAGAAATTATTTGACAGAGTTGGCGCCCTTGAATGTTTATACATTCCTCTTAAACAGTCAAGCCAAGTTACACATTACCGCGTTATTGCGAATTTATCATTAGAGATTATATAAAGAATGCACACTTTAGGAATTAATATTATTTTTGTGTGCATTTTATCGATGTGATTACTCCGGCGAATCACTCACAAACTGAATTGAGAGTGATTCCCTCGAGTCTACACATAGACAAAATAGACAAAAATGATGACTTATTCCTTATCATTCCAATTTTGTCATCATTTTTTATGTGTGGGCTAGGTGGCATTGTGGAGACAATTTTCAGGCCATAAGTACGCCAAGCTCATACTCGACGTGCCCTGGGTTGAGTAAAAAGTGGACGGGGAGGCGCTTGGTGACAGACAGCGCCACCAAGTGTGCATGGGTGAAAGTAAGGCTGTACAAATACATGTACATAACACAATTGCCGCTGCCTCCGTGTGCCTCGGGTACCAGGTAGCGTTAAAATCAGTACAACAACAACAACAACAGCAATATTTTACAAATGTTGCGAAACAATGTCATCCTTTTGAGATGGTGGAAGGTTAATAAATTCACTGACTTTCTGCTCTTAGCTTTAGTGTATAGCGTGAAATGTTTAGAAAGATGAGGATTTGGAATAATATCGTTGTAATAAGGCGTCATATGCATTTATAAACGTTTATGTCGTTGTTTCGACGTTGTGTGCCCGCTAGACAGGATTTTATTAACGTATTACATTCTATAAGGTGTGTATAGCAAATACAGATATGGTTTCTAGAATATTGACACGAGGTATAGAGCTCATATGTGCATTTGTATTGTCTACCAAGGATGTTACAGTCGAATCTCAATAGCTCGAACACCGATGGCTCGTTCACCATGGTTAATTCGAACTCGTTTTTGAGTCCCTACGAAATTCTTCCGATAGATCAAGAAAACAAACATTTAAGGAAGCTTTCTTATTTCATTATGAAATTGTATGTTGTGTGTACTCATTAGAATTGCCTCTTAGAGGCGATTCTAACGAGTACACTCAACAGACAATTAGTGTGTAGAAGATCGATAGATTTCCCAGAATTAGCGATATTTGCTTCCCGACCTGGCGCCATGATTAACCTTTATTAGCTCGAACTACCCATAGCTCGAACAATTTTCCATGGTCCCAAAGGTGTTCGAGCCATTGAAGTTCGACTGTATATGTCAAATGTGTACGTGTTAGCCAGCGCTCTAGATAAGACAAATTTTGGAACCACTGTTTCTAATTTTGTTTTCTTATTCCTCCTTGAAAATACACCACGACCTCTTTATAACACTTTTGCTGGGGTCCATGTTAGTTAAACAACCCAGTTATAGCGAAACAAAAAATGTATAGATTATATATGTTTTTCATTCGAAGCGCAGTGAGTACCAACAACATTTATACCGAACCTACTATATGAGACGTTATAAAGCATTTTTGACTATCTTACGCACTTTCACCTGTCACAAAAGCCAGCCAGATTGAACCGATCCTCAGACAACTATCACCCCGGCTCATATTTTGGACTTTCTCCCGTTCACTTGAATTACAACATTACGCATTTTCACCATATATTTAAGGCAGCCAGACTAAACTGGTTCTCAGAGGAGTATCACCCGGGCTCAATTTTTAGACTATATCCCGGTCTCGTGATTTGCCTAGCAGTTGTTCCTTTGAAATATGAGTTAGGTAATAAAACATCTCGTATGCCTTTCTTGGCAACGGTCAAGATGATCAACCCCGATGTGCTTTAGACCATCTGATGAACTATAGTTCATCAGGCTCATCAGGTGGTCCACAGTACCGAGACCAAGGCCGAAGGCGATACTTCATCTGGCGACGTTATCCGTGTTTGTGATAACAAGATAGTTCATCGAGGCTGATACTTTTGACTGTCGCCCATGAAGATTTGAAATAGTTGAAATAATGTTTTCTTACTGGAATAAGAAAGCCAATGCTTAGCTGGCATCCCTGATATTTACAGCTATGCAGACCCCGGCATTGCCCAATGATATAGAACAAAGTGGACTTTTTACGACCCAGAGCAGACTGCAGTGCAAGCTTACCAAGTTTTATATATTAGAAGTAGGGTCCATTTTCTACAGTCGGACCATTTGTTATTAAAAGTAGCATGATATAAAAGTTACGCAGCTTTAATAAAGCTAAACTGGTTGCGAAACGCAGAAAGCGAGAAAATCGCAAAATATTTGCAAAATCCCGCACATAGCGTGCAATTGATGCATGGCAAGAGTATAGCCTTACTATATATAGAACGCACTTGAAGGACGTCTATACAACGACATAGATCCGTTGAATCCTAATTGGACAGTTCGGTGAGTCGTAAATTTATATTGATATCGTTTAATTCTTTGTAGGTTTTCTGTTCAAACAAAAGCAGGAAAATGTCCGAGTCTGAATAGTAAACCTATAAACTATATATTGCAGCGCACGCTAGTCCGATTCTGCATATTTTACCTGGGTTATTTCAGGAAAGCTGAGCAGGCTGCGCTAGGTTGTGCAGTCTGGTCGTAATATCTCGGGTTGCGAAAATTGTAACTGCTACCGGGGACACTTATCACGTAAACATGCCTATATAAATTTGACCCTCTTAAACCCCACCTTATATAGTAAAACTGGGGTTTCCAGGGGTATACATTATTTTTCTTATTTCTGCTCAAAAATATAGATTGTGGGTACTCGTTAGAACCGCCTCATAATAATAATAATAATAAAAATAATAATAATAATAATAAAAATAATAATAATAATAATAAAAATAATAATAATAATAATAATAATAAAAATAATAATAATAATAATAATAAAAATAATAATAATAATAATAATAATAATAAAAATAATAATAATAATAAAAATAATAATAATAATAATAATAATAAAAATAATAATAATAATAAAAATAATAATAATAATAAAAATAATAATAATAATAATAATAATAATAATAATAATAATAATAATAATAATAATAAAAATAATAATAATAATAATAATAAAAATAATAATAATAATAATAATAATAATAATAATAATAATAATAATAATAATAAAAATAATAATAATAATAATAAAAATAATAATAATAATAATAATAATAATAATAATAATAATAATAATAATAATAAAAATAATAATAATAATAATAATAAAAATAATAATAATAATAAAAATAATAATAATAATAAAAATAATAATAATAATAATAATAATAATAATAATAAAAATAATAATAATAATAATAATAAAAATAATAATAATAATAATAAAAATAATAATAATAATAATAAAAATAATAATAATAATAAAAATAATAATAATAATAAAAATAATAATAATAATAAAAATAATAATTCTAATAATAATAATTCTAAAAATAATAATTCTAAAAATAATAATTCTAAAAATAATAATTCTAAAAATAATAATTCTAAAAATAATAATTCTAAAAATAATAATTCTAAAAATAATAATTCTAAAAATAATAATTCTAAAAATAATAATTCTAAAAATAATAATTCTAAAAATAATAATTCTAAAAATAATAATTCTAAAAATAATAATTCTAAAAATAATAATTCTAAAAATAATAATAAAAACAGTGCAGGATTGGCTATTATAAAAAAAAAAAACAGTGCATGATTGAAATAGCCAATGTAAAATGCGCCTAGGCCAGAAATTTAGGTTTTCCATACGCACACGTAACGCAAACATACGCACGATCATGCATACATGCACACACCCACATACATAAGCAATTTTTTTTCTCTTTCTAAGTTTAATAATTAATTATATTAAGAAATCATTGTAAATTAATTTGTATTAATCCGCCTGCATAATTACTTTCGCAGTGGAGGAAAATTTAGGAAGAACTGTTGTGGAATATGTATAATATTTTAAGTGTTCCGATTTCGTCTTATCAGGGCACCGAGTTTATAATAGTTGGAGTTGATCCAATACTACTCTCCCTCTGATCGTTATCCAGAAGTCGGAGGTGTTTGATATTAGTTATGTTAGTGACATTTAGGGTTGCGACATTTAGAACGTCATGTCCCTGATTGTCATTCATACATTATAAACATTTGTAAACAAGTATGTATGGAAATGGAGCGTGCATATGGTGTTATGACGTTAAGCGGAAGACGTTGCCGACGGTCAGCAGGCGCTCACCGTCGACCGCACCGGCGTCATTAATAGCAAAGACGTATAAAATTATAAGATGGCGGCACGTGACGCTATCGGTTCTCGAACGTCTCTCGCGGTTTCTCGGGGTATCACGAGATGTGTTGGTTCTTTCTGTTACGCGGAGAACAAGTTGCAAATCCTTGTATTATTTACGTCCTTGTTAATAGGGATGGAAGTCACGAATGAGGCGTCGACGTCAGTGATGTGTCTATTAATGACGTCACTCACTCTATACGGCGACGTGCGTCATTGTAGAATAATGGGTAGAATCGTAGCAGGCTTCATCTCATGTTTATTTTTAGTTGTGTCCTTCCATGTCCTTCCAAGGACCATTGATTTCAATATGAGGTGTTATACCTGTGATGTTTGAGGATCACCTCACTGTTTCCCTATATGATTCCAGTGTCTGTGTTCTGGATGAGTGGACTGTTGGGATGTTTACTTTCTTTGCAGGGGATTCATATGGGGTTGCCCTGGAGTTTGCTTTCAATGGGAATTCTTTTGGGTATCCCTACTGCATGTACTTCCACTGTGGGCAATATAGAGGCTCAGTATTTTTATCTCCCAGGAGTTTATTTGTCTGGAGCACTGACATGGGCACATGGTTTTGTTTTAAAGCAAAGTTTATTAACAATTTTATAAATAATTATTTTAACACCTACTTTGTCTGATGCAGAATTTTTTTATGAATAGGAATCCATTAATCTTTATAGCTGTCTCTTTCACTGAAGATGTTTCTTTTCTTCTGAATTTACAGTCTTTGAAAAGTTTGTTTTAACTGTGCCATATTTGGCCCTGGAGATCGTATGTATGATTAATGGAATGGCAGAGATGCTGTAGATGCTTCCAAAAATAGATTGTCTAGTAGGTCATTCTTTAGGTCAAGTAAAAAAGATCAATACTGAAGAAACATCAACAAAACTTAATATAGTATTACTCATAAATACGAATTTTGGTGGAAAATTTATTTGGAAGGTTATAAAGATAAATTATCCTAGAATATTTTTCCATAAAAATATTTATAACATTAATTTAATTTTAAAGTGTTTTTGTACTTAAAAGTTGACAGGGGTAGCCTTCTCATGTGAAAATGGCACAATCTCCCACATTTTTGTATGTGGGAAGCTGATGTGGGACTGTAGGAAAAGGCTTGTGGGATAAATTCTGAGGGAAAATTGGGAATGTGGGATGTTGGAACTGTGGGAAGTATAAAAGGAACCCCACAGAAATGATGAGGGGACTTCACATTTTGACTCTGAACATATCAGTTGTGTTTTAGGTGATTTTCATTTATTTTTTTAATTTTATTATTTTTCATCATTAAATTAAAAAATATGAGTTTCTAAGACACATTTGTTGGGAACTTTTTGGTATCATGGAATTAATTAGATTTTTTTTTCTTTTGTTATTTTCCTTCTTTGATCTATTCTAGATCATTTTCCTCACCAGGGCTGGTTTATCTTAACTCTGTGCCAAACTGATGAAGGGTCCCCTTGTAACTTTAAAATACATAGACATTGATATTTAAACTTTGTGATATCTATCTTTGTTTTAGAAGGGTTAAGTTAGAAAGTTAGAAATCCATTTAACATGGTGGTTATGAGGTGTGAGCTCAGTCACATTACATTTATGTTATTGCCTGAATGTTGATCTGACAACTTTCAATAATTATCTGTCATTGAATAATTTAATTCTGTTATTTATTTACTTTTTTATTTCAAGAATACAATCTTGAAATCTAAATTCAGTTTTACTAATTATTTCAAACCCTTCTAGCAGACACACACATCCTCCTACATAGCTTGTCCTGTGAAGCCCGATACAAGCATTAAGTGCATGTAGGGACCTCATGATCATGCGTCCATTGTCTTAGATGTCCATTGAGCAGTCAAGTGGCCAAGTAGACAGGCAGTCAAGCAGTCAGACAGTCGAGCAGTCAGACAGTCGAACAGTCATTCAAACATTTCGTGCATCAGCTATGTGTTGCTGGCCCATTGATCAAATCAGACAAAGTCTCCCCAGTCATCAGCACCATAGGATTTAGAATGGTGACGCCCATCGTCCACGTCCTAACCATAGGTCCCAGTAAGTCATCATTAATATATCGTTAATCAGCTAACAGCACATATTATATATAAAGCAATTACAGAGTAGGAACGCCTCCGGTTCGTGACAATACCTACACATAAGCTAGATTCCAGTCTTGGGCGACCAAAGGCTAGAAGTCATAGTCGACATAGTAAGCAGCCAGAAGTATGAACTCATACAAGACAAGAATGTTCATGTGATTGTAATATAAAATTTAAGGCTGTAAATAGATAGAAATAAAGAAAATAGATGAGCTCAATCAATAATTAATTGAAACTTAAAAAATTAAAAACCAAAGGCGCCATAAAAATAATAAAGAAACGGGAGGCAATAATAAAGGAACGGGAGGCAATCTTTTCACATTGGCTCAAAGAGTTATCCTCATTTGGTTGGGTTTATACTGAATGTATAAAACTGATTAACCAAGCCAGGTAAATCAAGTAATATACCAGTATACTTCCCCAACCGTGCCAACGTGAAGAAATTTGCGTCAAATTGTGTGTGTATTGTATACATGTATTATGTTAATGTCTGTATTATATGTGTTGATGTAAATAGAACAAGTAAGAAAACATAGAACAAGTAAGAAAACATGTAAAACCATTCTAACTTTGTTAGAGTCTTGTGTGTAGTGATACCGTTAGGCATCGCCCAACCTGGAGCTTAATCAAACTGGAAGTCACCCACGGTGCGTCTTTGCCACCTATGGCGTAACAGGACTATTCCGTTAATAAGTACAGATGACTCTTATTATGTCACTCTAAGTCCTTAGAGTGTTTGGTTTGAGAACAGTAATTTCAGATAAAAGGAGTAGACTGGCTCCAGTCTCTAGTAACAAAATATTTTTTCTTATAATCTGTTTAATAATCCACTAAAAAAACCAAAGTAATATCATGACTGTAGAGGCTGGTCACTAAGTGACCAACCTTTATAGTCATGATATTTTTTGGTTTTATCTTAGCGGATTATCAAACAGGATTATGAGAAAAATATTTAGTCACTGGAGACTGTAGTCACTGGAGACTGGAGCCAGTCTAATAAAAGGAGTTGAAATACAAGGATTATATACCGAGCCAGTCTAATAAAAGGAGTTGAAATACAAGGATTATATACCAAACAAAACCGAGCCAGTCTAATAAAAGGAGTTGAAATACAAGGATTATATACCAAAAATTTCTTTTATTTTATTTGACTTAAACAATGATTTGAGATATCCGGGTTTGTGATATTAAGAGCAAATTGTACAATAAGACATGCATTGTAGAAGGATAAATAGAAATAACAGATACATTGTTAATTGAAATCAGGTCTTAAAGAAGTGAGAACCTAAAATTGTTTTATAATATATACCGCTGCATACCGTCATTTTACCGCTCACTCTCTCTCTCTCTCTCTCTCTCTCTCTCTCTCTCAACCCTACTTCCCGCAAAAAGAAAATAACAAAAAAAAAAAAAAAAAAAAAAAGACGTTGTGGGTACTCAATAGAAGAACCCCAATGAGAGGCTTCCAATAATAACCGTAACATGCTTTAATCAAGATATCAAATATTTATCTTGATACCCCTGTTATCAAGAGATAGCTAAAGAACCCCAGTATATTATGTTTCTATGGAAAAACAATGAAGTATTTAGCTGAATAGCTTTCTGATCGACTCGACATATCTAGAAAGTCGTTTTTCTGTGTGTCGCTCTTCTAAGAGGATGTAAATATGCAACGTTTTGACATGATTCAATGCATTTTTTTTCCGTATCTGCGTATAGACCAAACGTTTCATTTTGATCAGTAGTTTTGTAAAAATATCGAAATGTTTAATTTTTCCTATAGTAAAAATGGCTACTAATTATGCAAAAATCAATAGGGTACAGTTGGTTTGAATGCATGTTTTCAACAGGTTACACTTGTTCGAAAAGTTTAAAATTTTCACAATATTATTATGGAACATTAACAATTTAAAGCCAGTTTGTTTTCAAAGCAATCCAGTTTACAATGATGTGTAAGGTCAGAACCATTTTCGCTGTAAGATTAAGTTTACAGTAAATATTTGAAAACAAAGCACAGAAAAAGAAAAGGCAAATGTCAATCACAAGTCGGCGTTTTCATTTCGAATAAAACGCCAAGAGAAAATTACCTTTCATAAAGATTTCAAAAACACAGTAGAGTTATGTCAAGGCATATAATACGGGGAATGAGAAAGACTTGGATTAAAAAAAAAAAAAACAAAAAAAAAAAAAAAAACACGCCAGAACAGATTTTTTTTGCTGTACATTTGGATATAAAGCACGCCAGGACAGAGTTTTTTAGCAGTACAAATGTCTTCCATATTTACGCTGTAAAAAAGCGTACAAGATTTAAAAAGAACTTGCTAAGCAGGGTCCACTTGTTTAAAGCATCGTTACCATAACGAGTTCGTTATACGTAATGACAAACTCGTTTACTTTCGTAGCGAGTAAGTTTTTTTCAAATTCATTGATAGTATTGCTGCAAACAATTGAGCAAAAGTATCAATGTATTTGCAATATTTCAAGACAGAAATTTTAACGTCACGTTAGCTAACAACTTTGTTAAGTTTTAAACAACTGGGCCCAGGTTTAAAATCTCCAAATTTCTGACCTTCCACCCCCTAATAAAGCAGACTCCTACATATCCGTTTTTGAGTCTGCTAGCGACAGCTAGCAGGCTCTATGCAATCGCATGGGGTTTTTTACTACGTCACAAGCGGATTTTCATCACCGCTATATTCATACGCGCACTACTTCTCAATCAGACGCAATGCGGCACTATTACGGCGAACTGAATGTGAAGCAGGGGAATTTTTTATAGCTTTTCTATTTCGCTAACATAACTGTAACTGAAATCGATTTAGATAATGCAATTTGAAACGTAGACTTCAAAATTCGGTGTAGTAATACACGCGCTACTTTTGTCAATCACCCCACGCCATCTTTGATGTTGTGCTTAGCAACGGAAGCTGAACGAAAAGAAAGATCAGAATCTACGTATTCGATATTGAATATAGCAAGACATCAGGCATTTAATTCATTCCTCCTACATGAAATTACTTTATTCACACCTCAATGACACGGAGTTGTCTGACGACTGCTGGCCATTTATACGTTATGACCCTTCTTTTGTGGACATCGGAAAATCTCTTGAAAACAGAAAAGGGTAGGCATAGCTGGTCGGGCTAATCTGTTGATGCTTAGGTGAAGCACTATCAAATGACAATCAGTTATTAAAGCTAATCTGGATTGAACAGCCATTTCAAATTTATTTAATCTGCTCGTCTTCATAATAAGTTGATAAAGATAAATTTATAAAATTGCACCAGAATAATCGTGGAGCTACATCAGGTGTTGAATATGTTTGAACTGGAGCATATCTAGACTTGAACTTTGATAATTCTAGAAATTGGAAATTGCTGCTGGAGATACACTCATTTGCTATTTTGGAATAATCAGCTGGTAAACTTCATTGGAAAATAAAGAGATTCATTACTCCAATCACTGCATTGGCTTATATATGCAGATAATAAAATGGATTTTTTTTTGTGAAGAAAGAAACAAAACAGAAGAGAAATAATTGTATTTAGTTTTTCAGTACATGGTTAGATTATTTATGTATATCTGTTTTACACAGATGCCTCAGTAAAGACCCATTCTTATTTATACATTAAAAGAAGTAGAATGCATTTCCATCTGACTGATTTTGAGAAATTAAATTGATAGTGAAAGCATGTAGTACAAAGTGTTCATGTTGGTTGTTTTTCAAGGAATAGTAAATTCTCACAAAGCCTTGTCTCTGAATGTAAATTTAATATTGGATGAAGCCACTGGTTGTAAGAAAGTGAAAATATGGATATAGAGCAAAATCCAGGTCCATCAAATCATATAAATCTAATTATGTAATTAAGTTAATGCCTTTTTTCGCGACACCGCCTTCTGAACAATTCAGAGTAACTACAGTTGCTATACTGGATGTACATTACTCTGTGGTGGTTCTGAATCTCTTTTAACTACACTTTTATTTAACTTTAACATGCGTAAAGTAACGTTATTATTTACCTGTATTATCAGTTAGATAACACACTTTTTGAATAAAAATTACTGGCATGTTATTTTTCTTAAGGAATATATGTTGTGGATATTCATTAAAAGAGCCCTACCAATGAATGACCTTCTAATAAGTTCCAACATGTTTTTGTGTTGAAATTATAATGAACTAGAACATGTGTTTGAACAACACTATGACCCCAACTATATGGTTTCCCTTAAACATGCATTGTCCATAATACTGAAACACTAAAAATGGCTAACTTCAAAAGTAAGAATAGGATGGCCGAAACATTCCCATACAGAACTAGTATTTTTACCGCTGGGCGGCGAATAAATTCCAACCACAGTTTCGTCTGCCATCATAATGAGAGTAAAGCAAAATGCAATTGGCTATCAGTCAAGCGTCATCCAATCAAAATCGGTCCCGTGCTGGTCCCGGGCTTAGAATAGGCCAGACGTACCCTCTGCGTGACGTACGAGCCGGCTAAAAGAGGCCGCCCGTGACCACCCGGGCCCTCGAAATAGGTGGCTGCCTTCCGCTTCTGTGGCAGTTGGGTAAAACCCCTAACATAACAGAGCAACCGTCCGTTCAACCGGTATAATTCCAGACTATAAAATTAAATTTACTGAAATGCATCTTAAATTGGAAAAAACAAATTTCGCGAGATCTATCCTTTTAAACCTTTCCTATCTCATGTTACTAACATGCTTCATTTGTTTGTGTATCATTCTGTGCCCGTGAGTCGCACATGGGACGAAGATTATAACCTCATCTGTATTTAACATATGTGTTTGTCTTGTGTTTGTGTCATTTTTCCGAACTCTAGCATTCTCCACATTAAAAAGTAAGATGCATTTATTATTGTTAGATAAAAAACTAAACGTTTTTCAAGGTATGAAAGCTACATATCATTTGAAAGCTACATATCATCTAACACAGCTTGTTTGTTTGATCTCTTAAAAATGAATCCAAAATGAATCCAAAATGAATCCTTCTTTTAATAAACTGTTTATTTTAAATATGGATCTCCTAATTTATATTAAAAATTACCTTTCAATTTCCCAGACGTTTTCGGCCTCCCTTGTCTGTAGGGAATAAAATCTACAGATCACTTTCCTTCTGTAGTGGATAGGGTGTAATCCCCTATTAAAACAGGAACCACCTGTTTGCCGTGGGTGGCGTCTCGTATGCTGGGAGAGGGGAACCTGATGATTGAGGAAAGCCCAGGGATCTCCAGCTTTTCAACACATCATTTTGGCCCTTATTTCAGATAGAAGAGCGGTCTGGGTTAGATCCGGCCTGGATCAATCGGCTCAGTCGTGCCAAGCTCTAGAAGCGCACAACTTGTTCTTAGCTTCTTTCTCTCTTTCATACGTATCTTTATGGTACCAAACCGGGCTTATTTTTCTCATGTTCCTCTAACTTTAAGTGAGTTTCAATGGGCGGCGGCTGAAGGGTCAATTGGTGGGCTTGTATTGGGGCTTTGGCGGAAACCTCTGTGAGTGGAGGCTGTGGATAGGGGGATGAACTCAACTGTTCATAAATTTTTCTATGGAAATTTAGATGAATAGGTGGGAAATCATCTAAGCATGAGGCCGAGCTGAAGACTCTGATCTTGACACCGAGTATAATAGCAATGTAGCCTTGACGTTAGAAATAGGAGATCCATTTCTGTTAAACGTCCCCTTGTAGGGCTCCATGGAGGGTGGGGCGCATAGCTATCGAATCAAAAATTTCATCATCATGGCCTCTCGAAAACGATTTCTGGCGTTCGACTCTTCGGAGGACGACACGCAACCGACTACTTTTACCTTCAAAGCAAATGAGAACTTCGCTAAATTTTTAGTGATTTCGAGTAAGGAAGACAAACCAATTACTTCACTGTCTCCTTTCATCATAGAAAAGCAAATAGAATCTTTAATAGGCACTCCAAAAAATGTAAAAAAATTAAAAAATGGAACTCTTTTGGTCGAAACTAACAGAAAATCTCAAACTGATAATCTCTTGAAAATTACAAAATTCTTTAACATTAATGTCTCTGTCACGGAACATAAAACACTCAATAGTTGCAAAGGTATTATCCGTGACAGGATGCTAAAACATGAAACTGAAGAAAATATCACAGAATATCTTAACACACAAGGAGTAACAGCTTGCAAACGTTTTAAAATTAAAAAAGATGGAAACTTTATAGAAACAAATACACTTTTACTAACTTTCAACACCACAACTTTACCGAAATCACTAAAAATCTTTTACCGAATTATACCGGTTGAAGTCTACATTCCAAATCCTCTGCGGTGTTTCAACTGTCAGAGGTTTGGACATCATGAAAACGGCTGTCCTGAATTACCTGGATCAGTATGTGAAAAATGTGGTATGGGTGACTTTGATCACTCTACAAATGCTTGTAAAAATGAAGCCAAGTGTGTGAACTGTCACAAAAACCATCAATCAAAATCAAATCAGTGTGAAATTTGGAAAAAAGAAAAAGAAATAATGAAAATTAAAGTTACACAAAAAATCACTTATTTGGAAGCCAAAAAAATACAAGAAAATCAACCTGAAATCACCTTTGCAAAAGTTGTTCAATCTCTAAACACTAAACCTGAAACCAAAGAAATTTCTACCCAGTTTAACGAAAAAGATTCTGTCATCAAAGCAAATTCAAAAGTTATTACTCCTACTGTAAAACCTAAACCTAAACCCACATCTACTCATCAGTCTAGACCACCAACAAAATCTCAAAACAGTTCACAAACACAGCCGACTAAAACAAGTGGATCACAACAGAGATCCAGGTCCAGGACAGCTGACCAGAAAGGAAAAAATGGAAAAGAAAAAGATAAAGATAAAGAACCAAATCCATATAGTAAAGGGGCGTCGGCCGATCCGATCAAGTTGGTCAATCGGTTTGATTCCCTTGAGACCATGGAGTTAGAGACTGACTCCTCCATGTTCTCGCAGTCTCAGAGAAAACAAAAGGATTAAGTTCCTTATTTTCAAATCATCTCTCCATTTATCATGGATAAAAAATCAATTATTCAGTGGAACTGTCGAGGACTAAAAGCAAATTATAATGAAATTTTAATTTTAACAACACTACTTTCTCCGACTGTCTTTTGTCTCCAGGAAACCTTTTTAAAAAATACAGATAATATTAATTTTAAAAATTATAGTTTATATAATCATATCGCAACTGAAAATCAGAAAGCCTCAGGAGGTTCATCTATCCTTGTAAAATCAAATGTTCCTCATAGACAGATAGATATAAAAAGTAATTTACAAGCTGTTGCTGTAAATGTCACTCTGTCTAAATCCATAACAATTTGTTCTCTATATCTTCCTCCACACTGTAAATTTTCTAAACACGATTTAGAAAATCTTATAAACCAGTTACCTCGTCCTTATTTATTATTAGGTGACTTTAATAGTCACAGCAAACTATGGGGTTGTCTGGATACAAATGACAAAGGAGAAATAATAGAAAATTTTATTGCAGAAAATGATTTATGTTTATTTAACGATAAACAACCAACTTATCTTCATTCTCCTACAAGAAATTATTTTGCTTTAGATTTGTCTATATGCTCTACAAATATTTACTTAGATTTTGATTGGTCAGTTTTAGATGACCTTCATGGGAGCGATCATTTTCCAATTAAAATTGAAGAAATTACATCGACAAATGAAGACCATCATTCCCGATGGAATTTCAATAAAGCAAACTGGGAGAATTTTATGGAGCTATGTAATGAAAAATTAAATCCTGAAATATTTAAAACAGCAGATGATATACAAGCTTTTACTGATACATTAATTCATGTAGCCGAAAAATGTATTCCAAAGTCCTCGACACGTTCAAAAAGAAATAGACCTTGGTTTAATAAAGATGTTAAAAATTCAATAAATAAAAGAAAATCTGCCTTACGAAAGTTCAATAGGCAGCCAACAAAAGAAAATCTAATCCATGCCAAACAAATGCGAGCAAAAGCTCGCAAGACAATAAAAATGGCTAAAAGAACATCTTGGCAGCAATACGTCTCCAAACTTAATTCTAGAACTCCAGCAAAGAAGATATGGGACATGATTCGAAAAATTACTGGCAAAAATAAAAATAACAAGCATGTCCATATTAAATCAAATGGAAATATATGCTCAACGACTAAAGATATTTCCAATGCACTAGGAGAGAATTTTCAGAAAAACTCTTCTAGTGCAAATTATTCCGAAACTTTTCAAAACATAAAACAGGAACGAGAGAAAGAGCATCTAAATTTTACGTCACTTAATCATGAAAAATATAATGTACCATTCACAGCTTCAGAATTATTAGATGCTCTTCATAAATCTCACAATACAGCTGCTGGTCCTGATGACATTCATTATCAAATTATTAAACATTTACCCGATAACGCTTTAAAAACTTTATTAAATATTTTAAATGATATTTGGATCACTGGAAAATTTCCAAAAGACTGGAGTAAAGCAACGATTATACCTATACCAAAACCAAATAAAGATCATACTGAAGCTACTAACTATAGACCTATTGCTTTGACAAGTTGTTTGTGTAAAACAATGGAGAGAATGATTAATGATAGACTGGTTTGGTTCTTGGAATCAAACCAGCTTATAACAAAATATCAAGCTGGATTCAGAAAAAATAACTGTACAAACGATCATTTGATTCGTTTGGAATCCTTTATTCGTGATGCCTTTATTAAAAAACATGTCGTAGCTGTATTTTTTGATCTTGAAAAAGCTTACGATACTACATGGAAACATGGCATCATGAAAGATTTACATACATTAGGCCTTAAAGGCCGATTACCACTTTTTATTCAAAATTTTTTATCAGATCGAACATTTAATGTTCGAATAGGTAATACGTTATCGGACATATTTAAACAAGAACAAGGTGTACCACAGGGAAGCATTTTATCACCTACCTTGTTTGGCATTAAAATTAACGATATTGTTAAATGTGTGAAAGACCTTGATTGTTCACTTTTTGTTGACGATTTTGGAATATTTATTAGATCGAAAAATATGGAAACCATTGAATTCAAACTACAACGATGTTTAAACAATATAGAAGATTGGGCAACAGAAAATGGTTTCAAATTTTCAAAAACAAAAACTCAGTGCGTTCATTTTTGTCAGATACGTCAGCTACATTTAGATCCTCATCTCACCATATACGGTAGTCCCATTCCAGTCGTCAGTGAAGCAAAATTCCTGGGTCTTTTGTTCGATAACAAATTATCTTTTATACCACACATCAAAGCTTTAAAAGCTAAATGTTTAAAAGCTCTTGATATTCTTAAAGTTCTCTCCAGTTCCGACTGGGGAGGAGATCGTACTGTTCTTTTAAATCTTTATAGATCTTTAATTAGATCTAAATTGGATTATGGATCCATAGTTTATGGATCCGCTAGAAAATCTTATTTGAAATCTTTGGATACTATTCATCACCAAGGTTTACGTCTGGCTCTAGGGGCTTTTCGTACTTCCCCCATCGAAAGTTTATACGCTGAATCAAATGAACCATCATTGTATATAAGAAGAGAGAAATTGTCTCTTCAATATGTTACTAAATTAGCCGCCAATCCACGTAATTCAGCTCATGATTGTGTTTTTAACCCTAAATATGAAAGATTTTACAATAATAAACCAACAGCTATTAAACCCCTTGGCCTGAGAATACAACCGTTACTTGAAGAGGCCAATATCAATATTAAAAATGTTCAGCATTTTTCTTTTCCATCAAAAGAGCCATGGACGTTAAACCCTCCAAAGATTATTTTAGACCTTCATAAAAATAAAAAAACAGAAGTCGAGTCGCATATTTTTAAGAATGAATTTTTAGAAATCAAATCAAATTATAAACATTACCTGTCAATTTATACAGATGGTTCGAAACAAGATGAGAAAGTTGCTTGTTCTGTTATTAGTCCAAATTTTACTGACAGTATCAGATTACCTGATAATAGCTCCATTTTTACCGCCGAAGCCAAGGAAATTGATATTGCACTTTTCCATATCAGAGATCAGTCTGAAAAACAGTTTATCATCTATTCAGATTCTCTTTCTGTATTAAAATCTCTTAAAGATTTACACCATAGAAACCCATTAATTCAGCAAATTCTTAAAAAATATTATTATCTTTCCGCTTCAAAAGAAATTGTATTTTGTTGGCTTCCCAGTCACGTTAATATTCGTGGAAATGAATTAGCAGATTCAGAAGCCAAATCTGCATTATCCTTAGTAATAACCAATTTCAAAATTCCTCACTCCGACTTTAAATCAAACGTCTGTCAATACATCAACAACAAATGTCAGTCTGTTTGGGAAACACAAACTTATAATAAATTAAATGAAATCAAACCAAATTTTAACAGCAAATGCACATTCTCTAATCTCAGCAGAAAAGAACAAACAAAACTCACGAGATGTAGACTTGGACACACTAGAATTACTCATTCTTATATTTTAAACAATGAACAAGCTCCATTCTGCATTCCTTGTAATGAACCTTTCACAGTCAAACATTTTCTTATCACTTGTGCTGAATTTAATCACATTCGCACAAAGTATTTTAATATAAAAACTATAAAGGAAATTTTTGATATGCCAACTCAGAAAATACTCGACTTTCTTAAAGAGATCGGACTTTTTAATAAAATATGATCAGTATTTTTAATCAATGAAAATCATTGATACTTTATCTCTTTAAAATACACACATCAATCCTTGATATTTTTAAATTTCTCATTAAATAAAATCTTCATATAACAAAACTTATTAGACGCTATATGCCCTTTTAGGGTTGAGCGTCTATAAACAAAATATCCATCCATCCAATCAAAATCGCGCTCTGAAAATGTCACTTTGTAGACCAGATTAAAGAATGTAATGAACACAAATAAGCGAATCTGAATAGAAGCGTTCATCATATCGATACTCCATCATGTGTATCGATACATGAAGCGTATCGGGATGCACCAATGCATCGATGAATCGTCCCACCACTAGGCGTAACTCAGCTAATATTTGGTGGATTGTAACCTCAAAACAATACGCCCTTCTCTACTCTAGCATAAATGAAGTTTCAGCTTGATCGGATATAAATTGTAGGAGGAGTTAACCAGAAACTAGAAGTTTAAAGAAATTTTCAATGGGGCTTAACTCTGCTAATATTTAGTGGACTGTAACCTTGAAACAATATGTGCTGCTCCACATAATGGTCTAGCTATAAATGAAGTTTCAGCTTGAAGTTTCAGCTTGATCGGATGTAAATTGTAGGAGGAGTTAGCCGGAAACGAAAAGTTTAATGAAATTTTAAAAGGGACATAACTCTGCTAATATTTGGTGGACTGTGACCTAGAAACAATATGCACTGCCCCCACATCTTGGTCTAACTATAAATGAAGTTTCAGCTTGATCAGATGTAAATTGTAGGAGCAGTTATCCGGAAACGAAAAGTTTAAAGGAATTTTCAAAGGGCTATAACTCTGCTGATATTAAGTGGACTGTAACCTCAAAACAATATGCACTGTTCCACATCATGGTCTAACTATAAATGAAGTTTCAGCTTGATCAGATGTAAAGTGTAGGAGTTAACCAGAAACGAAATGTTTTCTGAAATTTTCGAAGGGGCATAGCTCCGCTAATAATTGATGGTCTGTAGCCCAAAAACAATATGTGCTGCTTCACATCATGGTCTAGCTATATACCAAGTTTCATTTTAATCGGATGTAAACTGTAGGAGGCGTTAGCCGGAAACGAAAAAGTTTTCTGACGGACGTCATACCCCGTAAAATAATATGTCCCGTTTTTCAAACAGGTGTATAATAATTCAAAAAAGTATAAATGCAAGAGTTATGGTTCTTGCGCGCTGCATGTTGTCTAATGCTGATTGATATTTACATGACCTTTCTTGAAGGTATCTTGAACAGGTTTCAAGTTACAGAGCGGACACGATTTTGTGACGCATAAAGTTCCAAGTGAAATAACTCAAAAAGTATAAATGCAAGACGTATGGTTCTTGTGCTCTGCATGTAAGATAATGTTGATTGATATTTATATGAAGTTATGTGGAGACAGCTTGAACCATTTTCAAGTTACAGAGTGGACAAGATTTTGTGACAGACGCCCGAGGGAAAAAACAATACACATCTCCCTACCCTAAAGGGAGGAGACATAAATATCAGAATCCTAGCTCAAGCGGGAGGGGGTATATTGCTTTTGGTGCAGATCTTATCAGCACTGGCGTCCCCATCCAAGGGTGTGTGTGTGGAGAGGGGGGGGGGAATATTTAGAACAGAATAGATTCAAAAACAGGCATAACTGGCATGCTAGGTCCAATGGGGGGAAAAAAAAGCAAGAGGACCATGATGGTCCTATATCGCTCACCTGAGCAAACAGCTTTGCATACTTACTGTTGAAGTTTCAGCCAAGTTTACTGCTCTAAAATTTTTGTATAAATTTTATAACCTTGCACCCAAGTGGCCAGTTTTTTTCATCCATCATGATGGCTTGAACTGAATAGTGAAAGAGGATCACCAAAGGAACAATTCTGCTGTTATATTGAAATTGGTCCAGTGGTTTCTGACAAATAGATTTTTAAAATGTCTTATATAGATATATAGGGAAATTAAGCCCCACCCCCTAACGGCCATGTTTTTTGACAAATCATGACAGCTTGAACAAACTTGGTAGAGGGTCACCAAAGGAAAAATCCTGCCAAGTTATATTGAAATCGGTTCAGTGGTTTCTGACAAGAAGATTTTTAAAGTTTTCTATTTAGATATACAGGGAAAATAAGCCCCACCCCTAGCAACCATATTTTTTGACGAATCATGATTGCTTGAACAATCTTGATAGGTGGTCACCAAAGCAACATTCCTGGCAAGTAATATTAAAATCAGTCAGGTGGTTTCTGACAAGATGAATTTTAAAGTTTTCTATACAGATATATACGGAAAATAAGCCCCGCCCCATGAAGGCCATGTTTTTTGACGTATCATGAGGGCACAATCTTAGTAGAAGGTCACCAAAGCACATTCCTGTCAAGTTACATTGAACTCAATCCAACGGTTTCTTACGAGAAGATTTTTAAAGTTTTCTATATAGGGAAAATATGCTCCGCCCCCTAGCCGCCATGTTTTTTGATGAATCATAACGGCTTGAACAATCTTGGTAGAGGGTCACCAAAGAAACATTCCTGCCAAGTTATATTGAAATCGGTCCATTGGTTTCTGAGAAGAAGATTTTTAAACTTTTCTATATAGATATATTTGGAAAATAAGCCCCTCCCAGTGGCGGCCATTGTTTTTTGACGAATCATGATAACTTGAACAATCTTGGTAGAGGGTCAACAAGGAAAGATTTCTACCAAGTTATAATGAAATCGGTCCAGTGGTTTCTGACAAGAAGATTTTTAAAGTTTTCTATAGAGATATATAGGGAAAATAAGCCCCATCCCCTGGCAGAATGTTTTTTAGACGAATCATGACTGCTTGAACAATCTTGGTAGCAGGTCACCAAAGCAACATTCCTGCCAAGCTATATTGAAATTGGTCCATTGGTTTCTGACAAGAAGATTTTTAAACTTTTCTATATAGATATATAGGGAAATTAAGCCTCCCTCCCCACCCACCACCCGGCGGCAATGTTTTTTTGACAAATCATGATGACTTGAACAATCTTGGTTTAGGGTCAAAAGGAAAGATTTCTGCCAAGTATTAATGAAATCGGTCCAGTGGTTTCCGACAAGAAGATTTTAAAAGTTTTCTATATATATAGGGAAAATAAGCCCTGCCCCCTAGCTGCTATGTTTTTTGACAAATCATGACGGCTTGGACAATCTTGGTAGAGGATCACCAAGGAAACATTTTTGCCTAGTTATATAGAAATCGGTGCAGTGCTTTCTAACATGAAGATTTTTAAAGTTTTCTATATAGATATATAGGGAAACAAGAGGCCCACGGGCCACGGCTCGCTCACCCGAGTCACTGCAGACATGCAGATGTTATGCAACATTTTTCCAATCCTATCATCACAACTAATGAAAAGATCATCATTTGAGCAGTTCTTAGTTTTGAAGAAGAATATATGGGCCTGACAGTCAATGGAGCATGATCATTTGAATAAACCATCAATCACATTTCAACAGTAGGATCAATGTGAAATTTGGTGGAAATTGGCTAAGTGGATTCTGAAGAATCATGATTTTATACATGTAAACAGCACAGTGGCAGAGAAATATAATAAATATAAACAAGATGATGGCCATCTAAGATTTCCAATCAGAACAATTTTAACTACTGTTGATCTACAATTCACTTGAATACTTTCAATATAAATGTATATGGCCCATACAAATGCATGGGGAAGCAAATTTGACCTTGGAGGTAAAAAGGTCAAACGTCAACATAGAACCATCATTTTAGCAATTTTGGTAGCTCTCCTGTCCCCCATAATTTGTGCAAAGATAAGGGCCCAGGGCTTATTTGGTTATGGAGAAGAAGATTTGTAATTTTTTTTTTACCATTATATGGGCATGGCAGCCATTTTGATCAATGGACCATGCCCATTTTAGCAATCTTTCATCCTCCTGCCCAAGGAGGCTCTGCATGAAATTTGAGCAACACTGGCCCGGAGGCTTCAGAGGAAAAGTCATTTGAAATTATCAACATTTTTTCCATACAAATGTATGGGGCCCATACAAATGCATACAGAAGCAAACTTGACCTCGCCGTAAAAAGGTTAAATGTCAATGTATGACAATTATTTTAGCAACCTTGGTAGACCGCCCGTTCCTGATGATATATACAAACATTCAGCCACATGCCATCCTCGATTTTGGAGAATAACATTTTTAAATGTTTTTTTCCCATATAAATGCATAGGGAAGCAAACGACCTTGCCGTAAAAAGGTCAAATTTTAGCAACTTTGGTAGACCCTCCGTCCCCGATGAATTATGCAAAGATTCAGCCCCAAAGCATCCTCGGTTCTGGAGAAGAAGATTTTTAAATGTTTTTACCATATATGGGCATGGCGGCCATCTTGGTTAATGAATTGCGACCATTTTAGCAATCTTTTGTTCCCCCAACCTAAGGAGGCTCAATATGAAATTTGAGTAAATTTGGCCCAGAGGCTCCAGAGGAGATGTTATTTGAAATTCTGAACATTTTTCCCATATAAATGCATAAGGAAGCAAAATTGACCTTACCGCAAAAAGGTCACATGTCAATGTACAACCATTATTTTAGCAACTTTGGTAGCCCTCCCATTCCCGATGATATGTGCAAAGATTCAGCCACAAGGCATGCTCGGTTTTGGAGAAGAAGATTTTTAAAGGTTTTTCCCATACAAAAGCATAGGGAAGCAAACTTGACCTTGCCGTAAAAAGGTCAAATGCCAACGTACGACAAATCTTATAACAACTTTGGTAGACCTCTTGTCCCTGATGATTCTTGCAAAGATTCAGCCCCAAGGCATCCTCGGTTATGGAGAAGATTTTTAAAGGTTTTTACCGTATATGTGCATGGAGGCCATCTTGGGTCAACGGACCATGACCATTTTAGCAATCTTTCGTTCCCCCACCCTAAGGAGGCTCCACATGAAATCTGAGCAAAATTGGCTCAGCGGCTTCAGAGGAGAAGTCATTTGAAAATGTTAATGGACGGAGGAAAAGTGATCACTATAGCTCATCCTGAGCAGAGGTCAGGTGAGTTAAAAAAAAAAAGTCCCACCCCCCTGGCGGCCATGGTTTTTGACGTATCATGACGGCTTGAACAATCTTGGTAGAAAGTTACAAAAGAACATTCCTGCCGTGTTATATTGAAATCGGTCCAGTGGTTTCTGACAAGAAGATTTTTAAACTTTTCTGTATAGATATATAGGGAAAATAAGCCCCGCCCTCTGGTGGCCATGTTTTTTGAGGAATCCAAATTGGCTTGAACAATCTTGGTAGAGGATTACTAAAGGAACCTTTCTGTAAAATTATATTGAAATCGGCCCAGTGTTTCTGACAAGAAGCTTTTAAAAGTTTTCCATATAGATATATACATGTAGGAAAAATAAGCTCCGCCCCCTGGCAGCCATGTTTTTTGACGAATCCAGATGGCTTGAACAATCTTGGTACAAGATCATCAAACAAATATTCCTGCAAAATTATATTGCAATTGGTCCAGTGGTTTCTGACAAGAAGATTTTTAAAGTTTTCTATATAGATATAAAGGGAAAATAAGCCCCGCCCCCTGGCGGCCATGTTTTTTGATGAATCCAAATGGCTTGAACAATCTTGGTAGAGGATCATCAAAGTAACACTCCTGCAAAATTATATTGAAATTGATCATACTTTACTGGATGTATTTGGCCAGACAGTCCCGAGCAAACATTGTAAACCCCCATGAGATGCTACAAAATGCGGTGTCACATCAGGGGCTAAACTGTTTGCCACCCATTGAGCTATTTTTAGACAAAACATTCGGTAGAAAATTGTACTTGTTAGCTCACCTGAGCGCAAAGTGCTCATGGTGAACTATTGTGGTCAGTCAATGTCCGTCGTCCGTCATGCGACGTCAACAATTGATTTAAAAGCCTACTCCTATACCCCTGGGCAAATTGACTCGATACTTGGTAGGAAGCATCGGGGTGACCATCTTGAAAATCTATTTTTCGCTTCTTCTCCTGAACAGAAAGGCCAATTGACTCCAAACTTTCTAGGAAGCACTGGGGTGACTTGTAGATCAAAAATAGTTAAAATCTTGCCAATCGAAAATCCAAGATGGCCGCCATGGCAGCCATCTTAAATCTATTTTTAGCTTCTTCTCCTGAACCGAAAGGCCAATTGACTCCAAACTTGCTAGGAAGCATCGGGGTGACTTGTAGATCAAAACTAGCTAAAATCGTGTTGATCAGAAATCCAAGATGGCCACCATCTTGAAAATCTATTTTTCGCTTCTTCTCCTGAACGGAAAGGCCAATTGACTCCAAACTTGCTAAGAAGCATCGGGGTGACTTGTAGATCAAAAATAGCTAAAATCATGCTGATCGGAAATCCAAGATGGCCGCCATGGCAGCCATCTTGAAAATCTATTTTTCGCTTCTTCTCCTGAGCCGAAAGGCCAACTGACTTCAAACTTGGTAGGAAGCATCAGGGTGACTTGTAGATCAAAAATAGCTAAAACCATGCTGATCGGAAGTCCAAGAGGGCCACCCTGTTGGCCATCTTGAAAATCTTTTTTTCGCTTCTTCTCCTAAACCCAAAAGCTAGTTGACTTGAAACTTGGTAGGAAGCATCGGGGTGACTTATAGATTAAAAATGGCTAAAATCGTTCTGATTGGAAATCCAAGATGGCTGCCATGGTGGCCATTTTGAAAATGTAGATTTTTCACTTCTTCTCCTGAATCAAAAGGCTTATTGGCTTTAAACTAGGTAGGAAGCATCAGGGTGACCTGCAGATTAAAAATAGATAAAATCATCCCTATCAGAAATCCAAGATGGCCGCTATGACAGCCATCTTTAAAATCTATTTTTCGCTTCTTCTCCTGAATTGAAAGGCCATTTGACTCGAAACTTGGTAGGAAGCATTTAGGTGACTTGTAGATCTAAAATAGCTTAAATTGTTTGGATAGGAAATCCAAGATGGCTGTCATGGCGGCCATCTTGAAACTCTTTTCCTTTCACTTATTTTCCTGAACCAAAGGGCCAGTTAATTTGAAAATTGGTAGGAAGCATCAGGATGACATGTTGATATAAAAATAGCTAAAATCCTTCCGATTGGAAATCCAAGATGGCGGCCATCTTAAAAATCTATTTTTCTTTACTTCTTCTGAACTGAAAGACCATTTATTGACTCGAAACTTGGTAGGAAGCATCAGGGTGACTTGTAGATCAAAAAACGCTCAAATGGTTGCGATAAGAAATCTCAAATTGCGGCTATGGTGGCCATCTTGAAAATCTGTTTTGAACTTTTTCCCCTGAACCGAAAGGGCAATTGACTTAAAGTTCATTGGAAGTATCGAAGTGACTTGTAGATCAACAGTAGCTAAAAGTCATTCTGATTGGGAATCCAAGATGGCTACCATCTTGTTTATGTTTATTATATTTCCCTGCCACTGTGCTGTTTACATGTATAAAATCATGATTCTTCAGAAACCACTTAGGCAATAGCAACCAAATTTCACATTGATCCTACTGTTGAAATGTGATTGAGAGTTTGTTCAAATGATCACGCTCCATTGACTGTCTTGCCATATATAATATTCATCTTAAAAATTAAGAACTGCTTAAAGGATGATCTTTTCATTAGTTGCGATGACAGGATTGGAAAAATGTAACATAACATCTGCATATCTGCACTCACAATGCTACTCAGGTGAGTGGCCCGTGGGCCTCTTGTTCAATTTTAAATAAAGTATGGTAAGGAGTTGAGGTGAGTAACCGACCCAGAAATCAAATTTCGGGTAAGGTGTTCACATGCTGTGTTTAAAGGAGTGTAGATATTGATGTAGTGTATGTACAAGAATCTCAGACATGTGACAGACTATTGAAGCGATATATGAGCCTCTTCATGGGATAAAAATCTTATGCCATATGCAAACAACAAAGACACGTGGTTTTTGCTATGCGCAGTCTGATCAGCACCGTTGTTGTTCGCTGTCTAGACAGTAAACAACCTATCAAAACTTTCAAGACTAGCTAATCTGGCACAATGGCCGAGTTAGCCAGTCTACGGCTGAGTAAGCAGGTCTGAGTCTTATTTGGTCGAAAACCTCGAAGACAGGTTTTTCATGTCGTTGCTTATATATTATCTGTACTTTGACAAAGTGCAGGGAGACTTTGTAGCGGCATCACACATTGCTAAACACAAGCTACAATTGGATTAATTAACGCATAATTTTACTGCAAGCATATTTTATTTTCGGGCTTCAGAAGGAGGAAAATAGGACCTTATGCACATACTCCTTTCAAATTCTTAAACCTCATTGAAATATATTTATATCGGAAAGATTATTAAATCCAGAAAATACGAGCTAAATTTTGCAGTAAGGAGGGTGTACATGCCGAAAAATTGTTATGCCATGAATTATACTTTTTTTGCTTAAAGGATCTGTTTTAAGGTCTTTGTGAACATGTCGCTTTGCGACAAATGTCTTATATTGAATTAATTTTCTCCGTAACACATTATCCAAGTTGATAAAATAATATATAGAGGCTGTTGCATTATGTGAGGGATTTTTACAGATCCCTCATTTATTATTCGGAACTAGCGAAACTATTTGGAACTAGCCAAATCAGTGGAGAACTTCACATTCATCACAAGGGCAGATAACCTAAGGCGAAGGACAAAGTCTTTGGTGTGATATTTCAAGGAAGGCTAGTACTCTGTATCAGCCAATAAAGTCCAAATTTTGATCAGCCACTTATTTGGAAATTGTTATGAAGCATAACTTTACCTGGTTCTAGCCAAATGACTGTATCTGATCAATTGTGCCAGCTTTAGTGTTCAGACAACAAAATTCACTTGCCTACACCTATATGCTTATGTGTGTGCAGAGTTGGAGCATGGGCATGTCACTATGACTTTGAGGATTCAAAATGTTCTTGGTATTTTTGCAGCTAATAAAAATTGTCCAGATAATTGAGGAGTGTGGGTAAAAAATATTTCAGTCATTATAAATAAAGATAAAGAGCCTTAAATAAAAGGTTGCATATAAGAATTTAAGAAATAGACAACATAAGCTGTGTAGAGCTTTTAATGCTTATAAGTTCTTTCAACAGCTAGCCCTACTGGGATGTCCAACAGAACCATGATCAAAATCAAGATTTGTGATCTAGTTTGCTAAGTTTTTACTATACATATGTGTACAGTATAATAATTACTGTATTTTTTAAGTCTAGTCCCATATAATTCACATCTTAGAATTTTTTGCTGTTATTATTTAGCCCGGTTTCATGCATTTTCACGTTACTAATGGTAAAACGTTTCATCATAACTACTTACAGAGACAAATGCTGAAAATAATTCTGAAGTCATCTAAATTATTATCTGAGCATTTATTTTATGTACAAATAATGCAGTTCTTTGGATTTGATTTGTGAAAGCATTTGTGTAAACAAGCCAACCATGTTGCCGCCATTTTGAACCAAAAGCCATGTAACTTCGCGTTAATTAAATTTTTGGCAGAAAATCATCATGTAATTGTAATGTGATTTTTGCAAATTTTGGCCATTTTCAAAATAAAGTACGGATACCGTATTAATCCGCCTATAAGACGATTTGTTTATAAGACGGGGGCTGTTTTTGGGCCCTTCCCAGGCAGGATTTTGCTTTTAATTAATTATAAGATGGGTTAAAAAAGTCGCCTGTCGGAGACATTCCCTGCCACTCAGAAATTCCTAAAGTACATGAAGACATCGGCGATGATTGGTCAGATTTGTAAGTGAATTTATCACAGAGCAGGAATTAAAAAAAAAAACTCCCAACACCACTTACAAGCATGCATACCATATTTAACTGTGTATAACACGCACCTTATTTACCCAGAAAACGTTTATAAAATCCGATGTGTATTATTTATAGGAACACCAAAATCGGGACAGAAATCACCAAGATAATCGGTCGCGAAAACATGACATTCACGATCGCCCGTTAAAAATGCGAAATAGAATGATTGCTATAAGATATTCATGATTTTTTATACCTATCTCGCCCATACCAGGGTTCTGGCAGCTCAAAACAAGCAACTCGATCTGATTTTGTAGTAATTTGATATCCTTTTCATGTCCATGCTTTTTTTGTTCACGCTTTTTTATTTTGCTGATCATGTGATCTCTTCAAAGGGAAACTACTCAAACAGGCATATGCATATGAATCTGTATTGATTACCGGACTCTTACAAGACTCAACCGTAACTTGAATAAATCAGCCTGCACAACTGATTTATTGTAGTTCAAAATAGGAAATAAATTTGGTAGAACATAAATATTGGCACGAACGATCATACATTGAAAAAATAAAAAAAGTATTTAAGTTTATGCAATTATTAAAATTATTGATAATAAACAAAACCAACCGGGCTTTTGAGGTAGGTAGATCGGTCATTTGCATTTTATCTTTTATTTTCTTACCACCCAGCTAGCATTCTACGTAAATCTACATCGGACCGTCATCGGCCCGTCAGCTACCCTGACGGGCCGATGACGGCCCGATATAGATTTACGTAGAATGCTGACTGGGCATATGTTTATCTTTTTTTCTTTTTTTTTTTTTTTTTTATTTAAACTTTTCTTCCAACTTACCAAAAAAATTGTTTGAAATAAACAATGTTTATGACAAAGAAAATCAAACTACCAGCATACATCTGTGCACTTAATTGGTTAATTGGCAGTCAGAATGACAACTAGTCGACTTTAGTTGTTGTTTGCATTGCCCTGAGGCACTGAGTTGATAATTTCACGTCTCAGTTAAGAAAGTGACACAAAGAAGGTGTTTATTATGAGAACACAAAAGAAATAACTACATTTTTATTATCATAGCGTCTGCAGTGGGGAAGCAAAGAACTGCCTACACTACATCAAGTTGCCTGAGGCCCATGGTAACAGAGCTGCACAACGAAAATTCAGTTAGCATTATCGTAAATTCGGCCTGTTTCTACTCTAAACCTTCCGAGTTCGGCCATTTTCAACTCAGTCCTAGTGAAATTTGACACTTAGTATCTGGTAACTTAGTAAATAACGCACAGATAAATTCTTCGTGTTTTACATAGAACATCTCTTTTTTTTATTTCAAAACTATTTAGCAAATATTCAGTGCGTGTTATACACGGGTGCGAGTAATACACAGAAAAAATCGGTACTTCACCTACAAAATTACCTTGCTGCTATTTCTGTCAAGGGACGAAGGTAAACATTATATCCTTCTACCGGTTTCGAAGATCGGCATTTTCCGTGACCACGTGGTACCACCGGACTTTGCCGAAAATACCGATATGGCCAAAGATCTTGATTATAAGATGGGTCTGGATTTTTGGGGGCTTTTTTTTGGGGGGGGGGGGGGGGGAAATCCCCGTCTTATAGGCAGATTAATACGGTACCTTAGATTTGATATTTTCATAGAAAAAATAAGTTAGTCTTAGCTGTAAAAATTGATTTAATAGATATAGGTGTAAATGTCATTAAGGACTGTTATCACCACGGTCAATATATTTCTTTTCTAAGCGGAAATCACAAAACAACAGTGTATTTCTGAAAACAAACCTTGCCCACTAAAGCGTGACTTTGTATTTAAAACATCCAGCAGGTAGGTGGCGCTGCCGTTTATTTTCATTGAGAAATCAGTTTAACGCAATATTGAATTTAACGCGAAAATACATGGAGTATATTACTTTTATTCACACAGACTATTTAGGCTGACAAAATTAATCAGATAATTGATTAACTGATCTATAAATTCCACAAAAATGATTATCATTACAGATGTCTTATAATCAATGAGACGCCACATTTTGCGGCATCCCATCTGGGTCTACACTGTTTGCTCAGGCCTATTTGACCAAATACATACAGTAAAGTATAACATGGGAAGAGTCCTGCTCAGACAGACAAGTAAATTGACCAAATCTTTTGTGATAAATAATCGATCACAATGACAGGAGTGATAATCGACCAGATTAGCCAGCCTTAGAGTCTATTTATACATTGTATTTGCTGTATGATGATTCCAGCGAATAAAAAGAAAAGAAAAAAAATGCAACAATGTATCCATTTAAAGATACTGCCTCCAGATTTGTGGGACTTTTACCCAACCCGATCACATGATGAACAGGCCCTGCCTAAGGCAACTCTGCCCTGGAGACTATAGGCAGCCCAACTACTTCGCTGGCCCCGATGGGCAGGGGCCGTGGTCTGTGGGTCGTGATTTCTGAATACCCGATAATCAGTGCACGCCGGTATTAGGTACCAAGTTACGCTACACTACCGGTCACAGGAGCTTGACATTGGATAATTTCTACTTATAGGGCCTGTCCTTCGAACCTTCGATTATTTCATAATCGTAGGGACAGGCCCTATAAGTAGAAATTAGCAAACGTCAAGCTCCTGTGCTACCGGTTGCCTACATGAAATGCACTTTACGGCATCAGGAATTTTGCTGAAGAACTGAACAAGTATCTGTTGTTGTTTTTCGCGTGCGACACACCATGAATTTCAAAAATGCAGGTAAAAGAAGCTTTCATGTCTGTAGCCTCGCGAAAAATAAACTGTTCGACAGCCGGTAGATTCTAGTAAACAAGCTGGTTGTCATACGACAACACACACAGTTGTCGCAACACCCAGAAGGTCGGAAACCAGACACGATACGTATCGCTGAGCACTTTCATTGGCTGACTGACATCACATGTCTCAGTCGAAACACTCGGTGTTATTAGCTTTAATCATTGCGACTTTTCAGGCCACGGCAAGGGTCCGTACACACAATTCTGTTCTATTCCATACGTGTTATCATTTGACGCCACCGTCGTGGCTGCTTCTTCGCGGCTGCTTCTTCGCAGCCACGAGGCGGTGTCGCTACAAGAAAATGCATCTGTATTATTGCAAGGAAGTATCCATCAAAGAGATGGGATATTTAGTCCTGATTCAAGAGGGCGTCAATGCCTACCATGTTGTTTAGTATTATTGGTGAAAGCTGTACAGAAAAGGATCTGTACCAACAAGTTGAATGTCAACAACATGAATGAAATTCTGTTTGCAGGAGATAAATTATACAAGTATGCAAAAAAGAATGCCAAGACATATCATGACTATTTAGAGCCATGTGATTTGCCATCTTATTTTTCACTTGACAACCAGCATTATCCCTGGAAAGTGAAAAAAAAAAAAACAAAAAAAAAAAAAAAAAAAAAAAAAAACGTTTATTTTCAGGAAATTTAAATATCTTATCCTTAGTGGAGTATCCTTTCCTTGATTTAGAGACAGGACTTGCTATGACTTTCTCATTCAACCCATATGCAGTCTTCATTTGCAACGGCTTTTCTATTGCATTATTGGAACAAGGTGACTGTTTCTACCTTTTTGAGTCACATGCAAGAGCTTCAGATGGAATGCCAAATGTTAATGGCAAAAACATTTTGTTAAAGAAAACAAATATAACTGGCATTTTTCTTTCATTTGCGTAGATTGTTTAGTTTTCATAATTCCTTTACTACAACAGCGGTGAGTCAGTTTGATTTGCATTCGCTCTGTATATCTCATGTTTGCAGGGAGACCATAAAATGATACCAATGAGCTGGGTTTCAAATTTGTGACATAACTACCTATCCTCCTTTACAAGAATGTATTTCATTTGAGTTGTGTCCATCACAGCCTTATGCTTCCTCCCAGCTTGCTGACAGCTTAAATGAACACGGTTCCGCATTACTTGATTCACCCCTTATATGTGAAGAATTGCAAACCTCCCTGAATAAGAAACTTAAGTTAAGTGACACATCAAAAGATGGTTTGAGCAGTAAGAAATTTAAAAACAAGGAAAGTGCTATAGTCACACAGTTTCACAAGTTGGTGTCTTGTGGTCCCCAGTACATATGTACAAGTTGTTGTCAAACATTTTTCAGAATTTCTGATGTTAAATTTGATATTCAGGGTCTAAAGCCCGAGATGAAAAGACTCTGTACATTAGGACATAAAAGTGTGGAGGATAAGGAATGGATCTGTCAACAATGTGCTAATAGTTTGAAGAAAAATAACTTGAACAAATATTTTCCTTTTTGTCAAGCCCGCTTGCGCTGAGCAAGACATAGTCACCATAGCTGCATTTAAGTGTATATTAGTGAGTCCATCCGTATTTGTCCGTCCTAGCTAGAAATTTTGCATGCAGAATCATCTTTCATTGTAGTTTGAAATTTCTCCAAGACTTGGCCTTGAGGTCAGATTTGTCAAGGACATGCACTTACCAGCAGAATTTAAGAGTTTTTAAAGAAAGTCTTCTATTCAGGAAGTGCAATGCCCAGATGCTTGATATATTCCATAGAGCTCCATCTTATCGTATAGTATTGGTAGCATTGGAATGTCGTCTATCTTCTTTGCATGTATTGTGTAAAATTGCATAGAAGATACACAGCACTCCATTAGTACTTTACAAGCTAGCAGACTCTTAGGACTATCAGTCCTTTGATTACTTTATGTAATAGGGGAAATGGGAGTATATATACATTACATAAACTTGTTAACCCATTTATACCTGGCGACCCATAAAAGGGGTATGTGCAAAAAGTGTAGACCCAAATATTACGAAAACACGCCTATTCAAATAAATAGAAAATTTAACTTCTAAAAACTGAAAATTTTCAGATAAAAAAAAAACTCTGATATTTTTCATAATTCTCCTCCACACAAAGATTGTGGGTACTCGTTAGAACCGCCTCGGCGAGTCGGTTCTAACGAGTACCCACAATCTATGTTTTCGAGCAAAAATAAGAAAACTAATGTATACACCTGTAAACCCCAATTTTACTATAATGAAAGTGGGGTTTAAGGGGGTCAAAATTATACAGGCATATTTTTCGTGATGTCAGGCGCCGCATTTTACGGTGTTTGCATTATATTCAGTAATATTTTAAACATAGTAATACTCGTAATATAAATTAAACACACACACCGTCTAATGGAAACGGGTCTGTTCAAGAGCTAGAGGTAGAAAAAATCCACTCAGCATAAATAGGTTAACGTAATGCATATCATACTATTTTTAATGACAGAAGAATCTGTCATTCTTCGTTGCGACGCGCGGTTTTAGTGACAGTGGCTTTGACTTCTATTGAATTTTGTATTAATCCGCGCAAAAAAGTAGACGTGTGTATATTAGTACGCCATTGAATAGATACCAACCAAAAAATAGTGCGATTTGTGCTTGATCTATGGTTCAAGTCTCCATATAAGCCGCTGAGAAAACTCGCTTAAATACATGTGCGAACAACAAAGGCGCAGATCAGTATCAGCGCCTTTGTTGTTCGCTGAAGCTCGGTTTTTTTTCTTTTTTTTTTCGAAGGACAAGCTTCACAAGCTTAAATGAAGGGCAAAATGATTTTCTGGAATGTATTAATTTCTCATAGAATCTGTCATTTTAGGGCTATTCAGCCCTTTGATTGTAAAAGGAAACTGTCCAAATGTCAGTGTATGTGAGTGTGCTAATGAAGATCTTCAGTGTAGGCATTACTTCATTTGTTGTAATTGTGTGGCTCGGGAAAAAGTGGTGTTCTGTATCTCTGCATATCAATCTGATGTTGACAATATTCGCTTGCTTGCTGAAAAAAGAAAACAGGTCAAATACATAACCTAGGAAATTAACAAACGAATAGTTATGAGTAAATTAATTTTAAAAACTAGCATATGGCTCTTGAACACCAGATAAGGAAATCCTGGATTGAACCCTGGGATAGAAAGTCTTATCCTGCCCACGGTAAGATAAAAATTGAGACTTCTCACGTATTTGATATGCACTAGTTGTTATGAACGTAATGTACGCTGTCGTTAATATACGTCACTGAATGTAATGTCTTCATTTAACGTCACAGTAATGTCATCACAATATGGCAGACGCCAGCAATCGAAATGACTGCATTATTGAAAAATATACGTTCAGAAATGAAAGGTTCGCAAGAAAACGAATTTATCATGGGTGTAAGAGGTTGATAGAAAAATACGTCCCTCTCGATCACAGTCTGGCATCACTCGGCAAACCTCGTGATGTCAGACATTGATCCTCGTGACGGATTTTTCTCTCTAGCCATTACACCTTACCCCTCACACCAATTATAGCTCCTTATAATCCAGCGAGCACATGTCGAGTTAACGTCATGATGCTTATATAACAAAATATTAAAGTCGGATAAACGTCATGACGTTTATACAGCGGCTTATCGACGTCATGAAGTATGCATCGACGTTGTATAAACGTCATTTCTTGCACACCAGAGAAGAAATCCTGGGTTTTACCTTGGTATAGAATTTCTTACCCTGAGTAGGATAAGATGAAAATCGAGAATTCTCACGAAAACATGCCTATATAATTTTGACCCCCTTCAACCCCACTTTTATATAGTAAAACTGGGGTTTACAGGGGTATACATTATTTTTCTTATTTCTGCTCAAAAACATAGATTATGGGTACTCGTTAGAACCGCCTCGGCGAGGCGGTTCAAACGAGTACCCACAATCTATGAACAGAAATATGCAAAATATCAGAATTTTTATCTGAAAATTTTCCTCTTTTTGGTTGTAAAATTTTCAATATATTTGAATAGGCATGCTTTCGTAATGTCTCACGTGTCTGATACACACTGGTTATATAGGACGTCACGTATGCCATCGTTAAGGCTGACGTCAGGGAACATAATGACGCTACTAAACGTCACGATAATGTTATCACAATATGGCGGACGTCTGCTATCGAAGTGACTGCATTATTAAAAATGCTCGATCAGAAATGAAAGATATGCAAGAAAAAGAATCCATCATGGGTGTGAGGGGTAGATAGAAAAATCCGGCTCTCGAGATCAGTCTGGGATCACTCGGCAAGCCTCGTGATGCCAGACAGTGACTCTAGGGACGGCTTTTTCTATCTATCCCTCACAACCATGACGGATCCTTATAGTGCCCGATGATTATTGATGACTGTTTTTCTCAGAAAATACTGTTTGACATTCAAAGGGCCAAACGAGAATCTTGTCAAGATTAGGCGTTATATTTCTAAACAGATGTACGTACGAGATCACTGAATCAAAAATAACATTTTTGCATAAAGGGTGAAAGAAAGTTACTTGTTTGATGTTTCCAAGCAGGCACACAACGTCTCACAACAACGTCATGTTGACATTCCTGCGACGTCTGAACGACGTTGTTACAACAATATTTTTTTTTTTTTTTTTTTTTTTCTGCATACTAAGCAATCATATACAGTAAAAATGCGCTATTAAGATCACTCATCGCTATTAGCACCAGCTTTAGCCAGTTACATTTTTTTTTTTTGATATTCTACATAGCTCCAGATAAGAGGGGGTATCTAGCTCCAGAAAAGAGAGGGGGTATCTGCATAATATAAATTTTTTTTATTTCCCCACGAAAGAATATGTTATGGTACTCATTAAAAGCGCCTAGGCGAGGCGCTTCTTATGGGTACCACAACATATTTTGTGTGGAGAAATAAGACAAATATCAGTAAGTTTTGGATGAAAAAAACCCAAAAAAAACCCTTATCTGAAGCTATGTTCTACACTCAATATTAAGACCGCCCGCTTAAAAAAAAAAACAACAACAAAAAACAAAACCCGTTTAGGCAGTACCAAAGGCGGTCAAAATAGCGGAATTTTACTGTACTTCTAACCAAAATGAGCCAGTGCATGACAAAACCAACCAAATGGCATGTGCGCTCAGCGAAGACTCAGATCAGCCTGGGCATTCGCCCAGACTGATCAGAGTCTTCGCTGTCCGCATGAAGAAAGCTACCCATTGAGTGCAAAGCGAAGACTCTGATCAGACTGGGCGGATGCCCAGTCTGATCTGAGTCTTCGCTGGGCGCGCATGCCAGATTTGTAGGTTTTGCCGTAGGCTGTCACCGTAAATATATTATACGAGATATGGACCGCATCGTACAAAAATATATGAGCCGCAACGTCCGAAAACGTATCTTGTTCGGGCATTTACACCCAACAAAGATTCAGATCAGCCTACGCATTCACGTAGTCTGATCAGAGTCTTCGGTGGACACATTTTGGATAACCAAAGATGAAAAGTTTCTTCATGCGAACAAATAAGACTTTGCTAATTCGCAAACCGATCTGAATCTTCACTGGACGCATATCTTCGAATGTACATTTGCTGACGTTGCTGATAATATTTCTGAGTGTGAAGTCGTCATTACTTTAACACACTATGTAAAATTGTAACTCCTTAACCGTTGCGTCCCGTGCTGGTCCCGGGCTTAGAATAGGCCAGACGTACCCTCTGCGTGACGTACGAGCCGGCTAAAAGAGGCCGCCCGTGACCACCCGGGCCCTCGAAATAGGTGGCTGCCTTCCGCTTCTGTGGCAGTTGGGTAAAGCCCCTAACATAACAGAGCAACCGTCCGTTCAACCGGTATAATTCCAGAATATAAAATTCATTTATTGAAATGCATCTTAAATTGGAAAAAAACAAATTTCGCGAGATCTATCCTTTTAAACCTTTCCTATCTCATGTTACTAACATGCTTCATTTGTTTGTGTATCATTCTGTGCCCGTGGGTCGCACATGGGACGAAGATTATAACCTCATCTGTATTTAACATATGTGTTTGTCTTGTGTTTGTGTCATTTTTCCGAACTCTAGCATTCTCCACATTAAAAAATAAGATGCATTTAATATTGTTAGATAAAAAAACTAAACGTTTTTCAAGGTATGAAAGCTACATATCATTTGAAAGCTACATATCATCTAACACAGCTTGTTTGTTTGACTCTACTAAAAATGAATCCAAAATGAATCCTCTTTCTATAATAAACTGTTTATTTTAAATATGGATCTCCTAATTTATATTAAAAATAACCTTTCAATTTCCCAGACGTTTTCGGCCTCCCTTGTCTGTAGGGAATAAAATCTACAGATCACTTTCCTTCTGTAGTGGATAGGGTGTAATCCCCTATTAAAACAGGAACCACCTGTTTGCCGTGGGTGGCGTCTCGTATGCTGGGAGAGGGGAACCTGATGATTGAGGAAAGCCCAGGGATCTCCAGCTTTTCAACACATCATTTTGGCCCTTATTTCAGATAGAAGAGCGGTCTGGGTTAGATCCGGCCTGGATCAATCGGCTCAGTCGTGCCAAGCTCTAGAAGCGCACAACTTGTTCTTAGCTTCTTTCTCTCTTTCATACGTATCTTTATGGTACCAAACCGGGCTTATTTTTCTCATGTTCCTCTAACTTTAAGTGAGTTTCAATGGGCGGCGGCTGAAGGGTCAATTGGTGGGCTTGTATTGGGGCTTTGGCGGAAACCTCTGTGAGTGGAGGCTGTGGATAGGGGGATGAACTCAACTGTTCATAAATTTTTCTATGGAAATTTAGATGAATAGGTGGGAAATCATCTAAGCATGAGGCCGAGCTGAAGACTCTGATCTTGACACCGAGTATAATAGCAATGTAGCCTTGACGTTAGAAATAGGAGATCCATTTCTGTTAAACGTCCCCTTGTAGGGCTCCATGGAGGGTGGGGCGCATAGCTATCGAATCAAAAATTTCATCACCATGGCATCTCGAAAACGATTTCTGGCGTTCGACTCTTCGGAGGACGACACGCAACCGACTACATTTACATTCAAAGCTAATGAGAACTTCGCTAAATTTTTAGTGATTTCGAGTAAAGAGGACAAACCTATTACTTCACTGTCACCTTTCATTATAGAAAAGCAAATAGAATCAATTATAGGCACTCCAAGAAATGTAAAAAAAGTTAAAAAATGGAACTCCTTTGGTCGAAACTAACAGAAAATCTCAAACTGATAATCTCTTGAAAATTACAAAATTCTTTAACATTAATGTCTCTGTCACGGAACATAAAACTCTAAACTGTTGCAAAGGTATTATCCGTGACAGAATGCTAAAACATGAAACTGAAGAAAATATCACAGAATATCTTAACACACAAGGAGTAACAGCTTGCAAACGTTTTAAAATTAAAAAAGATGGAAACTTCATAGAAACAAATACACTTTTACTAACTTTCAACACCACAACTTTACCGAAATCACTAAAAATCTTTTACCGAATTATACCGGTTGAAGTCTACATTCCAAATCCTCTGCGGTGTTTCAACTGTCAGAGGTTGGACATCATGAAAACGGCTGTCCGGAAGCACCTGGATCAGTATGTGAAAAATGTGGTATGGGTGAATTTGATCACCCTACAAATGCTTGTAAAAATGAAGCCAAGTGTGTGAACTGTCACAAAAACCATCAATCAAAATCAAATCAGTGTGAAATTTGGAAAAAAGAGAAAGAAATCATGAAAATTAAAGTTACACAAAAAATCACTTATTTGGAAGCCAAAAAGATTCAAGAAAATCAACCTGAAATCACCTTTGCAAAAGTTGTTCAATCCCTAAACACTAAACCTGAAACGAAAGAAAGTTCTACCCAGTTTAACGAAAAAGATTGTCATCAAAGCAAATTCAAAAGTTATTACTCCTACTGTAAAACCTAAACCTAAACCCACATCTACTCATCAGTCTAGACCACCAACAAAATCTCAAAACAGTTCACAAACACAGCCGACTAAAACAAGTGGATCACAACAGAGATCCAGGTCCAGGACAGCTGACCAGAAAGGAAAAAATGGAAAAGAAAAAGATAAAGATAAAGAACCAAATCCATATAGTAAAGGGGCGTCGGCCGATCCGATCAAGTTGGTCAATCGGTTCGATTCCCTTGAGAACATGGAGTTAGAGACTGACTCCTCCATGTTCTTGCAGTCTCAGAGAAAACAAAAGGATTAAGTTCCTTATTTTCAAATCATCTCTCCATTCATCATGGATAAAAAATCAATTATTCAGTGGAACTGTCGAGGACTAAAAGCAAATTATAACGAAATTTTAATTTTAACAACACTACTTTCTCCGACTGTCTTTTGTCTCCAGGAAACCTTTTTAAAGAATACAGATAATATTAATTTTAAAAATTATAGTTTATATAATCATATCGCAACTGAAAATCAGAAAGCCTCAGGAGGCTAATCTATCCTTGTAAAATCAAATGTTCCTCATAGACAGATAGATATAAATAGTAATTTACAAGCTGTTGCTGTAAATGTCACTGTCTAAATCCATAACAATTTGTTCTCTATATCTCCCTCCACACTGTAAATTTTCTAAACACGATTTAGAAAATCTTATAAACCAGTTACCTCGTCCTTATTTATTATTAGGTGACTTTAATAGTCACAGCAAACTATGGGGTTGTCTGGATACAAATGACAAAGGAGAAATAATAGAAAATTTTATTGCAGAAAATGATCTATGTTTATTTAACGATAAACAACCAACTTATCTTCATTCTCCTACAAGAAATTATTTTGCTTTAGATTTGTCTATATGCTCTCCAAATATTTACTTAGATTTTGATTGGTCAGTTTTAGATGACCTTCATGGGAGCGATCATTTTCCAATTAAAATTGAAGAAATTGAATCGACAAATGAAGACCATCATTCCCGATGGAATTTCAATAAAGCAAACTGGGAGAATTTTATGGAGCTATGTAATGAAAAATTAAATCCTGAAATGTTTAAAACAGCAGATGATATACAAGCTTTTACTGATACATTAATTCATGTAGCCGAAAAATGTATTCCAAAGTCCTCGACACGTTCAAAAAGAAATAGACCTTGGTTTAATAAAGATGTTAAAAATTCAATAAATAAAAGAAAATCTGCCTTACGAAAGTTCAATAGGCAGCCAACAAAAGAAAATCTAATCCATGCCAAACAAATGCGAGCTAAAGCTCGCAAGACAATAAAAACGGCTAAAAGAACATCTTGGCAGCAATACGTCTCCAAACTTAATTCTAGAACTCCAGCAAAGAAGATATGGGACATGATTCGAAAAATTACTGGCAAAAATAAAAATAACAAGCATGTCCATATTAAATCAAATGGAAATATATGCTCAACGACTAAAGATATTTCCAATGCACTAGGAGAGAATTTTCAGAAAAACTCTTCTAGTGCAAACTATTCCGAAACCTTTCAAAACATAAAACAGGAACGAGAGAAAGAGCATCTAAATTTTACGTCACTAAATCATGAAAAATATAATGTACCATTCACAGCTTCAGAATTATTAGATGCTCTTCATAAATCTCACGATACAGCTGCTGGTCCTGATGACATTCATTATCAAATTCTTAAACATTTACCCGATAACGCTTTAAAAACTTTATTAAATATTTTAAATGATATTTGGATCACTGGAAAATTTCCAAAAGACTGGAGTAAAGCAACGATTATACCTATACCAAAACCAAATAAAGACCATACTGAAGCTACTAACTACAGACCTATTGCTTTGACAAGTTGTTTATGTAAAACAATGGAGAGAATGATTAATGATAGGCTGGTTTGGTTCTTGGAATCAAACCAGCTTATAACAAAATATCAAGCTGGATTCAGAAAAAATAACTGTACAAACGATCATTTGATTCGTTTGGAATCCTTTATTCGTGATGCCTTTATTAAAAAAGAACATGTTGTAGCTGTATTTTTTGATCTTGAAAAAGCTTACGATACTACATGGAAACATGGCATCATGAAAGATTTACATAAATTAGGCCTTAAAGGCCGATTACCACTTTTTATTCAAAATTTTTTATCAGATCGAACATTTAATGTTCGAATAGGTAATACGTTATCGGACATATTTAAACAAGAACAAGGTGTACCACAGGGAAGCATTTTATCACCTACCTTGTTTGGCATTAAAATTAACGATATTGTTAAATGTGTGAAAGACCTTGATTGTTCACTTTTTGTTGACGATTTTGGAATATTTATTAGATCGAAAAATATGGAAACCATTGAATTCAAACTACAACGATGTTTAAACAATATAGAAGATTGGGCAACAGAAAATGGTTTCAAATTTTCAAAAACAAAAACTCAATGCGTTCATTTTTGTCAGATACGTCAGCTACATTTAGATCCTCATCTCACCATATACGGTAATCCAATTCCAGTCGTCAGTGAAGCAAAATTCCTGGGTCTTTTGTTCGATAACAAATTATCTTTTATACCACATATCAAAGCTTTAAAAGCTAAATGTCTTAAAGCACTTGATATTCTTAAAGTTCTCTCCAGTTCCGACTGGGGAGGAGATCGTACTGTTCTTTTAAATCTTTATAGATCTTTAATTCGATCTAAACTGGATTATGGATCCATAGTTTATGGATCCGCTAGAAAATCTTATTTGAAATCTTTGGATACTATTCATCACCAAGGTTTACGTCTGGCTCTAGGGGCTTTTCGTACTTCCCCCGTCGAAAGTTTATACGCTGAATCAAATGAACCATCATTGTATATAAGAAGAGAGAAATTGTCTCTTCAATATGTTACTAAATTAGCCGCCAATCCACGTAATTCAGCTCATGATTGTGTTTTTAACCCTAAATATGAAAGATTTTACAATAATAAACCAACAGCTATTAAACCCCTAGGCCTGAGAATACAACCGTTACTTGAAGAGGCCAATATCAATATTAAAAATGTTCAGCATTATTCTGTTCCATCAAAAGAGCCATGGACGTTAAACCCTCCAAAGATTATTTTAGACCTTCATAAAAATAAAAAAACAGAAGTCGAGTCGCATATTTTTAAGAATGAATTTTTAGAAATCAAATCAAATTATAAACATTACCTGTCAATTTATACAGATGGTTCGAAACAAGATGAGAAAGTTGCTTGTTCTGTTATTAGTCCAAATTTTACTGACAGTATCAGATTACCTGATAATAGCTCCATTTTTACCGCCGAAGCCAAGGAAATTGATATTGCACTTTACCATATCAGAGATCAGTCTGAAAAACAGTTTATCATTTATTCAGATTCTCTTTCTGTATTAAAATCTCTGAAAGATTTACACCATAGAAACCCATTAATTCAGCAAATTCTTAAAAAATATTATTATCTTTCCGCTTCAAAAGAAATTGTATTTTGTTGGCTTCCCAGCCACGTTAATATTCGTGGAAATGAATTAGCAGATTCAGAAGCCAAATCTGCATTATCCTTAGTAATAACCAATTTCAAAATTCCTCACTCCGACTTTAAATCAAACGTCTGTCAATACATCAACAACAAATGTCAGTCTGTTTGGGAAACACAAACTTATAATAAATTAAATGAAATCAAACCAAATTTTAACAGCAAATGCACATTCTCTAATCTCAGCAGAAAAGAACAAACAAAAATCACGAGATGTAGACTTGGACACACTAGAATTACTCATTCTTATATTTTAAACAATGAACAAGCTCCATTCTGCATTCCTTGTAACGAACCTTTTACGGTCAAACATTTTCTTGTCACTTGTGCTGAATTTAATTATATTCGCACAAAGTATTTTAATGTAAAAAATATAAAGGAACTTTTTAATATGCCAACTCAAAAAATACTCGATTTTCTGAAAGAGATCGGACTTTTTAATAAAATATGATCTGTATTTTAATAACATAAAATCATTGATACTTTATCTTTTTAAAATGAACTCATCAATCCTAGATATTTTTAATTTCTCATTAAATAAAATCATCATATAATATATCTTATTAGACGCTATATGCCCTTTTAGGGTTGAGCGTCTATAAACAAAATATCCATCCATCCATCCATCCTTAACCGTTGCTCTACATAAAGTTTTCTTTCAATCACACAATGGTAGTTGTTTTCTACTGAGCAGTCCAAGAACACACCTATGTAAAATTGTAACTCCTTTGCTCTACATAAAGATTTGTTTCAATCAAACAATGGTATTTGTTTTCTACTGAGCAGTCCAAGAAGGCTCCTCTGTTCCAGTTCTTTGTTCGTGCGTCATTGCATTACGAAAACATGCCTATTTAAATATACTAAACATTTTACGACCAAAAATTGAAAATTTTCAGATAAAAAATTCTGATATATTTCATATCATTCATATCACGTTTCGGCTCAAACATAGATTGTGGGTACTCGTTAGAACCGCCTCGACGAGGTGGTTCTAACGAGTACTCACAATCTATGTTTTTGAGCCGAAATAAGAAAAATAATGCATACCCCTGTAAAGCCCAGTTTTACTATATAAAAGTTGGGTTTAAGCGGATCAAAATTATACAGGCATGTTTTTGTGATGTGTTTCGAACGTACGTATCTTTATTCCGTCGATGTGCTTTCTTCGTTTCTCGTTCTATCGGTGACCCGGAAAGGCAGTCTTTCGTGACTGTGGCATTTACTTGGTTTCTTCACTTTTATGTTTTGCTAAATCGTACTTACAATTTCTTTCCTTATTTTCTTCCGTATGTTATCGGTGTACAGGCTCGGCAAGAGCCACTCTTCAAGCATGTCTTTAGTCGAAAAATACAATTTATCGGGCATTCACACACTGTAAAATAGATATTAAACATATAATGCACCATGTCCTATAACAAAATAGAATTATAACAATGTTCTGTATAATTGTACACTCCTTAACTCTTTCTGCCTTGGAATACACTGTTTGCCATTTTGTTTTGATTTCTGACTGAGACCCCTATTTGGAATAATTGTTCTATCCAGATTTAAAGATGGAAGACTCTGCTTCAGTCACTCGAAGGTGAAAAGGTTTAACCCTTCCCTTGCTAAACACGACATGTCCTATCTAAGCAAACAGTGTAGAATCTAGATCAGTTGGGTTCTGAAGAAGCCAACTGATCTGCACTGATTGTCATTAAATATGTGATTTCTATCAAAATCCCAGATCAAGTAATCTGACTGACTGGAAATTAGAAGTGGGCGTGGCATCTTGATTTATTCAGCATGAGAAGGATTAAGAGGGAAAGAATCACTCCCTACGCCACGGGGAAAACCTTTTTTTTTTTTTTTTTTTTTTTCTTCTTCTTCTTCTTCTTCTTATTATTATTATTATAATTACTATTATTATTATTATTATTTTTATTATTATTGCTATCATTATTGTTATCGTCATTATTATTACCGTAATAAATGTAAGTATTGGGAGAGACAATCCTGGTTAAACCGTTTAGACCCGGATCAGACACCACAGAATGCGACGTCTGATCAAGGTGTACACTGATTGCCATCCAACCAGCAAGTTATAGACACATCGACAGGTTTACTTGTTTGCGCTGAAGTTTTGCGACCCAGCCAACCCGAGCACGGTCATTTTACTACACTTTTGCTGGGCAGACTTTATCTTCTAAGCGGTTAACCAGTATTGTGCACATTCTTTCGCCAGAAACTGACGACTGCCCTTCTTGAATCAGCGGAAGGGAGAGAATGGCCGTAGAAAATACTTCATGATCAATTTCCACAAAAGAATGTTGCCAACCCGGCGGGGGTTGAACCCGCGACCTCCTGATCACTAATCGGACACATCAACAGGTAGTTAAACAGAATACAATTTTTTAGAATAAGTATAGTAAGTCTCAGATCAGCTTGCGCGTCCATGCACTCTGTTTAACGTTTCTGCCTATCTCTCAATTTTCAATTACATGGGTATACATTATTTTCTTAATTCTGCTCAAAAACATAGTTTGTTGGTACTCGTTAGGATTGCCTTGCCAAGGAGGTTCTAACGCGTACCAACAATCTATATTTTTGAACAGAAATAAGAAAAAATATCAGAGTTTTTGTATCTGAAAATTTTCAGTTTCTGGAGGTTAAATTCTTTATATATTTGAATAGGCGTGTTTCAGTAATGAAAAATCAGATAAATGTTTTTGATATTTTTCATATTTCTGCTCAAAACATAGATTGTGGGTACCCGTTAGAACCGTCTCGGCGAGGCGATTATATCAAGTACCCGAAATGTATGTTTTTAGCAAACTAAGAAAATTAATGTATACCCCTGTAAACCCTAGTTTTACTATATAAAGTGGGGTTTAAGGGGATCAAAAATTACACAGGCGTGTTTATGTGATGAAACTAACAGTGAACACTGCGCAGGCTGATCCGAGTTTTCGCAGGACGCAAATGCCATCTAGTAGGAAACGCTGCGACCAAGCTCAATTAATATAGTTAAAGTTTTGATAATTAATTTTGTTTACGAATTATTCTCTTCAAAATTATACTTTTTTATCTGTCGACTTCTATTTATCAATTATACACTTCAGCATTTCAAGATTTTTACGATGTATAAAATAATTAATAAAACAACTTCTTTTTTAATATATGACCGCAACCTGTATAAAATAATTAATAAAACAACTTCTTTTTTAATATATGACCGCAACCTATCATCCTTTTTAACCGCTATCACGAATGAAATAAGATATACCATTTGATGCGCAACGCACGAAAAAAGCCCTTATACAATTTGTGGACAACGCAGGGTCAGATCATTCACGCAGGGCCTGCACATTTGCAAAAGCTTATCTGGGCCTTCATTATCAACTTACAGAATCAATGGATACTGTAGTTTATGTTGACGAACAGAGCATCTCTAGAGCAGACTGCTCATCTGGACCTTCGTTGTTTGCATGTGCTATAAGGGTCCTTTCCAAAGTTGCACATCAGTTGTTAAGATAACGTCGAGCACTTATGTTTGATGCATACTGTCTTAACAATGGTGTATATATAAGGACTCTGCGCATTATTCCTATTACTAGTAAATATAAAATGCTGTGCAATATGTATGAAAGACCCTTAATCCAGCGAAGTTCCAGAGGAGGATTCGCATCAGTGCGGTCTGATTTGGCCGGACACTCTCTGTCGACATATACTAAATTACGAAAACAAGCCTATTCAAATATATTGACAATTGCACCACCAAAAACTGAAAATTTTCAGATAAAAAACTCTGGTATCTTTCATATTTCTGCTCAAAACATAGATTGTGGGTATTCGTTAGAACCTTGTGGTACTCGTTAGAACCGCCTTGCCGAGAAGGTTCTAACGAGTACTCACAATCTATGCTTTTGAGCAGAAATAAGAAAAAAATGTATACCCCTGTGAACCCCAGTTTTACTATTCAAAAGTGGGGTTGAAGGGTGTCAATATTATATGGGTATGTTTTCTTGATGCTATAATATACATTGTTTCTGCAAACGGGCATCGAAGGCCACGATCAGCCTGCGTAAATGCGCAGCTGATCAGGGACTGAGTTACCCGCAAATTGCATAAGGGCCCTTTCGTGTCTTTTCTGTCCGAGCAGTTTATACGTTATGTACTTTAAGCAGAAACTACACATTTTTGACTCATTATTCCTATGTTGATTGGAAAACCTTCCGTTGACACTGACGAAGGACAGCATTTTATCAAGGTCCTGCGCAAGCCTGAACAACCAACGACAGCAATACAATAACGTTTAACAACCAAACATTTGTAATTTTGAGCTACACCAGCACTGAGGGCGCTCCGATGCCGCCCGCCTTTCGCATTTTTTTTCTTTTAATATATGTCGGCTATTGCAACTGTCATTGTGTCCTTTCATTGTTTCTTCCTCATCTCTTATTCTTTCGATGTATAGGGAAGGCTATGCCATACCGGAAACATGCCTATATAATTTTGACCCCCTTAAACCCCACTTTTAGATAAACTGGGGTTTACAGGGGTAAACATTACTTTTTTTTATTTCTGCTCAAAAACATGGATTGTGGGTACCCGCTAGAACCGCCTTGTCCAAGCGGTTCTAACGAGTACCCACAATGTATGTTTGGAGCAGAAATGTTAAAATCAGAATTTTTGCACTTTTGATAACCGTTTAAAGCTAAAAGCAAGACTGTTTTTTTTTTTTTTTTTTTTTTTTTTATACTTCATTTCATAACAAGATAAGATTTATTATATTCAAAGTTAGACTTACATGAAATAATTTCGTTGATCCTCCTAAAAACAGCTCTAAAATGTTCGTAATCTCTCTTGGCTGCAGTCATCGAAGTTACTTGTGCCAATATAAGGATGATTACTAATGTAATTTGAAATTTGAGATTCATTCTGTAGAGAATCGTTTTGAAAACTGCTGAGGACGTGCACCTAGGGTATTTTCTGGAAGGCTCAGACTTCTGGCTAAAATAGTGTTTCAACAGTATTTATAGGCTCATGGTGATACGATTCGTTCTATATTTCACGTAGGCTTTGCAGTTTTCTCAAGTTGATAATTTAAAATTAACGCATCAATTGTATTCTAACTGTTTGCGTTGAAAATTTGAGCAAGCTGAAGACGAGCAAGGGAGAACGGTGCGGATATGTCTAAATGACGATAGCAAGTCTCGTAAATTTGAATAATTTCCCTATTTAAACAGCTATGGATAACACCAAAGTCAACAACCTTTTTGACCGCAGTATAAAAGTTTACTTATGAATGCTGTGCACTAAAACATAGACCCCTTCTGACTCTAATTTCAGTTGTTTTTTGTCCCCCGCCTTTTCGAAGAAAAGCGGAGGGTCACTGTTTTTGGTTTTCCGTGGGGCGAGGTGCGTAGTGCGTGGTGCGTGGTTCCGAATTTTTAGTAGGTACTTTGTCCCCTTAACTCCTCCCACAGTTTTTGTCCGATTCTTTTGAAACTTAACAGGTGTTTTAAGGAGGGTCTGAAGATGTGCATGTGTTTTTTTTTTTCAGAATCCTGAAATTATTTTTTATCACTTTTTACACATTTTGAACTTAGACATTTTTTGAGTTCTAATATTACAGAAGTCTATAGGGAGCAGGTACCTTGTCCCCTTAACTCCTCCCACAGTTTTTGGCCGATCCTTTTGAAACTTTACAGGTGCTTTAAGGATGGTCTGAAAATATGCATGTGTTTTTTTCCTGAATCCTGAAATAATTTTTTATCACTTTTTCGCATTTTTAACTTAGACATTTTTTTAGTTCTAATACTACAGAAGTGTATAGGTAGCAGGTACCTTGTCCCATTAACTCCTCCCACAGTTTTAGGCCGATCCTTTTGAAACTTTATAGGTTCTTTAAGGATGGTCTGAAAATATGCATGTGTTTTTATCAGAATCCTGAAATTATTTTTTATTACTTTTTACACGTTTTGAACTTAGACATTTTTTGAGTTCTAATATTACAGAAGTACATAGGGAGTAGGTACCTTGTCCCCTTGACTCCATCCACAGGTTTTGGCCGATCCTTTTGAAACATTACGTGGGCTTTAAGGATGGCCTGAAAATATGTAGGTGGATTTTTCAGAATCCTGAAATAACTTTTTATTACTTTTTCTGCATTTTTAACTTAGACATTTTTTGAGTTCTAATATTACAGAAGTGTATCGGGTGCAGGTACCTTGTCCCCTTAACTTCTCCCACAGTTTTTGTCCGATCCTTTTGAAACTTTACAAGGGTTTTTAGAATGGCCTGAAGATATGCATGTGTTTTTTTTTAGAATCCTACAATTTTTTTTTATTACTTTTTACACATTTTGAACTTAGACATTTTTTTTGAGTTCTAATATTACAGAAGTCTATAGGGAGCAGGTAACTTGTCCCCTTAACTCCTCCCACAGTTTTTGGCCGATCCTTTTGAAACTTTACATGGGCTTTTAGAATGGCCTGAATATATGCATGTGGATTTTTCAGAATCCTGAAGTAATATTTTATTACTTTTTCTGCATCTTTAACTCAGACGTTTTTTGAGTTCTAATATTACATAAGTGAATAGGGAGTAGGTACCATGTCCCCATATATCCTCCCACAGTTTTTGGTCGATCCTTTTGTAACTTTACATGGGCTTTTAGGATGGCCTGAAGATATGCATGTGGTGTTTTCAGAATCCTGAAATAATTATTTATTACTTTTTCTGCATTTTTAACTTAGATGCTTTTTGAGTTCTAATACTACAGAAGCGTATAGGGAGTAGGTACCTTGACCCCGTAGCTCCTACCACAGTTTTAAGCTGATCCTTTTGAAACTTTACAGGTGCTTTAAGGATGGTCTGAAGATATGCATGTGTTTTTTTTACAGAATCTTGAAATTATTTTTTATCACTGGTTTCTTGCTTCAATACTTAGGTAAGTGACACAGGACCAATAGTCCTCTGGTTAACTTTACCATTTTTTACACCTCAAATAAAAATCAGGCGGGGGACATAAAATCCCCATGGAATTTGTTTGTTTATCTATGCATGCATGCATTAAACGCAACATGATGCCTCATTTACTAATAATATAAGAAAGGTGTTTACTTTTCCTGGAAACAAAATCTCACAGTCTTCCTATCTATATAACATAAGGAAGACATGCCTATATAATTATATAGTAAAACTGAGCTATACAGGGTATACGTTAACTTATTTTTTCTTATTTCTGCTCGAAAACATAGATTGTGGGTACGCGTTAGAACCGCATTACCGAGTTCTAACGCGTACCCACAATTTGTTTTGAGGATTGTGGGAACGCGTTAGAACCGCCTCGCCGAAGCAGTTCTAACACGTACCCACAATTTATGTTTTGAGCAGAAATATGAAAAAATATCAGATTTTTATCTGAAAATTTTCAGTTTTTGAAGGTGAAATTTTCTATATTTGAATAGGCGTGTTTTCGTAATGGACTAACGAATTTTATAACACTATATATTTTTACCGCTTCTAACATTTTTTTGCCTTGCAAAGCAGCTGCCAGGGGCTGTTGAAATATGATTCAGCCGTTCGTAGGCAAACATTTTGCGGTTTATGCCTGTTTTTTCCTTGTTTGTGCATCGATGGTTTCATATGTTGCATTTGTTTTGTCATTATTATAATTTATACATAATTCCTATCATAGACAAACTATACATTATTGACGTAATCTGTAGTCCAATTAAATATCATAAAAGTATATGGAAATATATCGGCGCTATAATAGCTCCGATATCTTTCGATGTGCTTTTATGTATTTAACTGGATTGTGGATTAAATCAATTCTCGCTTCCCTGTTTTCTGACTTATCCACAGTTTGTACTTGTTGCCCAATTGAATTTGTACATTTCATAATGTTAGCATCCCTGAATTTTTGCAGAAATGTTGACAGGTCCAGTGGGCTTGACGAGTAAAAGAATGACAGCTTATGTCTTCGTGTTTTCCGATCTTTTGAGGGAATAAAATGCACTAAACTCCTGTGTCCTAAGATGTAGTTTGTTGATGCTGAGTATATAGGTAGAAGGTGTGTCGATTAATGAATTGACATGACTTCTAGCTTATTCTCTCTCTCTCTCTCTCTCTCTCTCTCTCTCTCTCTCTCTCTCTCTCTCTCTATATATATATATATATATATATATATTAATGTATTCCCCTAAATTTTACAAACGAAACCGGTTCGGAATATTATGATTTATTGGATATAAGGATATACTACCTTGTGATGTTACACACACACACACACACACACACACACACACACACACACACACACACACACTATATATATATATATATATATATATATATAATATATATATATATATATATGTATATATATATATGTCAAAACAAGTAATTTTATTCCCTCAAAAAAAACCGCAACGCTGCATTAGAAAAATATATTGAAAATCTGCAAAACACTTCCACCACTAAATCTAATATAAATGTAAAATACAAAGTATCTTTTGCTGAAAGAAATGCAATAAAATCTGTATCAAATGATGAATCAATTATCATAAAAGAGGCTGATAAAGGAGGAGCAGTTGTAATCATGGATAGGGAAAATTATAAAACAATGGCTGAAACACTGCTTTTGGATGAAGAATATTACCAGAACTAAGCGCTGACCCACAGAAATCTGACAAAATTAAATAATAAAAGTCTTTTAAGCAAATACAAAGATTGTTTAACAGAAAAAGAAATAGAAAATGGAATCCCGGACATACGCTTCTACCGATATTTCCTTCGTTCAGGCCTATGGGCATGGTGGGCGAAGCTTGCTTACCAAGTAATGCTTACTATCCGCGGACGCCTGATTACACCCTTTGTTCTGGGGTCCATGTCTGTTGGTCTGAACATTCTGATTCGTCATTCGTTTATGGATTTATGAGTTTGGATTACGGCTTTGGTACCATGGCCGCAACTACTTACTTAGTAAACTTTGAAATGAAACCCAGTAATTTTTATGGCTTGCCAAAAATTCATAAAAGTGAAAAAATTACAGCTACATGTAAACAAAACACTTCATATTATATAGAAGTTCATGATATAAACGATTTGAAACTAAGACCAATTGTAGCTGGCCCTGTATGCCAAACCCACAGATTCAAACTAAGACCAATTGTAGCTGGCCCTGTATGCCAAACCCACAGATTCAAACTAAGACCAATTGTAGCTGGCCCTGTATGCCAAACCCACAGATTCAAACTAAGACCAATTGTAGCTGGCCCTGTATGCCAAACCCACAGATTCAAACTAAGACCAATTGTAGCTGGCCCTGTATGCCAAACCCACAGATTCAAACTAAGACCAGTTGTAGCTGGTCCTGCATGCCAAACTCATAGATTGAGTAATCAATTAGATATTTTACTGAGACCTCTTACGAAATGAGTTAAAAGTTACCTGAGAGCCACACCAGATTTTCTTAATCATTTATAATCAGAGGTTCCAGAAAACACTTTACTAGTTTCATTTGATATGCAGTCATTATATTCAAATATTCCACATCAACTTGGTAAGAAAGCGATGAATTATTGGCTAAGAAAATTTCCACATGATTGCCCAGCCCGATTCCCAAAAGAATTTATATTAGAAGGAATAGAGTTTATATTAAATAAAAATAAATTCCGTTTTAATGGGAAACACTATCGTCAAACCAAAGGTGCGGCAATGGGCACCAAATTTGCTCCGGTGTATGCAACTTTAGCAATAGGATATCTAGAGGAAATGTTGTATAAAAAAATAAATGCAAAGTACGGCAATCAGTTTACATACGAATTTATTAAGAACTGGAAACGATTTTTAGATGATTGCTTTATCTCACATAGACAAAGTCGAAACGAGAATTATCAGAATTAGAAAATATGCTTAACAGCTTACACTCAGATATAAAATTTACGGCTGAATGCAGTGATAAACAATTACCATTTTTAGATGTCTTAGTGAAGAAAGAAGGGTTTAAAATTGAAACTGATATATACTATAAGCCAACTGACAGCAAACGATACTTACTGTTTAATTCGTGTCACCCTAAACACACTAGGACAAGCACTCCATATTCACTAGCAAGAAGAATACGAAGCATAGTTACAAATGAAGACACATTGCAAGTCCGTTTGAATGAACTAAGGCACGCATTAAAACATCAAAATTATCCTGTAAATGTGATAGAAAAAGGTATAGATAAAGCCATGAAATTAAGAAAACAGGAACTACGAATAGTAAGGGAAAAGACGGATAATGATATTATTACATATGTATCAACATTCAATCCCAAAGTTATTCAATTCAATACGTGAAAACCTGCCAATTCTACATGAAGATAAAACCATGAATAAGATACTTCAAGAATTTCAAATCATAAAAAGGAAACGACAACCAAGAAATCTAAGGAAACTTATAACTAGAACAAAATTTTGTGATATTCGCGAGTCCCCAAATATATAAATATATATAAAAAAATGTAATGGGTCAAACTGCGGACTCTGTGAACATTTAATTACTGAGAATAAATTTACTTTCTAGTGCGGGAAAACATTTAAAGCAAAATACTCCATGTCATGCGAGATGAAAAATCTCATTTACGTGATTTGGTGCGGCGGGTGTCACGAGGAGTATATCGGCGAAACAGGCGACACCCTCCGCCACCGAGTCACCATTCATAAGCAACAAATTAGAGATGTGTCAACAAGAATGTTATACGTAAGTGGGCATATTGATTATTGCGCCAGGAACCAATTTACAAAATTAAAAATCTAGCCACTTTATAAAATGCAGAATGATATTGCTGCTGCAAGAAAAATGAATTTAAGAAAATTATTTTATAAATTTATTCAAGCCAAAATTAAACAGGCATACTTAATTTATAACGCTTCTGTTAATCTTTTTCACGATTTTGAACGTTATTTTGCAGACTGTATTGTGTGACGTTGTTTCCTGTCTTTTGTAACGTTGTTGAAATGACACATACTGCCTTCCTGAGACACCAAAATTGAGAGAGGAGGAACAAACAATGACAAAACAAACACGAGATACAGTAAAACCTGTGTAAGAACGCCACCTTTGAAATTGACCTTAGTGGTTGATGTGGAAAGGTGATTGTCTTATAAAAGTACATGTCATGTATGATAAGTACCTTTATAAGACAGACAACTTTTTCCACATCAACCACTATTTAAAGTCAGACTCGAAGGTGGCTCTCTTACACAGGTTTTACTGTATGAAACTATCGACGCACGAACAAAGAAGAAACACAATAGACGAACTGCATCGGAACAGTCAGCAGAAAAACTGGCGGAGTCTTAAACCTGTTTGACTCGCGCGAACACTGACCCTTAAAGTCTCTTTCTGGGGCAAGAATGGTAAAAAAGAAATCACAGGATTAGTCAATGTGGAAGAAATCACAGGGTGAGTCAATTTGGATCGTAAAGAGCATTACAAGGCACACAGAAGATAATTATTGTAATCCACTACACCCCATCACGAAAACATGCCTATATAATTTTGACCCTCTCCAAACCAACTTTTATATAGTAAAACTGGGGTTAACGGAGGTATACAGTATTTTAAGTATTTCTGTTCAAAAACAAATTGTGGGTACTCGTTAGAATCGCCTCATCGAGACGGTTCTAACGAGTACCCGCAATCTATGTTTTGAGCAGAAATATGAAAAAACATCAGAGCTTTTTTTACTGGCGGGGTCTTAAACCAGTTTGACTCGCGCGAACACTGACCCTTAAAGTCTCTTTCTGTGGCAAGGGTGGAAGAAATCACAGGATGAGTCAATGTGGAAGAAATCACAGGATGAGTCAATTTGGATCGTAAGGAGCATTGCAAGGCACACAGATAATTATTGTAATCCATTACACCCCATCACGAAAACATGCCTATATAATTTTGACCCTCTCCAAACCAACGTTTATATAGTAAAACTGGGGTTAACGGAGGTATACAGTATTTTAAGCATTTCTGTTTAAAAACAGATCGTGGTACTCGTTAGAATCGCCTCATCAAGACAATTCTAACGAGTACCAATAATCTATGTATTGAACAGAAATATGAAAAACATCGGGGTTTTTTTATCTTGAAAATTTTCATCTTTTGGTGGTTAAATTTTCAGTGCGTGTTTTCATAATGATTTTAAACACTAATGATTTAAAACAGAAATTCTTACTCAGTCCTGCGCCGATGGGCGATGGGCGAGTGCCGAAACAGCAGGTGAGGAAACACTGGGAACTGTTGCTGCAGACCTGCACTCAGATTGCTCGGTTCTACATGGTCTCTTTTCATGAGAATAAAGCAGTGAGTGAAATTCGACAGCCGATTGAGTGACTAGGCAGACATATTAAGATCGCATTGCTCACCCAGCTTAGCATGGGGAAGGGGTTAGAAAACTGTGTCCTATAATTGCCTTCTTCAAAGACCCACACTGGTAAACCGCAATCAGGATGCAGATTTAAATAAATCAGTTGACTTTCTTCTGGACCCCTTTTGTATATATATTTTATATATGTTATGTTTTGTTTTGTAATTCCCTGTAAGGATTGAATCAAATAACTGTTTAAAGAAAAATCTAACAGGTTGCCTTTGGAAACAAAGAATGCGCAAAAGAATGAATATCTGAGGCTCGATATGATGACACTGATGATGAAATTTTGGACTTCTGGAAGATAACACTGTTTGCTTTATTACGGTAGTTAAAGTCATTAAGATTTGAAGAAGCTCTGGCGAATCTAATAAGCTGAGACATGTATACCCCATACGAGGTACGCCGGGGGACATCCCCATCCAAAAGGCTTTTCTAAAAAATACTAGCTTAATATCTGAAAAGGCCTTTCAGGCAGACCTGTGCAGACTAAGAGCTATGCAAGATTCCTAGCTGAGTAGTTAAACTGATGAAACCCAGTCCTTTGCAGAAAAAAGAAGGATTTGAAGAAGGTCCATGATGCACCAAAGGCAGGTATGACCTTAGTAGCCCAGTAACTACTCCACTTCTCAGGCCAGATAAGAAAAATGATATGTGAACATACCCAGGAAAGGTCACCTTCACGAAACACAGCCCTCCCGAGGCACCACAGTTTGATCAGAATATTCATTGTAACATTCAATTTTTACATCGGACAATTAAGACTCTAATCAGGCTGCGCGGATTTGTTGGGCAAATATGTAGGAAGGTATGTTTTTTCAGGTTATGGCTCAATTGCTCAAAGAGATGTCATGCAGAAACTGCTGTAATTGAGCGTTTACCATTGTAGATTGCTAATGTGTTAGCAAATAAGGAAAGAAGTTGCCCCTCTTTGTGGAGACAGTCTGTATAAAATGTCAAATCCTATTTTCTGGGAAAATAAAATTTCATAGCTGGTCGTCCGCTGAATTAACCAATAGCATCACGAAAACATGCCTATATAATTTTGACCCCCTTAAACCCCACTTTTATATAGTAAAACTGGGGTCTACAGGGGTATACATTATTTTTCTTATTTTTGCTCAGAAACATAGATTGTGTGTACGCGTTAGAATCGCCTCGCTAAGGCGGTTCTAACGAGTATCCACAATCTATGTTTTAGGCAGAAATATGGAAAATATCAAGAGTTTTTTTTTTATCTGAAAATTTTAAGTTTTTGGAGGTGAAATTTTCTATATATTTGAATAGGCATGTTTTCGTAATGGTATATTATATTTTCATATACGCCTATGTTACCAACAGTAATATGAATTCACAACTATTGTAGCTGCGTTACAACGAAACTGTAGAAATGTAGAAACTTCTACATTCTGTGTCGACATTAAACCAAAATGTAGAAAATGTCAACATTTTTATTAGCCTTGATGTAAAAAGTAGAAATTTATTTTTTCTACATTCCTACACTTTGCGTTGACATTGTCAGTATCGACGCAAAGTGTAGAAATGAAGAGAAATGTTTCGTTAGTGCATGTAATTGTATCATTCTCCTTCTGAGAGACATATTGTTCTTTTTCACTGTCGTCTGTCTATCCGTCCGTATACGGCAAAACTCTGTACCGTGAACCACGCCGACCGTTACCTCACCTCATGGCACACACAAAAAAAATTATATGAAAATGACTGTAGTCCTAAAACAGTACTATTTAATTTGAATAGTCGAACTATCCTACGCAAACTGTTGACCGTGTTAACCTAGAAATTGGTAAATTTGCAGTTTCTGATGTCACGCGCATAGTATAATACACTAATCGCACTAAACAAGAAGAAAGTTCAAGTCAGTTACCACTCATATTAAGATTATGTCTCCTTAGCCCAGAGTAGACGCCGCAGAACTGACAGGGGTTGCCCGATTGCCACTTATCCAATGGTGTTTAGATACAAGAGTAAATAGCAAAATGGATTTGTTAAAATGTAAGGACAAGGATGGTTAGGAATTGATATCCAAATAGACTACTTTTTATCTCTGATGTTAATCTTTCAATACAGGACAATTAATACACTTGCGGGGAGGAGACCTCTGTTATTGTTTTGCTTCCCTTCTGAAAAAGGATTTACTCTAAAAGGAAACAAATTCTCCCCTTTGCACATTCTTTCCTCTTAGAATAGACCCTTTTAATTGGTTATTTCGTATGCAGAGAGCAAACAGTGATCTTCCTTGTCAAAAAAGGCACACAATTTACCTATTGTATCTTGTTCCCTCAATTAAAGCGATTTATTTCACCTCACAGGGGCAACAGTCTTAGCTGTAAGATTTGTCACTCTTTCTGAAGGGAGGCCACTGCAGAAGAGAAAAATAAAATAACTACCATTTCCAAAGGAATCGAGGAAAGCAAACTCTTTCCTCAACGCTTTCATCCATGCAGACCAACACAGACACAGATACCTTTATAACGAGCCGGCTTATCAGGATCTACATTATATGCCCTTCTTTATTGACTGAAACTTCTACTTGCAATAATGGATATGTCCACATTCAGAGATGGATGAGCCCATTTCAGAAAGTCAGGGGTGATACAGTCAAGGATAAATCATTTCGTCTGTGTAAAACTGACCCCAAGTAATAATCATATATTAGGCGGCCAGTCATATATCAAAAGAATCTGAGGTCAACATATAAATATCGCCTTTCGGAAAAGCATAAAGTTGATACACATATGGGCAAAATTAGGAATGTTCAAACAGACAGACATGGACCCAAAATAAATGGAGTGTAATTAGGCGTTCATGGAAAGTGAAGCTTACTTGGTAAGTATGCTTCGTCCACCATGCCTATTAGCATGAACAGAGATTTATACAAAAAAAAAAAAAACAAAAAAACAAAAAAAAAAAAAAAAAAACAAAAAAAAAAAACAAAAAAAAAAAAAAACAAATATACGGGAATTAATGTCCAGGGTTTAGCACCTTGGATTTAGCTTGCTTGCAACCTTCTTAGAATAAAAAGTTTCCCATCAAAGCGATACACCAGATATAAATAGAAAGGAAGGCACTGATCAGGAATCGATACAATTACCTAACATTTTCCTTTCCGTTCCAAGATAAACATGCAAAGACATGCAATGGTGAAATGTTTTGTTTTTTTTTGGACAGCCGTTTGGCCAGTTGTTGCAAACAAAACTGTTCTTTTGGCTTTCTGCTTGTAGTGTTTTGATTGTGGTGCCGTTGCTTTAAGTTTGTCTTTCTTTCCCTTTGGCGTCTTGGAACGGCAGGTGTTAGGTAATTGTATCGATTCCTACGAAAGACCGGTAGTGACATTTCAACTACATTAATTCAAGGTTTCAACTTCACGAATTCACGATTTTATCTTCACGAATTCACGATTTCAACTTCACGAATTCACGATTTCAACTTCACGAATTCACGATTTCAACTTCACGAATTCAACTTCACGAATTCAACTTCACGAATTCACGAATTCCACTTCACGAATTCACGAATTCAGCTTCACGAATTCACGAATTCAACTTCACGAATTCAACTTCACGAATTCCACTTCATGAATTCACGAATTCAACTTCACGAATTCACGAATTCAACTTCACGAATTCAATTGTTGAATTCATGAAGTTGAATTCGTGAAGTTGAATTCGTGAATTCGTGAAGTTGAATTCGTGAAGTGGAATTCGTGAAGTTGAATTCGTGAATTCATGAAGTGGAATTCGTGAAGTTGAATTCGTGAATTCATGAAGTTGAATTCGTGAATTCGTGAAGTTGAATTCGTGAATTCGTGAAGTTGAATTCGTGAATTCGTGAAGTTGAATTCGTGAATTCGTGAAGTTGAATTCGTGAATTCGTGAAGTTGAATTCGTGAATTCGTGAAGTTGAATTCGTGAATTCGTGAAGTTGAATTCGTGAATTCGTGAAGTTGAATTCGTGAATTCGTGAAGTTGAATTCGTGAAGTGGAATTCGTGAAGTGGAATTCGTGAAGTGGAATTCGTGAAGTGGAATTCGTGAAGTGGAATTCGTGAAGTGGAATTCGTGAAGTGGAATTCGTGAAGTGGAATTCGTGAAGTGGAATTCGTGAAGTGGAATTCGTGAAGTGGAATTCGTGAAGTGGAATTCGTGAAGTGGAATTCGTGAAGTGGAATTCGTGAAGTGGAATTCGTGAAGTGGAATTCGTGAAGTGGAATTCGTGAAGTGGAATTCGTGAAGTGGAATTCGTGAAGTGGAATTCGTGAAGTGGAATTCGTGAAGTGGAATTCGTGAAGTGGAATTCGTGAAGTGGAATTCGTGAAGTGGAATTCGTGAAGTGGAATTCGTGAAGTGGAATTCGTGAAGTGGAATTCGTGAAGTGGAATTCGTGAAGTGGAATTCGTGAAGTGGAATTCGTGAAGTGGAATTCGTGAAGTGGAATTCGTGAAGTGGAATTCGTGAAGTGGAATTCGTGAAGTGGAATTCGTGAAGTGGAATTCGTGAAGTGGAATTCGTGAAGTGGAATTCGTGAAGTGGAATTCGTGAAGTGGAATTCGTGAAGTGGAATTCGTGAAGTGGAATTCGTGAAGTGGAATTCGTGAAGTGGAATTCGTGAAGTGGAATTCGTGAAGTGGAATTCGTGAAGTGGAATTCGTGAAGTGGAATTCGTGAAGTGGAATTCGTGAAGTGGAATTCGTGAAGTGGAATTCGTGAAGTGGAATTCGTGAAGTGGAATTCGTGAAGTGGAATTCGTGAAGTGGAATTCGTGAAGTGGAATTCGTGAAGTGGAATTCGTGAAGTGGAATTCGTGAAGTGGAATTCGTGAAGTGGAATTCGTGAAGTGGAATTCGTGAAGTGGAATTCGTGAAGTGGAATTCGTGAAGTGGAATTCGTGAAGTGGAATTCGTGAAGTGGAATTCGTGAAGTGGAATTCGTGAAGTGGAATTCGTGAAGTGGAATTCGTGAAGTGGAATTCGTGAAGTGGAATTCGTGAAGTGGAATTCGTGAAGTGGAATTCGTGAAGTGGAATTCGTGAAGTGGAATTCGTGAAGTGGAATTCGTGAAGTGGAATTCGTGAAGTGGAATTCGTGAAGTGGAATTCGTGAAGTGGAATTCGTGAAGTGGAATTCGTGAAGTGGAATTCGTGAAGTGGAATTCGTGAAGTGGAATTCGTGAAGTGGAATTCGTGAAGTGGAATTCGTGAAGTGGAATTCGTGAATTCGTGAAGTGGAATTCGTGAATTCGTGAAGTGGAATTCGTGAATTCGTGAAGTGGAATTCGTGAATTCGTGAAGTGGAATTCGTGAATTCGTGAAGTGGAATTCGTGAATTCGTGAAGTGGAATTCGTGAATTCGTGAAGTGGAATTCGTGAATTCGTGAAGTGGAATTCGTGAATTCGTGAAGTGGAATTCGTGAATTCGTGAAGTGGAATTCGTGAATTCGTGAAGTGGAATTCGTGAATTCGTGAAGTGGAATTCGTGAATTCGTGAAGTGGAATTCGTGAATTCGTGAAGTGGAATTCGTGAATTCGTGAAGTGGAATTCGTGAATTCGTGAAGTGGAATTCGTGAATTCGTGAAGTGGAATTCGTGAATTCGTGAAGTGGAATTCGTGAATTCGTGAAGTGGAATTCGTGAATTCGTGAAGTTGAAATGTCACTACCGGTCTTTCGTAGATTCCTGATCATTGTCTTCCTTTCTATTTACAATCTCACTACGTTTGTTTAGGGAAAAATTCTGTAAACCCTCAATTCGGTTATAGTGCCATTCGGAATTTTTCTCTTTAATGACTGCCTTGAGCTTCCTAAATTATACAGGATTCCTAAAATACACTAGAATACAAACCAACATCATTACATTGCAGGTCAGCTAAGTGCTCACATTTTCAATACATATTTCACACTCAAAATTATAGAAACATGTTCGGGTCAGCATTTTGTTTTTGCCAAATCCTCAAAAAAAAAAAAAAAAAAAAAAAAAAAAAAAAATTGTTTAACAGTTTTAAATGCATTTATCTTCTGTCAACAACACAGCATAGCAAAGCGGTTGTTACCTTTGTAAAGTCAGTTCTCACAACAAATGAAATACAGGGCCCAGTTGTTCAAAGCGTCGTTAGCTTAACGAGCTCGTTTAGGGTCATTTCGTTAACTGTTTTAGCAGATTCAACATACAATATTATGATATTTTTTGCTGAAAAAAATGAGTAGCTTTCGCACTCACATTTTTTCAGCAAAAAATTTCAGTATATTTGCATATCACTCGATGTAAATTTTAACGAATCGTTAACTAACGACGTCGTTAGCTTTGAACAACTGGGCCCTGATTTCTGTGTTTTTTGAGTATTGTTTAAAATGCATGGCTCTGGATTTAATTACTTTTACAAAAGCAAATAAAAAAAAATTCTTAATTTCGCTGACCTAGTCGAATGCACTGGTAGCTTGCATTATATGTGTGCAAAAGTGCATATAAACATTTATGAGTAGCTATGGTAGAACCAGAAATCTTGTCACCTTCAGAAATGATTGCAATGGATATTCTAAGGGAACAAATTACCCACCCACTTAAAAACACTGTAAAATCAATGTGAATCTCAGGCAGTTATTCAACAGTGCCATGATTAAAATATAGATAGTAAAATATGTAAGGATATGTTTTAATCAAACAGTATCTGATACAAAATATATATTTTCTTTTAAATGGTTATCATGATAATCAAGATAACAATTTTTTTTTTGGTAAAAATTACATGTTTCTTAGGTAAAATCTACTCTTAGCATATCATCACGAAAACACGCCTATATAATTTTGACCCCCTGAAACCCCACTTTTATATAGTAAAACTGGGGTTTACAGGGGTGTACATTATTTTTCTTATTTCTGCCCAAAACATAGATTGTGGGTACTCGTTAGAACCGCCTCGACGAGGCGGTTCTAACGAGTACCCGCAATCTATGTTTTGAGCAGAAATATAAAAAATATCAATTTTTATCTGGAAATTTTCCCGTTTTTGGTTGTAAAATTTTCAATATATTTGAATAGGCGTGTTTTCGTAATGTTTTCAAGCAGATGTCTTCTTCTGATATATATATATATATATATATTATATGTGCCTTACCCAAGAGTACCTTTTATACCTTATAAATGTATGATATATCTAATGAATATCCAATTAAAAGCTAATGTTTTTAGACATTTTCAGTTAGTTTTATCACTAAGTATGAAGATTTAGGTGTCTGTATATTTGAAGGATATTAAATATATTAAATCAAAAAAGTTTGAAAACTTGAAAATTTTTCAAAACGCAAGAACTGCACAAGTACCACGCATGTTAATGTGTAAAAAGTGTATTTGAAAGTCATAAAAATAATCAGTAGAACTAAGAATGCTGGTAACTTTCAGAAAGGAATTCAATGAATAGTCTTTGATGTCTAATTACTCCGCCCATTGTACAAACGATGAATGTCATTCTCTGGTAGTTACTGCAAGTCCATTTGTCTAAGCTATGGTTGTTATTTCCTGTACGGCTGCCTTTGACAAACCATGTTCAAAATATAGCTGGTAATTGTTTTAGCCGTTACCAGGCAATATATTTTTTTCAGTTTTTACGGCCCGTCAGTATATGTTTAGTCATTTTGAGCCGAGTTTATCATTAGATGGCAGTAGTGAGTGGAGTTGGGGGGAGAGGGCGGGAGATCCAGAGAAAAAAACACCTGACCACCCGAAAGCAGAACTTGACTTGTCTCACATTTGACTAGAGCTAGGTTCGAATCCACAGCGGTGAGATTACAAGCGATTTAGAACACTAAAGATTAGCGGCCCTTACCACTTGGCTACGTGGGGCCGTCAGGGTAGATTGAAAAATGAGATAAATTCTAATACATGACTCTAATATAAGATAGACTTCTGCATTTTTAAGCTATGATCCAGTCCAGAATATCTTACATTTAAAAGAATTACTTGTACCCTGTAAATATCTAATGCATCAAGAAAATATTCACATTTAAACCTGTGTGTGTGTGTGTGTGTGTGTGTGTGTGTTGTGTGTGTGTGTGTGTGTGTGTGTGTGTGTGTGTGTGTGTGTGTGTGTGTGTGTGTGTGTGTGTGTGTGTGTGTGTGTGTGTGTGTGTGTGTGTGTGTGTGTGTGTGTGTGTGTGTGTGTGTGTGTGTGTGTGTGTGTGTGTGTGTGTGTGTGTGTGTGTGTGTACATTTTTCAGCATAACTTTACTTCTGTCGGGCAACGCAACACAGTAAACGTGCAACTTTCCGCAAAAGGTCAGTCAATGAACTCAAAAGTTTAAAAGCCCATCCTCACTAAAAAACGGACTTGTAACAGGTTTAATGCCTACACAAGATATCATCAACTTTCAACGTAATCTGAAATACAGATATGCCCAGGAAGACTCTTAGTTTTTCTGACACTAAAGGGCACATTAATCCAATGTAAATAGGCCAAGGTCGGCATTCTAACTTGTTTCGAGTTCATGGCTGCCCTGTACATCTGCTAATTTCGTAACAATTTACTTCCACAGTTTTACCTTTAGACAAAGTCTAATATGGTCATTTTCGGCTATGAAGGTCTATATCTCTGAAATGGGAGGTCAACGTTGTTGTACACTTTATGCATGTTCTGTGATTTAAAAGAATGAAGACAATTATATCTAGAATTATTAAGCTATCATTTGAAGCTACTTCTCTTACTATAAATTTTTCAGTATTTTTATAAGATGAAACAGCAATGCTTATGAACCCGTATTCTACAATTTCTCATATTCAGTCAAAACCAAAGCAGGGAAGGAACAAAAACAATTAAGCTTCCTTCAAGTAAAACAGCATAAGGAGCAGCTCTTTCCTAGCAAATAGTACAGGACTATCCAAAAGGGAAAAATAGTCAGTCTAAAATAAAACGGCTGAATAATGACAATTAGAAAACTAAAACACTCCAGAAAGACAGCCTTGGAATGGACAGTAAATGTAGCTGGAGGCGGTAGGGGTGGTGGTGGGGGTGGGGTGGCTTATGTTTAGAACCGTCGCTCTACTTCTACAAACATACACAATTTGATTATTCCGTATGTGTAAAGGACTTATAACGTTAAGCTTATCAAGCTATGCTCCTTACACACTGTTAAATATATATTTACACTCATGATCGAACAAACAACAAAATGAAAAGGCTGATATGGCTGGATCTGTCCGAGATTTTATGGTGTCCTGCTTACTTGCAAGTTTAAAGAAGATCAGATTAAATCCACTAGGCAACAATGAAATAGTCCATTAATTTCTGAAAGGATGATTATAGTTTAAATGTTGTATTCCAAGTTTCGAGGTTATTGGCTTGTTGGTTTCGGGGAAGAATTTCATCGGGTTTTAGCTCATCTGAGCAGAACGCTAATAGGTGAGCGTATAGCATAGGCAGACATCCGTCGTCCGTCATCAAAGTTTTCAATGGACATCTCCTCTGACGCCGTAAAGCTATTCTTGCCATATTTCACTTAAGCATCTATAGGCAGAGGGCACGTTCGATAGTGTTTTTGTCCCAGTCGGTTAAGAACTCTGGTTGCTATGGCAAATTAGTTGCTTTTGAGTTATAATGGGGAAAAATAAAAAGTGGCATTTACTATTATCTGATTGCAGATAATGTGGAAAACACACACAAAAAAAAAAAAAAAAAAAAAAAAGTTACAGAAATGTTTCGTTTGAAGACCTCTAAAATCATATATTTCGTGTTGTAACCACTCAATCTGTTTTGCTACCATGGCAACCAAAATGCAAAATTTGCGAAAAAAATTAAACTGTAAACTCCTCAGAAGTTGTTTTGGGGATAAAGCTGAAACTTTGCAGAATTGTTTCAAACAATAGCCTCTACACAAACAAACGTTTTATTGCTGTTGCACTTTGGTTGCTGTAGAAAATTCAATGTTTCACTGTCGAACAAAAGAGACAACATATAATAGAGATTTATTTCTATTTTGACAAAAGTTTTGCAGAAATGTTTGATGAGTGGTCCTCCACCAAGCATATCATTTTAGACTAAACCTCTCAGGTTGATTGGTTATCATGGCAATAGAAATAATAAATTTGTAAAACAAAACAAAAAAAAAAAAAAAAAAAAAAAAAAAAAAGCAAACAATATCAACTCCTTAGAAGCTATAACGGCGATAAATCTGAAACTTTATAGACTTGTGTATAAAATATGAAATTATTGTTTATATTCCGTTACTTTGGTTGCTATGAAAAGTATGTTTGGAAAGAGCTGTATCCTTGGCTTTTCACTTGTGTTGTTTTTTTATTTAGTGCCACCTTATTGTAGATGCTCCTTTCTTGTTTTGTGTTTAGGGCAGGTTGTGCAAATCGTTTGTATCGATTCCTGACTATTACCTTTTTATTAACTTTATAAGGGCAAAATGAAAATTGTCATTTATTGCTATATCACCGCAGACATTTTGACCAAAGTGTTTTAAAAATGTTTGCTGAGCGGTCCCTTATATATACCAAATATATACCTTACTAAAATATACTTTTTATCCAAGCCTGTCAATTGATAGGTTTCATGGCAACCAAAAAGACTCAATTTGCGAATATATATATATATATATAAATATATATATATATATGGAAACAGAAATTAGCGTTTAAAAATCGGTCGCACCGGGTCCGGGAATCGAACCACGGGCCTCCTGCTTGTATATATATTCAAACTTCAACAAAGATTTCCGGCCCAGTACTTAAGAAAAAAGTGTATAGAGGGAAATCTGAAAAACCACTGGGCTGTGAGGTTCGAACCCACGTTGGCTTCGACGGCAGCGTCTAGCCCTTCAGAGTCATGAGACATAACCACTACACCACTACGCTTGTTAAAAAACAAGTATCATGGAATAGTATTAAGCTTGATTTCTCTGAATGACCCGTCGAAAAGGGTATATTTGTGGTGCGCTAGCGTATTCATGGAACAGTATTATACTTCAGAAAAAAAGTGTACAGAGAAAAATATGAAAAATCACTGGACTGAGTGAGGTTCGAACCCACGTTGGCTTTAACGACAGCGCCTAGCCCCTCAGAGCCAGGAGACACAACTACTGCACCACAACGCTTTTAAAAAAAAGAGAAGTTTCATGGAACAGTATTATGCTTGATTTCTCTGAATGACCTGTCGAATAGGATATATTTTTGGTGCGTTAGCGCACTCATTATATACAAGGAACTCTAATGATACTGAAGCTTGGAAATATTATTATAATTTAAGATATAAACAAACTTTAACAAAGAATTCCGGCCCTGGATCATAACTGATGCAAGTACTTCAGAAAAACTGTACAGATAGAAATATGAAATACCACTGGGCTGAGTGAGGTTCGAACCCACGCCGGCTTCGACGGCAGCGCCAAGCCCTTTCAGGGTCAGGAGACATAACCACTGCACCACTACACTTGTTAAAACACAAGTTTCGTGGAACAGTATTATTCTTGATTTCTCTGAATGACCCGTCGGATAGGGTATATCTTAGTGCGCTAGCGCACTCTTTATATACATATACAAGGAACTCTCTGGATCCTAAGGATACTGAAGCTTGGAAATATTATTATAATTTAAGATTTAAAACAAACTTCAACAAAGACTTCCGGCCCAGGATCATTATTAATGCAAATAATGTATTACACGATTGCTGCTATATTACAACTACGTAAAATTGTAAAATGTAACGTACAAACAAAGCGTGACCCACAAAATCCGAGAAAACGGGACGCAACATAAGAAAAAAACCTACCTTCTGAAATGTGCCTTCGTTGTACGCATGAAAAAAAAAAATCCTTGGCTATCAATTCAGAAAATTAATTAACCATTATAAAAGAATCGGTTATAGCCTGGATATTATTCGGCAGACTGCATGCCTAGTTATCAAACCAATCATTTTTGATGGCTAGGTTTCACTCTTTAATTGCACGACGGCTGTTCGGGCCTCAGACTCAATGACGGACTCTTCGTAAAACTTTAAACAGTGCGTTGGGGCTTGTGGCTTGGCCCGCTGTGGTTCATCTATTGGTTTTCATTTATTCTGTCACACAGTAGAATTAGTCATGAGTACTTGTCTTTGTTTAGCATAGTGATGATTTTGATTTTTATGTTTCCGCTTTGATGCATTGACTGAGGTGGGAGCCTTTATGCGAACCGAGTTTTTATGTTTTTCTGTATTAAGAGTTACATCGGGACCCAGGGTGAAGTTGGTTGGCCGTAAAAGTGCTTTAAACCCCACGATGGTTTATTCTACTGACCGCGGTGGTCCCGGATGTTAGTCATATGGTCTTATTCTTTGTGTTTTTGTGATTTATTCTACGAGGCGATTTGTTTTATGTCTTGCCTTGTGTTATTTTGTTTTAGTGTTTTTTCAGACATTTTAGCATTGTGATTACCTCGTTTGGAGAAGAGAGAGTTAGTCTTGGTGCTTTTCGTATACGTTTGTTCGATTTGCGCTTGTTTGGTTTTATCTGTTTCCTCTTCCTCTTGGTGTTTGGGAAAGGCTACGGTTTGTGATTGCGGCACTCTCTGGAATTTTCTCTTACCCTGTTTTTTGCATGTTCTCACAAATCGAGGTTTTCGCCTTTTGGAATGACTTTATGTACCTATAGTAAGCTTTAGAGTGCACTTTATGTACAATAGTAAACATTTTAAACATCATGGAAAAATCAGAAAATGACATGTAGTTTTCTTTTTGTTTCCCAGCTAGCATTCTACGTAAATCTACATCGGGCCGTCATCGGCCCGTCAGCTACCCTGACGGGCCGATGACGGCCCGATATAGATTTACGTAGAATGTTGACTGGGTTTTTACCAAAATAAGTTTCTGACATTTCATGCAAAATGTTTTCTAAAGGAGGTTACTTGCATGTAGAAAACGACGAAACGTATCGCCATTTAGTGTACTGAAAAAAAAAGGTAAAAGAAAAGTCCAGGGAGTGCCACAATCACAAACCGCAGCCCTTCCCAGACCCCAAGAGGAAGAGGAAACCGACAAATCCAAACAAGCACAAACCGAACAAACGTACGAAAAACAATAAGATTAGCTCTCTCTTCCCCAAGCGAGGTAATCGCAATACTAAAAGGACTGAAAAACACAAGAACAAAATGACACACGGAAAGACATACAACAAATCGCCTCGTAGAATAAACCACAAAGCAACAAAGAGTAAGACTAACACCGGGACCACCGCCTTAGAACGGTCAGTAGAGCAAACCACCGGGGGGGGGGGGGGGGGTTTAAAGCACTTTTACAACTAGCTAACTTCACTTTGGGTCCCAAAGCTACTCTTAATACAGAAACACATAAAAATTCGGTTCGCATAAAGGCTCCCAACTCGGTCAATGCATCAAAGCGAAAACATAAAAATCAAATTAATCACTATAATAAACAGAGACGAGTACTCATGGCTAATTCTATTGTATGCCAGAATAAATGAAAACCAATAGTTAAACCACGGCGGGCAAAGTCAAAGACATATCGTCAAGCCCAAACCCATTGTATAAGTTTTACGAAGAGACCGTCATTGAGTCTGAGGCCCGAACCGCCGTCGTGCAATTAAAGAGTGAAGCATAGCCATCAACAATGATTAGGTTGACAATTAGGCATGCAGTCTGCCGCATAATATCCAGGCTATAGCCAATTCTTTTATAACGGTTAATAAGTTTTCTGAATTGCTCCGAAAAGTAAGATTTACCTACAATTTTTCTAAATCTGTACACTAAGTCACCGTAAAATTCTGGTTCCGATATACCTTGTTGCAGAAGTGTTTTCAGACTGACGCTATATTTTTCTAACAAGGCACTGTGTCTGCGATAAAATTTCGAAAACGCCTTACGAAGTTTAAAATAACGATAGCACTGCCTAAGAAGTTTGGCAGTAACGGCTTTATTACGGTAGTCATTAAGATTTGAAGACGCTCTGGCGAATCTAATTAGTTGAGATATGTATACCCCATATGAGGTACACCGGGGGACATCGCCATCCAGAAAAGGGAAATTGACTATATCAAAATCAAAATCGTCCCGTTTATCATAAATTTTGGTGGAAACTGTCCATTAGATATACATAGATTCAAACCCGAAAAAGGTGTCTCGGTATCGGAAGAATTTGCTCTATTTAATTGGAGTTCTGTACGGTATACCCGGTCCACCATTTGGTCAAAGTAAATATATGAAGTCTGGATAATGCAGCAACCACTAGATTTCTTGTTATTTTGTGTTTTTACTGAGTACATGTTTTACCTTTTTTTTTCTTACAACCTGAACCGGGGCACAGTGTTTCCTACAAAATTACACATTCGCCCAGCAAAGACTCAGATCAGCCTCCGTATTCGCGCATTCTGATCAGATTTTGCATGGCACGCGGCGGGTAGCTAACGATCTAAGCGTCTTCAGGCAGACAGCAAAGATTCTGATCAGCCTGCGCGGATACGCAGGCAGATCTGAATCTTCGATGGATGCACATACAATCTTATAGGAACTGCTGTTCCCCGGCTAATTCTTATACCATGGAAAGGCTGTAGTTTCTGAAAGTGGCTTTTTCTGGCATTTCCATTTCTATATCTTTCTATTTGAGGCATATATTGGCTCTAAATTGTTTTCTACACTGCTGACAATCAAACTGTTTTTTTTTTTTTTTATTTCGGGATTATAGGCTTCGCTGAACATATGAGTATGTTGGTATTTTTGTTTTCAATTTGATAGCTGAATATTTTCTTGCAAATGAATAGTTTAGTTTCTGTTAGTTATGGCTAGCACGTCTATGGGCGTATTGTTGGTTTGGACCCAAATGAAATTATCACAATCGCCACAAGCATAACTTTTGATCTTCCTAAGAACAAAATTCTCATGTCGCCTGCAGTTTGACGGTCCTAAAATTCCGACGTCAAAACTGTAGCTTACTGAATTATTCGGGTGCATGGAAATGGTATGTCTTGGCAGATAAGACACTTTAGAAAACACTTTCTGGCATATATTGCCTGTGTGACCTCTTCCGGATGGAGTTTTGTCCACCAACTGTAAAGCCATAGCAAACTATCATAAGATATGCTAAGACAACGATAAACATGTCAATTATATATCACAAAATGAATTACAACGTAGAAAAAAGGACAGTGATCAATCTGTATAAGGTCCGAGTCTACAACATATGCCATATGCATAAAAAGGGGCTGAATATTCACACGCCATGCAAAGGGAGAGCTCACGATGAACAATGAGTCACTGTATAAGATGACCAGCTGTTTATTATTTTATTACGCTTAACCACTCATCTTAAGCGTAATAAAATAAAAAAAAATGTATTAATGTACGAGCTCTTATCAATGCTAAAATGACATTTTATGCTCTGTAGAGGTTTAATACTCTAGGATTTATTAATTAAAATCAAGTTCAATCAAATGAGCTTGACATTAAGTATTTCAATATCGCCGTCCATCAATAGTTTTACCACAGATATTTACTATACCTTAAGATTTCAATACACTAAATGACTTACATTTAGATATGTCATGGCAAAAATCATGTGCTAGCTCTTTTAGAAAGGATATTTAGACCAAAAACGCTTATACGTTCATCGGATACTCAACCGAACAATATAATACTTTATCACATAAAGTCGGACAAAACTGCAATTCAACACGAAACAAAACAAAAAAACAAACATGTTAAATCATAGTTTAGACATTTGCGGGACGACAGAAAGGGTTACAAAGCATAAACATTTGTAGAAATCCTTAGATACTGCAATTTAGAAGTTCGTATGTAGTTTCATCTAAAGTACTGTTAATTCCGAAACACAAATGTATTACTGTTGAGAAAGGCTAAGAGAGACTCCCGTTTTTGAAGCTGATGTATTTCCAGAGATGTGGAAGCGAGATAAAGATTTTTATGGTTGCCAAGTTTATTATTATTCATATAGATCTGATGCGCAACCAAGGATTTTCGACATGTCCACCCGGGGTTTCTCAGTCACACTGCATTGTCAACCAAAAGACCCGTCAGATGTACAACCGTATGAGTCTGTCGTGCATGTCTGATGATATCCTAAACTTCTAACCAACAGCAAAATCGAAAAGACTACCATATACATTTGTACATCACCTATTCCCACGCGTTCCTGACAGCTATTAGCACTTCTTCGGCACGTTAAAAGTAATTCAGCCAAAATGCGCGAAGTAGGTGGTTTCATATTCACTCCGTAAATGAGGATATCCATGGGCCCCAGAATAACATTCCCCCTATTGTCGAATGCTTTCCACGAAAAATTTATATCGCTCATAAGAGACAGAATGTGCAAAATTTGTTTACCATTTTGCGTGAACGATTATCAAAGCGGATGTCAATCTGCAATCGAATGTTTGGTAGGCGTGATAAATGGAGTGTTTACAATCAGGCGTCCATGGAAAATAAGCATTACTTGGAAAGCATGCTTCACCAACCGTTTTGATCAGCCTGCACAGAGATAAAATAACAGTACGCCAACAACTGACTCGCAACGTCAGAAAACGCACCTTCGGACATGTTCGCCCTGCGAAGATTCAGATCAGACTGCGCATTAGCGCAGTCTGATCTGAATCTTCTCTGAGCGCATTTCAGATTGACAGCAATGCTAAGTTTCTTCATGCAGGCAGTGGTTCTAGTGTTTATCGTTGTTTATGGGGCCTTGTATCTGCTCGCTGCGGTTTTTTAAAAACGTGTTTTGTCTTCTCTGATATCTCATTGTGTATTGGATGGGTCTAGTCTAGTGTTGTAATTACCTCCATAAGGTTGCTTTTCTTGTGTTGGTTTGTAACGTGTGTGGTCTGTCAAAATTTGGTTTTCTGTTCCTCTTGTTGTTATTGGTAGGCTAGTCCCGGGATTGTAGCTATTTTAGAACCTTCTCTACTGTTTTTTGTCTACTCTTTTAACAACAAAAACAAAAACAAAAACAAAAAAAAAAAAAAAAAAAAAAAAAAAAAAAAAATAAAAAAATAACATCGATAATTTCTGGTAGACCACGTATGAATCACTTGCAAGTACACTTGGTTTAAGAACACAATCGTATTGTTATCCCAGCTATTACATCTATAACGGACCGTTATCGTTCCGACAGGATTCCGATAACGGTCCGATATAGATTTAAGGAGAAAGCTAAATGGGCTGTTTCTTATTTTACTTCTCCACTGGTTTTAATTTTTTGCCTGTCTATTTTGTTAACCATGTTAACCCATTTATGCCTAGTGGACTCTTCTACCTTAAGTCTTTGAACCAGTCTGGTTAAAAGGGGTGTCTGGTTAGGTTTTTTTTTGTTATTTTTATGTTTAAAAAAAAAACCTTCTATTTAATGCAAACAGTCTACACCCTGATCAGACGCCGCGTTCTATGGCTTCTGATCTGGGTCTATGCTGTTTGCCATTGCCCCTTTATGGGACGCTAGGCATAAATGGGTTAATCATTCATGACGTCTTTATCGGAGGAGATTGAATTATTTTACTTGTTCGTTACATTGACTTCCTATGTCATGGCTGATTTCTGTATTTCCAATATTCGGTTGGTAGTTTTCTGTCATTTCTTTTCTTATATAACTTTATTAGTTTCTTCCAGAATTCACGTGGTATTCCTTTTATCATTTTATGTTTAAAACATTTTCTGATAATTCTTCAAATTTGGAAGTAATCAAAAATTGCGATGAGCATAAAAAAACAATAATAATAAAAAAAAAGAATAAAAAAATAAAATAATAAAAATAATAAAATAAATAAAGAGCCATTTCATTGAAGCGAAAATTTTACTCCGCCTGCTAAGCGTTAAATATTTAACCCTTAAAGCGCCAATCACAACAATTGTCGTCTGCTTTGTCTTCTGCCGGTTACTTTAAAAGTCATTATTGCAAACAGTGTGGACCCAGATCAGACTGCTCCTTTAGGAGCAGTCTGATCTGGGTCTACACTGTTTGCCTATATACAAAATGTAAGTTTGAAAAGTTTGCAAGAAGATGCAGCAGACGACATAAGCAGACGACATTTTCAGGTGTAGATTTTCTTGGCGCTTTAAGGGTTAAATAAGAAAATTGCAAAAGTGTTCTAACAAACTATCCCATCAGTACACTCAGTGCTTTGATTGTTTCCTTAACTATTCAGTTACCGTATTAGCCAGCACTGATGCAAAACCGAAGAGCTACTGCATCAGCGTGCTATACTTTACTTTACTGTTGTCAACTGTTTTGGTTAAAACTGGTTTAAACCACCCCCTGTTTTTCCAGTAGTGCGATTTGTCTGCTTACCGTTTCTGGGAGATTCTTCTTTTGAAGTTTTTGCTCTGTTTGTGCGTCGGCGGTTTCATATATGACGTTTGTTTTCTCGCAGTTTGTTCCCTATCTCTTTTTCTGTTGGCGCCTTGGGAAGGTTTTGCTTCCTGGGTATCTCTACGTATATTTGTGATGCAACATAAATCTGTATAGTCAGATAAAACATCAGTAATCGAGTGTGCATACAATAGTCAACCGTTTCACTGCTGAAACATGTCAATTTAAATACAGACCCAGATGTTTTGAAACTTTTTTCCGTGCTCGATTAAGCTGAGCATGAAATTTTCTCTGCTAATAATTATGAAAATGTTTACAATAGGTGGCATTTTTATATATATTAGCAGAGAAATTTTCATTCTCAGCTATGTTTAGCAAGAAAGAATTTGCAATTGTTAGTAATTGTAGATTTTTAGCAGGAAAATCATGCTCAGCTAAATTGAGCAAGAAAATGACATTTTTAGCCTCGGTTACGTAATGTTTTGCTCTGATAAACATTTAAGGTTTATCGCATAACGTCCCAGTAAGCATTGTACATAAATCTATAGCGGGCCGTTATCAGCCCGTCAGGGTAGCTGACGGGCCGATACTGACGGGCAGCTGACGGGCCGATAACGGCCCGCCATAGATTTATGTACAATGCTAGCTGGGGTTACCTGTTAAGCTCAGTACATAATGGAAACTATTGATTCTATAGTCGGGGCACAACATGATTTTATGAGTCGGGGTACAGCATATTCTACAAGAATATTTGTGCGCAAAGAGTCAACACAAGACAATCTTTGTGTAGGCAAGAATCTGAAGCGTCTTGTGTGACGCAACACATACTTTGATTAGCCTGCATGGATGCGCAGTCAGAGCTGAGTTATCGGTGGCACACATGCAGTCTTGTAGGGAATGATGTTCCAGGCTTGTTTATAATTGGTATGATATTATTGAAACTATGGTCGGGACTCTAACAATGAGACTACTGTATATGTTAATGTAATGTGGTTTTATTTTGGCACTATAAACCATGAAATATATCGGAACGATTTCCTGATGGATCGAACGATGAGAATACTTAAATACTTAGCACTAAAATTAAAAGAACAATCAAATCAGTGAAAGTTTCACTCTTATGTAAGGGAAATGGATCTACATTTTGGACTGATGTTTCCGTCACAACCTTCTTTCAGAAAAGGGGTCTACTCTAAAAGGTAACAATCTGATCCCCTTTCAAGCACAATATTTCCTTTAAGAGTAGGGTGTGCAGATAACCAAAAAAGTAAAAGGCAAATGTTGTCTCCTTTATGAAAACGACAGCTCTATCAAGTGTGTCCAGTCCCGTTTCAGCGCATTACGAAAAATGCCAATTCAAATATATTGAAAATTTTACAATCAAAAAAGAAAAATTTTCAGATAAAAAATTCTGATATTTTTCATATTTCTGCGCAAAACATAGATCGTGGGTACTCGTTAGAACCACCTCGCTTCGTGGGTACTCGTTAGAACCACCTCAGCGGTGTGGTTCTAATGAGTACCCACAATCTGTGTTTTTTAAGCAAAATAAGAAAAATAATGTGTATCCCTGTAAACCCCAGTTTTACTATATAAAAGTGGGGTTTAAAGGGGTCAAAATTATATATGCTGTTTTCGTGATGGGGGGTAAGGTGCGGGGGGAGGGTGCAAAATTTCATTTTAAGAGAACAAGATATCATCTTGAGACCACAGGATAAAATCTATAGACAATATGATACTATTTCGACGAAGCAAGGTGTTATTTTGCAGGAACAAACTATTATCTCGGATCATAAGAATTATTTCAAAATGAAATACAAGTAGGAACAAGATATTAACCGAGACTACCTGAAAAGAGATTAAGGTCTCAAAGAAGGAAACAGATCTCGCAATAAAGTCATTCCCCTCAAGATAATATTCTATACACTCAAGTTTATAAAGTATGGTTTTGCATATCGCGTAGCTTCATCATAACACATCGCAGCATACAATATCAAGATATTATCTTGTTTCATATAGATAATATCTTGTACCATGTGGCCATGTGATTTCATCTTCTGGTGAGTACATGTACTAGCAATAGAAACAAAATATGTAATTTCCAGGAATATGAAGATAAAGCATAATCAAATGTCTTAATGATTTCCAACCCTGTAGATCAACGCATTTCATTATGCAAACCGTGTAAATCCAGATGTGAGGGCTCGTAACGAGTCCTCTCATCAGGGTATACATTGTTCGCCACTGTGTTTCTCAGTTTGGACTGAAACACCTGTTTTGGACAATGGAACTGTCCAAATTCAAAGATGAAAGGCCACTTCAGAAACTCAGGGGTGAAAGGGTTAACATGAGTTTTCCGTTTAAATATCAAATTTTTCCTAAGGGTTTCACCTTGTTTTTATCATACTAACCAAGAGGTTCATGGGGCAGGAAACAGGACTAATCAGAAGGTAAAGTAAAACATTTTGCAATATTAGCTTTTCGGTTAACCCTTAAAGCGCCATTCACAACTATTGTCGGCTGCTTTATCATCTGCTTGTGATTTTAAGTCATTTTTGCAAACAGTGTGGACCCAGATCAGACTGCTCCTTATGGAGTAGTTTGATCAGGGTCCACACTGTTTGCCTGTATGCAAAAATAGGTTTGAAAAGTCTGCAAGAATATTCAGCAGACGACATAAACAGACGACATTTTCAGATGCAGTTTTTCTTGGCGCTTTAAGGGTTAAATCACATATGCCTGTTGGTAAGCTTATCATTTTAAAGGAAATGCAGGTTTTACAAAGAATGCAGTCAAAATTTAAGATCTTGATTATAAACATTGCAGTTGGATGCACATTTGATTAAATTCGGATGAAAATAAAATATCTATTAAGATGTGAAGAATTTAAATATTCAATGCGAAATTCAGACATTTAGACGGTCATACAAACTTACATAAACAAGCAAACCTTAAGTCAGTATTTTTGCAAAAACAAAAAGTTTTACATTTTTTTTTTGTGCAAAAGACTTCCTCTCTAAAGCTTTATTACTTTTGTCTTATTCACTTATTATACTGTTTTTCTGTAAGAAAAACATATTATTTAACATTACGAAAACACGCCTATTCAAATATACTGAAAATTTTACCACACAAAAAATGAAAATTTTCAGATAAAAAATCTGATTTTGTTTTCGTATTTCTGCTCAAAACATAGATTGTGGGTACCCGTTAGAACCGCCTCGACGAGGCGGTTCTAACGAGTACCCACGATCTATGTTTTTGAGCAGAAGTAAGAAAATTACCCCTGTAAACCCCAGTTTTTCTATATAAAAGTGGGGTTTAAGGGGGTCAAAATTATATAGGCGTGTTTTTGTGATGAAATATTTAGAACCTCATAACATCACGTAAACACACCTATATAATTTTGCTCCCCCCCTTAAACCTCGCTTTTATATAGTAAAACTGGGGTTTACAGGGGTATACATTATTTCTTATTTCTACTCAAAGCATATGTTAGGGGTACTCGTTAGAACCGCTCGTCGATGCGGTTCTAACGAGTACCTACAATCTGTGTTTAGAACAGAAATATGAAAAATATCATAATTTGTTGTATATCTGAAAATTTTCATTTTCTTTTGCGGTAAAAAATTTTCATTTTCTTTTGCGGTAAAATTTTCAGTATATTTTAATAGGTATGTTTTCGTAATGTCGTAAATGTTCAAAATGACGGCACCTTTGACAACTTATTTGAAATGTCATTTAACATCATTGCCTTTATAAGTTGGTTATAATTTTATCATACATAGCTATTTAACTTTGATCCCCTTTAACCTCACTTTTATATAGTAAAACTGGGGTTTATAGTATACACTATTTTTCTTATTTTTGCTCAAAGCATATGTTGAGGGTACTCGTTAGAACCGCATCGCCGCGGCGGTTTTAACGCGTACCCACAATCTATGTTTAGAGCAGAAATAAGAACAATATCAGAATTTTTTATCTGAAAATATTCATTTTCTTTTGCGGTAAAATGTTCAGTATATTTTAATAGGCATGTTTTCGTAATGTCATAAATTTTCAAAATGGAGGCATCCTTGACAACTTATTTGAAATGTCTTTTAACGTCATTAACTTTATAAGTTGGTTATAATTTTATCATACATATCACAAAACATAGCTATTTAATCTTGCCTCCCTTAAACCTTACTTTTATATAGTAAAACTGGGGTTTTTAGGAGTATACCTTATTTTTTCTTATTTCTGATGAAAAACATATATTGTGGGTACTTTTTAGAACCGCCTCGGCGAGGCTGTTCTTACGAGCACCCACAATCTATGTTTTGAGCAAAAATATGAAAAAACTGTCTTAGTGTTTATCTAAAAACTTTCAGTTTTTTGTGATGTAATTTTCAATATATTTGAATAGGCGTGTTTTCGTAATGTTCTCAAACGTCCTTAAGCCTAATACTCTTTATTTGACAGTTTAATCCGGTTTTGATCCAATTTGCATAAGAGTTTGTAAAGATATTTCATTTTGATACATTCTTTCCAACGCTGGTTTATCCTTAAAGAAATATAGATTCTATATCTGTCGATGGCTTGTTTTGCACTGAGGTGATGCGGTGGAAATGGTTTTTCTAGCTGCATCAATACAGGTCGTACATGTATTGTGGAAATAGATCTTTCTCAGCAAGAATCTGAAACATAAATAATAAAGTTTTAGAGAATATAAGTGGATAGCGAGGAAACGCCACAGTGACGAAGCACATCCCAATCGAGGTACAAAAGAAAGAGAAAAGGGGAACAAAAATAAGGACAGAACAAACGCGACATATAAAACCACAAATGCACAAAGAAAAAACCGCAACAGAAGAAACCGCAGATAAGGCCGGGGTTTAAAACTTTCCAGCGTTTAGACAACGTCGCATTAACGTCGATATAACGTCATGTGCCTGCTTGGGTAAGTTAAATGGAACGCGGTATATTTTCTGCCATTTGTGCAAGGAAAGACAACTTTTATGCTTCTTGTTTCCTTACCTGCACCCTTCTAATGAGTGTTCTATTCTAAAAGATCTGTTCACAAGTGAAACACATTCCTACCTTTTACAGTAGAGCCCTTTCTTAGTAGGATGGAAACTATTTAAGCATAATTATATCTCTTGAAGGCGTATCAATACCTACTGATAAGTTGTAGGCATCCTAAACAAACTTAAGTGAACTGCAATCTTTGCAAAATTGTCCCTATCCGCATATGCAAATAACGAGGCTAAATAGGAACCAGCTCTTATGCGTATTCTTAGCATAGAATTCGCTGATTCTTACAAAATTTCTGGATTTCCTGTAGTATATTGATAAATAGGGAATAGTTTGGGCTTTGCAGAATTTGCAGGCCTATTTGAGTCTTTCATTACGAAAAAATGCCTATTCAAATATACTGAAAACTTTACCACCAAAAAATGAACATTTTCAGATAAAAATTTCTGATATACTTCATATTTCTGCTCAAAACATAGATTGTGGGCCTTGGCGAGGCGGTTCTAACGAGTACCACAATCTATGTTTTTAAGCAGAAATAAGAAAAATAATGTATACCCCTGTAAACCCCAGTTTTACTATATAAAAGTGGGTTTTCAGGGGTCAAAATTATAAAGGTGTGTTTTCGTGATGTATTTTAATTCGCAGATCTAATTTTAAGACAGTTTTAAGCGTTTAACGAATTTATTAGATATATGCAAATATTCTGTCAAAATTTGATACACGCGGATATACAGAATTCATTCCAATCCATTATGTTTTCTAGGAGAGAGAAGTAACTTGCAAGGTTTATAATCAAGATCTTAAATTTTATTCTGGCATCTAGACATCTGGGCCCAGTTGTTGAAAACTAACGATGTCGTTAGTTAACGCATCGTTAACACTTTGATCATTAAATATGGCATATACGCTAATATTTATCCTGAAAAAATGTGAGTTGCTTTTGCATTTGCAAAAACTACTCACATTTTTCAGCAAAAATACCTGTAAATTAGATAATGTACTTACTAAAACAGTTAATATTTGGACCCCTAACAAGCTCGTTAAGCTAACGACGCTTTGAACAACTGGGCCCTGGATAAACATATTTACCATTTGAAGCGCAACGTCAGAAAACATACTTTCGGACATGCGCGCTCAATGCAGATTCAGCAGGCAAGTCAGAATCTTCACTGGGCGCACTTTGACAGCAGACACGTTATCTCAGTCACGAAGCACATTCTTTCCGAGGCACAAAACAGGAGAAATGAGGAACGAATACTGAGAAAACAAACGTCACATATGAAATCACCGACAAACTACAAACCAAAGAGGAGCAAAGCATTTAGCTCCCTCTTTACCCACAAGGTGATCATAATACTAGACAGGACCCACTAAACACAACCATAAGACAACGAACCGGACAAAACGCTACAAGATTCCCTCAGAGAGCAACCATGAGGTCACACTAAGAACAAACAACACCCGAACCAGCGCCTCAGAGCGGCCTATACTTAACATTACAGCTGGGTTAAATCGGTTTTTACTGGTACCAGAACTTCACCCTAGATTCAATTTTGTATATTTCAATCGCTGAAACATCAACACATATACTGCGATGAAACAAGGAAGGGGACTCTTGGCAATCACGTCAGACACTGACAGCCAGAGACATTCTGTTAATCTTCGTTTACCGCAGTTTAAGAGTAGCAAAGTAAAACCAAGAACAAAACAAAATCAACAAAAACTTTGTGTGTGTGTGTGTGTGTGTCACACCTCTTCACTTGGAAACGACTATTTCGTCCTTAGAATATTTAATAATGACGAAAAAAGGGAAAATACACATCTGATACCTACTCTGTATAAAGAAAATCTATTGTGTTTTCACCTGGAAGCGATTTTCTTATCTTAAGAATATCAAATAATTGCACAGTAGAGAATACTGACATCTAAAATCTAGTCCTTGTTAATTGACAAAACTGATATCTGAATTTGAATACAACTAATAGAATACATATATGTTGTTGGAGCTCATTTGTTGCCTTCTAATGAGTACCAATAACATATATTTTGTGGAGAAATAAGTAAAATACAGTCAAAGTTTAGCGGCTCGAACATATTTTGGACCATAAAAATAGGTTCTAAATGTGGGTAGTTCGCGTCACTGAGGGTTAATCATACCGACAGATCACGAGGCAATGTCCTTTCGACCTATAAAGTGTATGTTGCGTGTAAAAAAGGGTAAGAGAAACGTCCAGGGAGTGCCCCCAATCACAAGCCATAGCCCTTCCCAGACACCAAGAGGAAGAGGAAACAGAAAAAAAAAAAAAAAAAAAAAAAAAAAAAAAAGAAAAAAACGAGCACAAATCGAACAAACGTACGAAAAGCACTAAGATTAGCTCTCTTTTCCCCAAGCGAGGTAATCGCATTGCTAAAAGGACTAAAAACACAAGAACAAAATAACACAAGGCAAGACTTAAAACAAATCGCCTCGTAGAATGAACCACAAAGTAGCAAAAAGTAAGACACACACCAGGACCACCGCCTTAGAATAGCCAGTAGAATAAACCATCGGGGGTTTAAAGCTCTTTTACAGCTAGCCAACATCACCTTGGGTCCCGATACTACTCTTAATATAAAAATACATCAAAGCATCAAAGCGAAAACATAAAAAATCAAATTTATCACTATAATAAACAACGACGAGTACTCATGACAAATTCTGCTATATGCCAGAGTAAATGAAAACCAATAGTTGAACCACGGCTCCCAACACAGTCAATGCATCAAAGCGAAAACAAAAAATTAATTAATCACTATGATAAACAAAGACAATGTCCTCTAAATATATCTACATATATGTTTTCTTCAGTGTTTTCTAGGGACACAAAAACGAGTTCAAAGGCAAACATGTGTATATTTTATTCCAGTAAGCAACGTTAAACTAGCCATCGGTAATCGAGTCATTGTAATTATACTGTATCAATACATTTGGTGACAATAGGTGCCTTATCTACAGGGATGGGTTAGAAGTATCGTTTCACATAGGTTTGTTTACCCTTGTCCTGTTGAATAAATTAAGATGCCATGCCCATTTCTAATGTTCAGCCAATCAGATTACTTGATTCAGATTGTTGACATAAATTTACATACTAAATGGCAAACAGAGTAGATGCAGATCAGTTGGCTTCTTCAGAAGCCAACTGATCTACACTGTTTGTAAAGGCAGAACATATCCGGATTCAGCAGGACTAGGGTTAACACTATCAATTACATCCAAGATTTTCTTAAGGCAAACATACAATCTCGACTTCGGTATTGTACTAATAGAAATTCAACAAATGTTGCGCCCAAGTTATTTGTATTGATGTTGTTTCTATCAGTTGGATGTTATATTGTCTTAGCCGTGGAGAAGACTTTTAGGCAAATTCTTTGGAGACACGACGACAGCAAGCATGCCTCATTTAGTCAACAGATCCATGTTTAATGAATACTTTAACTCTTAAGTCGAGAAAAGCCAATATTTGAACCAAATATATAGATATAATTTCATTTCTCTATACAAAAACGTACGTTGTGTGTACTTGAAGCTAATATGCATACAAACACGCATATATTTGTGTGGAGAGCTAAAACCTAAAAATGTATACAGTCGAACCTTAGTGGCTCGAACATCTTTGGGACCATGGAAATTTGTCTGAGATATGGATAGATCGAGCCACTGAGGGTCAATCTTTGGGTCAGGTCAGGTAGCAACACCTCCCAATGAACCTGGCGAATGTTAATGCATTGGAAAACCATGTTCGATCGCTATTAACCATGTTCGATCGCTATTATTGCATAAAAACTGAAAATCTGTGCTATATTTCGCGTTATTTCTTGCACTATTTTGTTTCGCCTTTTCACCGATGTCTCGCGGACGCAATTTTCACGGACTACGCTTGTTATAAGGCCGGACAGTACACATCTCGCAACGGCAGCAAATCTGCGGCCCCGGTACGAGCATATTGAAAGTTGCGTAGCCGTGCATCATTAACAGCGCGTGAATTGCCTTGTTAATACATGGCTATTCGCCGGTTAATGCACGGCTGTTAATAACATGCGACACTGCTTTTTATGCAATAATGCATCATAAGTAGTTGCGGTCATGGTACCAAAGCCGTAATCCAAAATCATAAATCAATAAACGAATGACGAATCAGAATGTTCAGACCAACAGACATGGACCCCAGAATATAACAGATAGAACAGAATAGAATATATAAAGGAAAACTGAGAAACTTGTTTTTACTACGCACGTTATGACATATTTATGAGGAAAAATGCTAAAAAGTAACCAATAAACTGGATTATAACATAATAAATGCACCGGAAGAGCCACTATCTCAGAACATAGTCTACGAATGATACCAAGAGAAGAGCAAACACACCATGACAGACAGTAAACAAGCCCCTAACAAAAGAAAAGCAATCCCCAACAAGGTGAGCATCATGTTAGACCGGATCCGCTAAACACTGTTTTAAAATAATGAAAAGGACAAAACATGAAACAACCCTTCAAAGAAGGCTACAAATTTGCAAATGAATGAAGCTCTGCCTGATAGAAAACAGACCAGCATACCTTTTTTTTTTAATATATAAGGGAAGGGCCGACCAATTATAAAATTCTACCTATAAATGTAGACACAACATACATACACCTGGGACCTTATATTGTAGATATACTGACGGGGGTGTGGGTGGTTTATTTGTGTTCCCCTTGTTGTGAATTTGTTTTTATTTTGTTGTGAGCGACACTTCATATCATCTTTGTCTGACAAAAATTAGGCTGATATTATTTAAGTTTTCAATTCTATTTCTTGATATTTAGGAGACTTGCTTTTTGGGGGGTTAAATTTATCGATAACGAATAGTATAATGTCTTCAGAACTTTTCAACAAACCTATGAGTGAGTTGCATAAAGAAAGCGCTTTCAGGTAGCGCTCTGTAGCGATTTGGCTTTGCTATGCAACGGTCCGTTTGATGGGAGCGCTTTCTAAAAGGTCTGCCAAAATGACACGATTTTCAAACTTGGAATTTCTCGTAAAAAGCTAGCGGTGCTTGCTTCAGCGATTGGTTTTGTGTTCTATGGTCATTTCTGCACAATGCGCTTTGTCCAAGAAAATATAAATAAATAAATAAAACGAGTACTGACTACATTAGGCGCCGCCATTTTATTTTGTTTGGCTGCTATGCAACGGTCTGTTTCAGATAGCGAGTTACGAAGCGCCAGGAAGGGCTTTTTTTTTGTAACGTATTGTTGCATACCGAAGCGCTACAAAGCGCTCTATAAAGCTCGCCTTATGCAACTCATCCATGGTTGGTTTACTTTTGACAGTTTATTTTTTTGTTTGGATGGTAATATTCCACGATCTCCCTCGTATATATATATAAGAAAAAGGAAAGAGAAAAGTCCAGGGAGTGCCACAATCACAAACCGCAGCCCTTCCCAGACCCCAAGAGCAAGAGGAAACCAACAAATCCAAACTAGCACAAATCGAACAAACGTAGATTAAACCACAAAGCAACAAAGAGTAAGACTAACACCGGGACCACCGCCTTAGAACGGTCAGTAGAGTAAACCAACGGGGGGTTTAAAGCACTTTTACAGCTAGCTAACTTCATCTTGGATCCCGATGCTACTCTTAATACAGAAACACATAAAAATTCGGTTCGCATAAAGGCTCCCAACTCAGTCAATGCATCAAAGCGAAAACATAAAAATCAAATTAATCACTATAATAAACAAAGACGAGTACTCATGGCTAATTCTACTGTATGCCAGAGTAAATGAAAACCAATAGTAGAACCACGGCGGGCCAAGCCAAAGACATATCGTCAAGCCCCAACCACTGGTTAAAGTTTTACGAAGAGGCCGTCATTGGGTCTGAGGCCCGAACCGCCGTCGTGCAATGAAAGAGTGAAGCATAGCCATCAACAATGATTGGGTTAACTAGGCATGCAGTCTGTCGCTTAATATCCAGGCTATAGCCAATTCTTTTATAACGGTTAATAAGTTTTCTGAATTGTTCCGAAAAGTTAGATTTACCTACAATTTTTCTAAATCTGTACACTAAGTCACCATAAAATTCTGGTTCCGATATACCTTGTTGCAGAAGTGTTTTCAGACTGATGCTATATTTTTCTAACAAGCACTGTGTCTGCGATAAATTTTCGAAAACGCCTTACGAAGTTTAAAATAACGATAAACCTGCCTAGGAAGTTTGGCAGTTAGGGCGTTTTTACGGTAGTTAAAGTCATTAAGATTTAGATTCGCTTCAGAGATATGTATACCCCATATGAGGTACGTCGGGGGACATCGCCATCCAGAAAAGGGAAATTGACTATATCAAAATCAAAATCGTCTCGTTTATCATACATTTTGATGGAAACCGTACCATTAGAAATACATAGATTCAAATCCAAAAAAGGTGCCTCGGTATCTGAAGAATTTGCTCTATTTAATTGGAGTTCCGTAGGGTATATCCGGTCCACCATTTGGTCAAAGTAAACATATGCAGGAATTCTCGTACTACAGGTACTAATCCGCACCAATCGGTCCCTTCTGTGACGTCACAGCATGTCGCTAGTTCTCAGACAGGTACTAGTGTGGAAATGTATAGAATTATATAGGAGCCCATCATTTAACTAATAAAATCATTTATTTTCAATAATACAAGATATTATTATAACCTCGCAATAGATGGGAAAATGTATCTGCTTCAATTTGATACCAAATTTGTTGAAATAAGATAAATTTTAAAATGGCCCAGATTGTAATGAATGCTACAAGGGTTTTTCCTTATTAAGTCTTTGTATTTTACAACAAAAATGAAAAATTGCCTTGATTCAATCGCCCAAAAGTCATATTTTTTAAAATTTCTCCGTTTATTATAACCTCTCATTCGATAGATCTATTTAATATCTATAGTTATGTAATAAAATATTGAATAAATTATTTTATTAAAAATGGCCCACAGGTTGCAGAATATAGCTATATTTTAAAAATGCGGATAGAAAATGTGTAATGATTACACAGACACAGGTCTTGTGTACACATGATACTAGCATGAATTGCAAAAGAGGTTGTAAGAATTGGAAAATAAAAAAGAATTGGTATCCATTGATAGTATTATAATTTAGCTTCAAAAAGGAAAACAAAGATATATATTTATGATAATATAAACTTATTTATTTAATTTTTGTTTATGTCGAATTATGTTTTTATTCGGCAATTTATTGAAGCTTTAATGAAAATTTGATATAATTACTTTTGACCATAGGAAAACTACAAACTGCTTAATTACTTGTTTTTTTTTTTGTTTTTTTTTTGTTGTTTTTTTTTTGTGTGTGTTTTTTTTGTTTGTTTAATGACGAAAAAAAAATGCTTTGCCGGGATACAAGAAAAATACCTAAATGCGCGGCCACTCTTGCGATGTTTTCTAAATAACAATTACTGCCAATGAATGCCAATTATGTCCTTATCTTGACAAAAGAAAACAACGAAATCACTTTTTACATAATTGACATACATGCTTATGCGCAATTTTAATTGCACAAACAGAATCAAATCCAATATTTGATCTTTTTGCATAAACTAGCACTTTAATTGACACGATTTGCTCATTTTAGATTCCTGTACACAAATAAGGACTAAATGAATGAGATTGAGTCTCTCTCTCTCTCAAACGTTCTCTAAATCTGTGAATAACAAGAGTCTCTCCAAATAAAAGCAGCATTAAATATGACGTGCAACCATTGTAGTTCCAGATCAGCATGTGCATACATTTTTTTCTCTGATAGAATGTGCAAGCTCTATTCAACATGCGGTGTTAAATATGTATATTTAATAAAAAAAAAATATAATATTTAAAACAAAATACATTAAAACAAAATGATAATTGATATTATTTTCAGAAATTTTGTTTCATAAAATGGTTATCTAGGAAATTAAAACATAATGATACTAATGATATTATTATTATTAGTAGTAGTAGTAGTAGTATTTACTACTACTATTATTATTAGTATGTTGTACATCACAATTCCGAAGAATAAATATTATTAAGCCGGTCATATTCGAAATGTTTTATTTGTAAAATAGCCACATGGACAGTTTATACTATCGTACATGTGTATTTAGGGGTAAAATATTGGTAATTACCGTATAAACCCTATTAGACACATTAAATTACTACCATACTGAAATTTGATCAAGTCCGTTTGGCTACCTATTGACACAGCTTATACCTGCTATCTGAGTGGCAAACAGTGTAGACCTTTGTTAAGATACTCTGTGATGTAATGTCTGATCAGGGTCACTGCCTTTTCTTATGGTGTGTTTATCAGAATCCCGAGGTTAAATACTATAAACCACTTTCTCAGTCAGATTCAAAAAATTGTTCAGTACACACCTATTCAAACATTACTCTAAAGACAATTGTTTCAAAAACAAACCTGGGATACCAGATGATTCGATCAAGTTCTACTCTTTACAACACTTGCCCTATCTTTTTAACAATGTCATTACAGAACCAACTGATTAGTCTAAACCTTGCTGGGTAAGTGTAAAATAGTGTAGACCCTGAACACACAATGCGTAATGTGACATTTGATCTGGGTCTACACCGTTGGCACAGACGTCTCTGTCTAAAAATCTAGGATAGTAGTAACAGTCATAATCCAAGGAAAACGACATTTTATCCATATTTGCTAATTACCCAACACAAAAATAACACGAGTCTCTCCAAATAAAAGCAGCAACCATTGTAGTTCCAGATCAGCATGTGCATACATTTTTCTTTGATAGATTGTGCAAGCTGTATTCAACATGCAGTATAGACTGATCAATGTATTTCAGCGGACACACAGACTAATCGAGTCTACATTGATCGCATAATTCATAAGGGCCATTTTTTTTTTTTTTTTTTTTTTTTTTTTGAAAAAGATTCAATCATAATTGTTTCTTATGTTACTTGAAGACATCTCAAAGTTCTTGAAACGATCAACAAAACATTTTACTTTCATTTATATTAGCATTAAAAAAATTGTTCAACATATATAAATACAAGTTAAATAACAGCACGTTGTTTATTTTCTGGTTCCATTTGTCTACCATTATTATTATTATTATCCCGTGGGAACTAGAAGCCTCAGGCCACTGGACAATGTAATAATAGCTTAATCTATACCTCATGCAATAAAAACAAAGTGGTCAAAATATCAAATGAACATCAACATTTGAAAAGGACCATTATAACTATGATCAAGGAATATGGGCAAACAAAGCACCATCTTTAACCGTATAACTAAATAAACACTAATTACTGTAGAATATATTGATTAAGATTTAAAATCCTGATCAGTGTGCAGATGCGCAGACTGATCTGGATCTTTAGTGTTTGCATAATACATAATTTCCCTTTTTTCATAATCTGACACAACTGCCCTTTATCTGAGACAGGTCACGTGGTCCTGCAATTCTTGAGATGATAAGATAAACTAGAAATAGCATATTCTACATTAATTTTATGAAAGCTTTTGACAGTTTGTCTATTTTTTTTTTTTTTTTTCTTAAGTTTAAATGATTGTTAAACAACGTTCATGCATCAAGGGAAAAGTGATGATGATATTCTTATTTTTCCCAGAAAGTAGGCTTTGACATGTCATGCGAATTGTCTCCAACAGAGACAGTTTGTATGGACTGTCAAACTTTATTTTTTATTGTTTTCTTTTTTGTGGGGGTGGGGGAGGGGTAAAAATTTTAACCCTTAACCTTTTCCACTCTCTGGGCTACTTCAGCAGCAAAAAACTGGTGATATTTGTTGAATTTTCCGACAGAAAATAGGATTTGACATTTCATGCAAATTGTTTGCAATGGAGATGCTTTGCAAGAAATGTCAAACCATTTCCTTTTTTGGGGTGGGGGTGATATTTGATCCCTAAACGTTTATCACTTTCTGGCCTAATTCAGCATGCGATAAAGTGGTTATTGTCTTAGTTTATCCAGAAAATAGGATTTGACACTTCATGCAAATTGTCTTCATTTGAGAGAGTTTTCATGAAATGTCAAATCCTGTTTTAAAAATAAAACATACAGAGGAAAATTGTTCAGGATAAGTATTTGGTGATTGTATTTTTTTCTCCATAAAAACATATGTTGTGGGTACTCATTAGATGAGCCTCACCAAGGTTCTTCAAATGAGTACTCATAACATGTTTTTGCTTCACCGAGGTGCATCAAATTAATACCTACAACATATGTTTTAATGGAGAACTGGAGAAAATTGTCCCATATTTATGTTGTCTGCAAATCTTTTACCCAAAGTGCTAACTGATAAGTACTATGCTAATTCGCGCCACCAATGGGTCCTAAGTTTATGAAATAGCTAATTGTCTTTATGCTGTGAACAAATAGCCCAAAGCTATTTATGTACCTCTCTTGAAAGAAATGTCCTGTTTGTATACCTCTGTCCAGCTGATGGTCTGTGTGAGCTTTGCAGACTGGTTTCAAACTACTAAATTATCAAATTACCAATAATTTAAACCTCTAAATTTGCGTGTGTGTTTTTTTCTAATCATGTATGTACCCTAATACTACTACTATGCTCAGGCACAGAATGGCCAGTAGGATTATTTAGCATAAGCATCTGCACATACTGATCTTAACAATCAGATCTGTAACACACATTAAGCAAAGAGCATAACCTTGCTCAGAAAGCGCAATGGGGTCTTGGTCCACAAAGGGCACATACCTGAAGGTTGCGTAAAACACAGTAATATTTGATATTACTCATTTATGCTAAAAAAGGGATATTGACAAATAGATAAGAACTTTAGACCCAGATCAGACGCCGCATATCATGGTGTCTGGTGAGCATTGATTAAACACACTTGATTGCATTCTGATTAATAGGTTTCTTTAATCTGTGGTGATAGTACTGATGTGAAATAGGTTACCTAGATCACCTTAAAGAGTAGGTAGCTTTAATTACTGTACTAACAAATGTCTTAGGATAACCTAACTTAATAACGGAGGTATGGAGACTGCCCTTTGAGGGTAAGAAGTGGATGACATAGGCCTTTCCCCTGTACTCATTATCCATATGCTTTTTTTTCTTTCTTTCTTTCTTTCTTTCTTTCTTTCTTTCTTTCTTTCGTATTGTAACAACAAATGTCTTAGGATAACTTAATAACGGAGGTACGCAGACTGTCCTATGATGTTAAGAAGTGGATGACATAGGTCTTTCTCCCGTATTCATTATCCATAGGCTTCTTTCTTTCTTTCTTTCTTTCTTTCTTTCTTTAGTTTATGGTTATCATAAAGTAATTTTTTTTATTCATTCATTCATTTTTTCTCAAATTACTTATATTTAATTAAATTTTCCCATTTGTTTTCTCGAGGTGAAATGATCGTTTTTCTTTCAAAAATTGTACCAAACTATCATCAGTAATTAAATACAACCTTAATTAATCAACTCATTTGTTCTCTTAGATTAACTATTGTTCTTCATTTTAAAATCTTACAGAATTACCATTCATTAAATATAACACTTTTTTAATTTATTAATTGCTTTTGTTTTCTTAGGTTAAATTATTTAAATTCGTTTAAAAATCATATTGAATTATCTATAACTAAATACAACACTTTTTATTCAATTTGAAATAATGAAATAATAATAATAATAGTAATAATAATTTATTTTAATCAATTAATTAATTAATTTTGTTATTATCATTATTAATCAATTCTTAGGTTAAACAATTGATATTCTTTTGAAAATCATACTGAATAATCTGCTGACATTCATTCACTCATTCATTCATTCTAACTCGGACCTATTCCAGTGTATATTGGGTCCAAGAGCAATGCATCCACACATGATTTAATCTGAATTGTAGTAGTACTGTAGGTGTGTGACACTGGGTTGATTACACACCAGCTACACAGGTAAGACGACGCTTACGGGCCTCCAGTCTAAGGGAATTAATCGAAACCGATCTAAATTGGAATATCGATAACCTGAGTGACAGTTCCTGTAGTATGATAATTCCTGGTAGTGATATTGTCAATATTTAATAAATCATCAAGGTATATAAATCAGCATATTCGTTTTGCAAGAGTGCCTTCACAAAGAAATGATTTAACCATTGGGACACATTTCTGACTGCTGAACGCCATACTCAATGCTATCATTATTATAAACTCCTAAAAGCTTTATTTTCAAAATGCTATCAGCTTTTTGATTAATAAAGTAAACGTAATACGCTTTAACGGCAAAAGAAAACAAAAAAAAAAAAAAAAAAAAAAAAAAAAAAAATAATAATAATAATAATAAATAAACAGAAATATACGGTACGGTGATCTAGTTTATAGTTTATAAATCTACTATAATAAGTGGAAAATCCAATTTTAGAATAATTGAAAAAACATATTACCCTATAAAAGGATGAGATATAACATGGATCGTATACATTTGACTGCATGCTTAGATTGTTTATCCCACAAATGGTTGATAACTTTCGATTCTGTTTCCTTTTTAATTGCATGATGGTGAGTGTGCTCTCAGACCTAAAGCCAAAATCAGAAAGTTTATGCCTGATGACTTTCTTTAAACATTCTAGGGTTCAATAGTGGTTTTCCTTAGCTCCGGTTGTCAGTCACTAAGGTGTTTGAAACGTGCTATCATTTCCTCTTTCATTACAGTTATTTAATATGATTACATGTTTATCCGTGAAATTTCACTTATTTGTGTAAGGGCAGTCTATAAAGAACGAATAAGTGAATCTTCTTCCAGTAAAATCCATTTAACTCCGCACCCTTGAATCTTCCCGCGCTGTTTCGTCTTACTGGTCGTTCTAAGGTGATTGTTTTAGTAATGTTTGTTTTTCTCATCACGAAAATATAACTATATAATTTTGACCCCCTTAAACTCCACTTTTATATAGTAAAATTTGGGTTTACAGGGGTAAGCATTATTTTTCTTATTTCTTTTCAAAAACATAGATTGTAGGTATTCGTTAGAACCGCCTTGCCAAGGCGGTTCTAACGAGTACCACAATTTATGTTTTGAGCAGAAATATGATAAAAAAAAAATATCAGAATTTTTATCTGAAAACTTTCAGTTTTTGGTGATGAAATTTTCAATATATTTGAATAGGCGTGTTTTAGATTTTGTTGGGTGCTTGTGGCTGTTCACTGTAAGATGCACTTTGATTTCCTCCTGTTTGTTGTATTATTGCTGTATTTTGTATTTCCTGTCTGGCATTGTGATCGCCTCGATGGAAAAGAGGGATCTGGTTGTTTGTACGTGTATGTTGGTTGTCATAGTTTTCCATCACGAAAACATGCCTATATAATTTTGACCCCATTCAACCCCACTTTTATATAGTAAAACTGGGGTTTACACGGGTAACATTATTTTTCTTATTACTGCTCAAAAACATAGAGTGTGGGTACTCGTTAGAACCGCCTCGCCGAGGCGGTTCTAACGAGTACCACAAACTAAGTTTTTGAGCAGAAATATGAAAAATATCAAAATTTTTCATCTAAAAATTTTCATTTTTTGGTGATAAAATTTTCAGTATATTTGAATAGGCATGTTCTCGTAATGAGTCGTATCCTTGGATTATGTGTTTTTTTTGTGGGATATTTTCTCTACTTCTTTTTATAGATACAACCGTAAATGTTTATTTATCTTCTGAACGTCTTCATTATTTTGTTTTCATGTTCTGTTGACAATGAAATATCGGGATTTTCTAATTAATCATAACACCTTGTATATTAAAAGTAAACAAACCGGAAACAGTGCGTATCGGAGTGTCATTAAGGTCTTGAAAATCTATTTTAACTTATTAGAATGCTTATCGACGATTGCGGCGCTACTGCTATATATAAATGCGACTATTAATTACCATTCTATTGCTGAAAGGCAATATCGCAAAGAATCGGCTTATAGCTTTAGAAATTTCAGTAAACCCTTGAAGCAGTCAATGGTTATATTGTACATCAACTTTTGATCTATAACTATTTGCCATTGATGTGAACTACATTTAGCCTTACCATATCTTAATAGACTTTTCAACATATGTTTTAAAACGCAATGAAAATCACGAAGGAAAAAAGTATACGTCTTTTGTTTTTGCTGTCGCCTTAAAATTCATAGTTAATAAAATAGCATTTGTTGTAACTATTATTTATTGTCTTCGATAACTCATGTTAAAGAAAATAGCCTATTTATGGCGCCAATAAGAGCAGACAAACTATGCCAGACTGTACACAAGCCTTAAACCAAAACACAAAGCAAAGCAGCAAGGTCCCTCTTCCCTCGACAAGATGATTACAATACTATAGACAGGATTAACTAAACATAATAATAAGAAACGGACAGGACGGAAAAAAATAATTAAAAAAAAAAAAAAAAAAAAAAAAAATCCGCAGCGAGCAGCCACAAGGCCAGAACCACCACCTAAAAATGGTGAGAACCAAAAAACTACCAGGAGTGAGAAAGAATAAATCACTTAACCCTTGTCATGCTTAATAAATTAAAATGCCACGCCCACTTCTAATTTCCAGCCAATCAGATTACTTTATCAGGTGTTTTGATAGAAATTCACATATTTAATGACAAACAGTGCTTATCCAGCTCAGCCAACTGATCTTTATCTACACTGTTTGCTAAAACAGGGCATGTCTTATTCAGCAAGAGAAGGGTTAACGGGTATTAAAAATATACCTAGGTTGCAATGTTCTAAAGTATACAAAATGATTGCTCGACTCACATAGTGGCACTTAACCAAATTTGAGAAACATCACAGAACAAAAAGTGACAATCACATTAAATATCTGTGACGAAACAAAATGAGAGATCGCGGCAATCGAACACTATATGCGTAAATGCTTTGACGCGTTTTGTCAAATGTTGATGAAATGCTCAAAATATATAATTGATGATACCCAAGAAATGCCACAATTACGAATCACACCAAAAGAAGGAGAGATAAGTAACAAATTAGTGACAACGTTAATTCAGAGATACGATAAAAAATCATTTCATTTTTGATCCAATTCAAGAACGAGAGACTAACTGAAATTTTACAGGCTGTCAGGTGTCACATTTTATGATTGTATTAATACCACATATCAATTTATTAAACCTGTCTTGGATAATTAAATGTCTGTTTTGAGGGCTATGGATCCTTTAGGAGATCACGAATTTCGTGACACTCCCACTAATACCATTTTAGTTCGATTATATGCAGTAATGTTTGTTATAATAAGCTTGAATAATGGTTATGCATATAGATAAAACGCTGTGATAGACGCATGTAGTTCTATACTTATAAAACCGCTTATCGCAATTTTATATGTTGATATGGATATATTATTTGATATAGTGCATCGCGATGAGGCACGAATAAACCAGATGAGAGTCTAGTCAAACGTTTCTACAACTTGATATACAGTAAACCTTCAATGGCTCGAACACCGATGGCTCATTTACTGTGATTCGAACCCGTTTTTGAATCCATCATGAAAACGTACCTATATAATTTTGACCTGATTAAGCCCCATTTTTATATAGTAAAACTGGGGTTTACTGGGGAATACATTATTTTTTTTCTAATTTTACTAAAAAAAAATCTTCTTTTTACGCGGCTGATTAAAACTCGTTTTATAGTCCTTAGGATTTTGTTTCCATTTGTATAGTACACTCAGCATACCATTATTTTATTGAAGATTAAAAAGGCATCCGTAGATTAACCTCATTTGCATTCTGATCTGGCGATAAGATTAATTTTCAGTTGCTTGAACAATCCGTGTCTAGAACTTGTTTCCGTGGTCCCAAAGATGTTCGAGCCATTGTAGTTCAATTGTAAGTTAATTTGTCGGAATGCACAACTATGTTACCGTAAGGAATTTTAAAATCGGTGCATATGTCCTTCTGTAAACCGTTTATTATTTGTACGTAGAGCCATGATAGGGAAACAGCAACAACTTGCAATTAACCTATTCATGCCGAGTGCACTCTTCTACTTTAACTCTTTGGACAGGTCCATTTCCTATATAAGGGGTGTCTGGTTAGTTTTTGTTACCATCATGTTTTGTAGAAATTTCTAAACTTAATACAAACAGTGAAGATCCTGATCAGACGCCGCGTTCTGTGGCGTCTGACCTGGGTCTACACTGTTTGCCTATGTTCCATTTACGGGACGCCAGACTTAAACGGATTAAAATAACATGGGAACAAAATCATTTAAGCTGGTTTGTCTTTTTCATTTTACTAATATATTGCATATTAATTTAGCCATTAGGAAATATGTGAAAGGTCCATCGGTTTTTAAAACAAATAGAAGGTTTTCTGGTTGGATTGAGCTCGCTCTGGCGAATGAAATTAAAGTAAAACATATTGTAAGAAATAACTTGTTTAATTAAGCCAATTATTTCAATGTCGTGAAGCTGAACAGCAAAAGTTTCTGAAGAATAAGGCCATGTAAAAATATAAAACCTAGAAGTTTAATATGATCTCTCGAAAATAAATTTAAATCTCATCACGAAAACATGCCTGTATAATTTTGACCCCCTTAACCCCACTTTTATAACTGATGTTTACATGGAGTATACGTTATTTTTCTTATTTCTGCTCAAAAACATAGATTGTGGAACTCGTTAGAAGCGCATGGCCGAGGCGGTTCTAACGAGTACTCACAATCTATGTTTTGAGCAGAATTATGAAAAATATCCGTTTTTATCTGAACATTTTCAGTTTTTCGAGGTGAATTTTTCTATATATTTGAATAGGCGTGTTTTCATAATGTTTCAATCGTTTAAACCAGATTTCGATATAGTAGTAGTATACTAGTCTGTTTGGTTTGTGCATGTCTACTATTTTGTTCACCTTTTCAGCCCTGTAGACTGAAACAGATGCTTCATTACGTAAACACACCTATTCAAATACATTGAAAATTTTACAACCAAAAACGGGAAAATTTCCAGATAAAAAATTCTGATATTTTTCATATTTCTGCTCAAAACATAGATCTATGTTTTTGAGCAGAAATAAGAAAAATAATGTATACCCCTGTAAACCCCAGTTTTACTATATAAAAGTGAGGTTTCAGGGGGTCAAAATTATATAGGCGTGTTTTCATGATGTCTTACAACTTTTGCGAACAATTTTGATCCAGATGAGACGGTCTTATTAGGAGCTACACAATTTACCATTCTGTTCTTAATTAAAAACTGTTACCTTTTTGGCACACTGGATGTGTCCAAAAGCACAGAAGAGTCTGTTTCAGAAACTCTTGGTTGAAAGTTGAAATGTAAATATGGAAATGGTTATATTACTTTTTTACAATCGCTACTTAAATGTACCAAACACTCGCTGAAACCAATACTCAAAAGTATATTGTAACAAAACTGCTATGTAAAAATAGGAAACAACACATTTATACAAACATCAATACTGACGAACGCATGCAGTCTTAAACGTTACATTACACATTAATGTACATGTAAACTGCGTGCTTCTAAACCTCAACTCAAGATTTGTATATTTAAATCACACATATTGATTTTCTTTTCTGATTTTCCCACCAAAAATAAATAAATAGATAAATAAATAAATGTAATAAATGAAATAAAATAAAATACGCTGTGACTACTCATTAGAAGCGCCTTGCGCCTTACACCTTAACCATACGAGGGCGTGGCCTGTGTTGTACATAAAGTAGAAGATAAAGAATGGGTGTTTAATGACAGATAACAATGCTAAGTGTGTATTACTATACACATTCACCCACAAACACACCCCTAGTTAGAATTTTTATGAATCTTTAGCGGGCCGTTATCGGCCCGTCAGCTACCCTGACGGGCCGATAACGGCCCGCTATAGATTTATGTACATGTAGAATGCTTACTGGGAAGTATCTGGACTTCGTGCTAAAGAGTAACCAAACATATGTTCTATGGCGAAACCCTACACATATTTAGATTGATACTACTCTTATCACGAGCTATGTAAACTATAGCATTTATATTATTAATTATGAGAAATGAGACAGTTTCTGGTTATAAAGCATATTGTGATATATTTTATAAGGTCGTTGCAAGAAGTAATAAAATTGTAAGCTAACTTAAAAAATGCAAAATTTGGAAAATCTGCATGCTGATGTAGTTCCCATACATTTCCCCCTTTTATTTATGTAATTTTTTACAAGCATTAAAAATCATTCTGTATACATGGGAACAAAATCCTTTAAACTGGTTTGTCTTTTTCATTTTATTAGTATATTGCACATTAATTTAGTCATTAGGAAATATGTGAAAGGTCCATCGGTTTTTAAAACAAATAGAAAGTTTTCTGGTTGGATTGAGCTCGCTCTGGCGAATGAAGTTAAAGTGAAACATATTGTAAGAAATAACTTGTTTAATTAAGCCAATTATTTCACTGTCGTGAAGCTGAACAGCAAAAGCTTCTGAAGAATAAGGCCATGTAAAAATATAAAACCTAGAAGTTTAATATGATCTCTCGAAAATAAATTTAAATCTCATCACGAAAACATGCCTGTATAATTTTGTACCCCTTAACCCCACTTTTATATAGTAAATCTGATGTTTACAGGGGTATACGTTATTTTTCTTATTTCTGCTCAAAAACATAGATTGTGGTACTCGTTAGAACAGCCTCGCCGAGGCGGTTCTAACGAGTACTCACAATCTATGTTTTGAGCAGAATTATGAAAAATATCCGTTTTTATCTGAACATTTTCAGTTTTTCGAGATGAAATTTTCTATATATTTGAATAGGCGTGTTTTCATAATGTTTCAATCGTTTAAACCAGATTTCGATATAGTAGTAGTATACTGTTCTGTTTGGTTTGTGCATGTCTACTACAGCAGAACCTCGATAATTCAAAGTCCAAGGGACTAAACAGTTTTGTTTGAATTATTGAGACTTTGAATAATTGAGGGTTAAAATGCATACATATATTTAAGTCGGGACTTCAAAATGATTTTGAATTATTGAGAATTTTGAATTATTGGAGTTTGAATTATCGAGGTTCTACTGTATTTTGTTCACCTTTTCAGCCCTGTAGACTGAAACAGATGCTTCTTACAGATTTTGTGAACAATATATAACTTCAATAAAATTGTTTCTTATTCTGATATTAAAGTACCACCTCCGAGTCATGAGAATGCAAAGATTCTAAATTCTACAGCAGGTCACGTTAATAGCGGGAATTTGAAAATTATTTCCGGTAGTAAAATTCGATCTAAGGGACGCATATATAGACACCCACATTGACTTCAGTTTATGTTGATTTCAAATTGCAGTGTTTTACAGAGAGAGAGAGAGAGAGAGAGAGAGAGAGAGAGAGAGAGAGAGAGAGAGATTTACCCTTGATCTCTTTCCATATGTTGGCACTTTACAGGAACTACATTCTCCACTTCCCAAACACATCTTTAGCCGTACAATACAATTTGCTGGACAATTACATTCTGTAAAGAATACAAAATAAAGTCTTTCCATATAGAAATCGACCTCAGGGCATATGCGACAACGCAGAACCAAATCAGCCAGCACTATTCCTCAGTCTGATCAGGTTCCACGCTATAAAAATGCTTATGGGTCATATATTATGTTAGCAATAAGAGTAGACACTCTGAATAGACTGCACAGAGGCGCAGGTAGAAATAATCAACGCTTGTTGCATATATCATTAGGCTGATATGTTACGGAGAGGCCCAGGCGTCAATGCAAATACAGTTGACTCTCGTTATCTCGACCTCGCTTATCTCGAATAACCGCTTGCCTCGAAGTGAAAATCTCCCTGTCTAAACATGAAAATCTAATAACAGGTAACAAAATATTGTGGAAAAGAGGAGAAATATATTGCTCCTAAGGAGCAATTTCTCCTCATTTCCACAACATTTTCAACATATCTCTAACTTCCAGAGTCCAATTACATACTCATTTGTTAAATGCGGTTGTTCGATTTATTTTTTCCCTCAATTCTGCAAATCTGATATGTAGAGGTACGGATATCTCGAAGTATTTTAGAGAGAGTCAATTGGAATTCGAGATAACGAGAGTCGACTATAAATAAATTCTGGGTCATGATATGACATGATACGACCGCTAAAATGTTTTTTTTTTTTTTTTTTTTTTTGTCGTAACGGGACAAAAACAAAAAAGAGGCAAATCGGTGCAGTCTGGCCAGGGTTACCCTGCCAGTTGGCAGAATCACGAGCTACAATAGAACATATTGACGAACGAAGAAGCCAGCCCTGTACAGACTGCTCTTATGCACAGGATAATTATTTCTTTCTGTTCCCATTTGATTAATCCACAGATACCTTTTTCTGCTTTTAACATCAAATTATAATGTATTTAATCTAAGTATTCGGACATATAGGTCTGTTCCCAATTTTAAACGTCGTTGATTTTTTTTCCAGTTGAGTTGTGGTACAGGTCTATTAATTTAATAAGGATGTTTGGATTTACCTAACTTCCACGAACAATGTTACCTCTTTCATCCGCGCAGACCGATACATATGCCCTTGCCAACAGAGCAGATCCAGATGATACGGCTGAACCGTGTCATCAGAATATACACTATTTGTCATACAATTATTGTACCCTTTGCAACATTAGATATGTCAAAATTCAGAGGTGGAAGAGCCCATTTCAGAAACTCAGGGGTGAAAGAGTTAAAAATAACTAACCTGGATTAACCCATTGTATATTGAGTAGACTTCCCCACACTATATATTGGTAGAGTCCAATTTTAATGTTAGGTACGTTCGGCTGAGATTTAAATACGTCGTATTCCTAAAGAAAAAATGGTTAAACTATTTGCAAACAATGAAGACCTTGATCAGACGCCGCGTTCTGCGGCGTCTGATCAGGGTCTGCACTGTTTGCCAATTACCATTTCAGGGGTCTTCCGACTACAATGGATTAATAATATACAAACATGCCTAAAGCTGGGAACATTGTACATATAAAACCGTTGCTAAATTCTGTTATTTATTTACCTTTTCACTACTTAGTTTCTGAAGTGGATTCTTCCATATTTGCATTTGGCATGTTCATTGTTGCCGATTGGGTTTTGTATTCAAATTCATTAACATACTAGCAGAATAGTATAGATCCTGATGAGACGGCTCACTATGAGCCGTCTCATCTGGATCTACACTGTTTGCGTAGACATTTGTACCGGTGTACAGGGTTGAAAGGGTTATTTTTATACACTATTTTAGGAATTATTTTATGATAATTTTTAAATTGGTAGTGTGGTGTGTTGACGACTTTCAGTCATTTCGGTACAATGATAAGATGACAAAATAATAGAGTGCTGTGCAACAAAATGCCTTACAATGCCTTTGTATCATTTTCTACTGAGATAGTGTTAGTATATTTGTACAGTGAAGTATTTCACTAGTGATGATATAACACTAATTGATAATTCACTGGTGATTATTTGGTTTTGCCGGAATTACATTTTTTTTTAAATAAGAAACACAGAACACCATTTAAACTTTGTAAGCAGCCATATAAAGAAACGGCGCATACTGACCTTTAACATCATGAAAACACGCCTATATAATATTGACCCCCTTAAACCCCACTTTTTAATAGTAATACTGGGGTTTACAGGGGTATACCTTATTTTTCTTATTTCTGCTCAGAAACATAGATTGTGGGTAATCGTTAGAACCGCCTCATTGAGGGTCAGGTTCCGTGCAAATAAAACGGGTTTAAGCCCCTAGCAGTGTTCCTACTGACTTTTCCAAGGCGTTTGTTTCTTATTGCAAGCGGAGAAATCAATGTATATCCGAAATGAATAAAAATGATATTTTTGCAAGTGAAAGAATATGACATTTTTACAAGTGAAAAATAACAAGTCGATTATATTTTCACTACTCGTTTCGGGATACTTCGGTTGTCATCATTGTTTCCCTAACAGCTGCCGATACCATGTTGGGTTTTTAAACTCTTCATACTTCTCTGTTTCTGAGCAAAACTGTCGAGCGTTGGCATTTATTTTCTTAGTTAGAATGTAAGAAACATTTTGATAGCAAGATTATTTGAATTTGCCGAAACTTTTTGTTTTTGTCTCTCCAGCGTTTCACACGTTAAGCACTGAACGTCGACACCATGACGTTCATGTTTTGTTTAGTGTGACGAAAGTTATGACGTCAGAAGCGCTCTCTGACGTCTTAACAATAAAATGTAATAATAAAAAAAAAGAATAAATAAAAAAATACAATCTTCTTTTTCAGTGAATACTATAAAAGTTTTCAACTTGTGTAATGAAAACTTTCAAATTTTCATTCGTGCTTCGCTCTCGTGAAAATACTGATGTTTTCATTTTACTCGATGAAAAAACAAATATGGTATTCACAGCAAAAGAGTTAATATCTTCTATGTAGTTCTTTGTTTGTGCGTCTTTGGTTTCTTATGTGGTGTTTGTGCTGTCCTTATTGTTCTGTCTGTTTCTTTCTTTTTGTAGTGTGCTTTGTCATTGTGGCATTCATTACGAAAACACGCGTATTCAAATATTTTGAAAATTTCACCAACTAAAACTGAAAGTTTTTTTTTTATATTTCTGCTCAAAACATAGACTGTGATTAACCCACAATCTACGTATTTGTTTTGAGCAGAAATAAGAAAAATAATGTATACAACTGTAAACCCCAGTTTTACTATATAAAAGTGGGGTTTAAGGGGGTCAAAATTATATAGGTATATTTTCGTGATGCCCTTGGGATCTTCACTTATATTTTTTATAATTCTATGGGAACATCGGAAAAACGTTATATAATAAACAGAATACATATAAGAATAAACATAAATTGAATCGCGTTTCCGTGAGATGAAAATTATGTCGATTTTGCGTAAACAACTCGTTCATTTGAGCAGATTCTGAATTTAAGACAATAAAATGTATACAAACAAATGAAAATGACGCAAAAAATATTTATAGCTATATAAAACAATTGTTCATACACTGATATTGGCGAATATTGCTCTACAATGGGATATCAAAGGACGCTCGCAATCCCAATTCGGGACAATATTATAGGGTTATTGCACTGATATTGGTGAATAGTGTCCCGAGTCGGGATATCGAAGGACGCGAGCTTGCGAGCGTCCTTCGATTTCCCAACGAGAGACAGTATTCACCAATATCAGAGTAATAACCCTTTTATTATATAGCTATAAATATTTATTTCGTTTCCCGGGGTTTCTAACCTTTAAAACGCTGTTTTAATAACTACGAGTAAAATGTGAATTCTACCAATGCGCGTGACAAGGTTTGGCGCGACGCCACTGCATTACGACGTCATCAAAAGCAACGTTATGTAACGGTAATATGAGAAGGCATCCGAGTAAGTGTGCAATATCGAGTAAGTGTGCCGATATCGTGTGATATCGGCACGCTAGCTCCTCGGCTTTTATCACACATTTTTATCATTTAATATCTATAGCTATATAATAATTACCAATATCAGTGCATCAACCCTATAATATGTGTTAATTTGTGGCCAGTCTTAACAAAAACGGTTTTTAACCCTGGTCCTACTGAAACCAGATATAAACAGCCTTTGCAAAGCGTGTTGATCCAGATCAGCTGCCTTCTGAACTGATCTGGATCAGCACTGTTTGTCAAAAGCAGAGATGGAAGAATATATTCCAGAAATTCAGTGTTGAAAGAGATAGTTTTCGATAAAACATGAAAAGTAAATAAGTAAACTCAGGAACCGATACAATCAGATCCACATCAAGTCCCCAACACCAAAGGAAAAGACAGACAAATACAAATTAGCGGCAACGAAATGAATTTATGGCATGCATAGATGTGAACTCTTTCCAAATAAAAAAAGGCAATTCTGTTACCCAAACTTAACTGAATATATCTTAGACTTACATAATTGTTAAATAAAAAACTGAAAAAAAAAAACTTTAGAAAGTGAAATTGTATATAGGAATTTACAAAAAAAGTATCACAATAAAAGTACCGCCTTGGAATGGTCAGACATGAATTACAAAGGGGTGCGGGTGGGGGGGGGGGGGGGTGGGGAGGGGGGGGGCGGGCTGGGTAGGAGGACTGTACGGATGAACAGGTTGATATGTCTTCTTTATGCGCACATGTCAGAAGTGACTTTTGCTCACATTGCGATTCATACTTCCTGTGGTTGCGGAAGCTAGTGTGGGATATGTGATAAGATAAGATATCTTGGCCAAATTCAATGAGGCAAATGTAATTGAGATTGAAAGCTCAGAAGTCAGAAGTTCATATTTCTAAAATAAAAGTAAAAAAGAACTGCCTTTGGAAACAAAGAACATACAAAATCACGAAATTCGGAAACTCGGTTTGATTGAGTCTCTTCATATGCACCACGGTAGTTTGCGAGGCTGCATACCGCTGGGTTAAGAGGTATTCGATTTTCAAATAACCTGGATGGGCTCAATGATCCCACAGGAAATAAATTATAACCTGCACTATGATGGTATACGGGGAAACTTTTTACGATCGCCACACGGCACAACACCAGCTACAGTAGAGTACAATAAAAGTAAAAAAGAATTGCCGTTGGAAACACACAAAATCACGAAAATCGGAGACTCGATTTGATTGAGTCTCTTCATATGCAACACTGTAGTTTGCGAGGCTGCATACGCCCACCCCTCTCCCCCCTCTAGCGCCGGTGCCGGCTTAAGCGGTATTAGCTTTTCGAAATAACCTAGATGGGCTCAATGATCCCAAAGGAAATAAAATATAACCTGCACTATGATGATGTACGGGGAGACTTATTTGTTTTAATATGTATACATGGCGTCTGTTACCGCTGTTTTTCGACTACTTTGTTTTTTTGTTTTTTATTGTTTTAACATTTGATATTTCTAGACACCAGATGGGATAACTTCAGTTAATGAAAATATTTGTAATCAAAGGACAAACTGCATATTGATATCTCAGTTCAGAAGACAATAATGGAATGGTGAGACGGCAATCCAACTGTGCATGATATGCATAGTCAAAACTTAGGTTTAGATGGAATATAACGAACCTTAGAGAAAACAGCAGTTTTTATTTCAATGATACATATTTCTTCTAAATTAATGGCACATTTGTTGGACTCAAATTTGTTCCCGCTTACGTGACGGTCGTTTAGCAGATCGTGAAGAGAAAATGTTCGAAACGTGAACCAAAATATTACATTTTTCCCTTTTATAAGGTGAAAACAGACAGCATTACTGACAGAAACGAAAACGAAAATTGTTTTACATAACATTATAAGGCAGGGCCGGATTCAGGATTATTCAATAGTGGGTTAAAATTATCAAGGGGTGGGAGGGGTTCGATTTTATCAAATTACCATTACTTACTTACTCTATATTTTCGGACAAACATGTCCGATCATAGTTAAGACCCAGATTAGGCGCCGTCGGACACGATTGATCGAAATAATCGATAACTAATCGGATGACCATACTATCGGCAACTATCGATTTTTTTCACTATCGATTATTTGAAATTCTATTTTTAGAAAGTTGAACCAAAGGTCACATAATGAGACCTACAAATTAAGAGTATTATGAAAGACTCGTTGTCTAGAAACATGGCTGCAAACATCTGCTTTGTCTTGCAGCAACATATATCTAAAATTACTTAAATTACAAAAGCTAGACTATTATATGCTGTTGCATTTTAAGTTGTACAGAACGCATCACGAAAACACGCCTATATAATTTTGACCCCTTTAACCCCCACTTTTATATAGTAAAACTGGGGTTTACAGGGGTATTCATTATTTTTCTTATTTCTGCTCAAAAACATAGATTGAGCAGAAATATGAAAAATGACAGAGGTTTTTATCTGATATTTTTCAGTTTTTGGAGGTGAAATATTATACATATTTGCATAGGCGTGTTCTCGTAATGTAAAATGCATATGTTATAATAATTTATTATTTGACGCGAGTTATCTGATATCCGATTGTACAGTCTATAAACAATCGGATTTACTTTCTCGATAATCAAATATGATTTTCCTCTCCGATTCAGAACACTACTGTTTGCTATACATCCTGCAATTAGGACACGTTCACAGATAGTAAAATATGTTTTAAGAAGTATAAGGTAAAGTGTAAGTTGAACCAATATTTATTAGGGTAAATACGGTATCAAACCTGTGTAAAATTCAAAATTATGAAAATGAAACTTTGAGCCAAACATATGTTCGAGTGAACCCTCAAGGCTCATGTGGATCAGCCCATGTAAAGTAGAACTAAATTCAACATACATAAGAACAAAAAAAAAAAAAAAAAAAAAAAAAAAAAAAGAAATTGAAGTTTCAGCTATGTTTCCTCCACTAGAACCTTTGTAACAAAGCATATTTCTGTAAATTTACATATTGTATACTAATGGGAAAGAAGCCGACAACGTTACGATATGTTAACGTCCTTGGTAACATAATTCCATTATATCTGATCTGACGTTGACCAATATCATGAATTCGGGTAGTCAAAAACACAATTTTGTTAGCATCTGACGTTACTTTATTCACCAAAATGTTTACATATGAAAGTAAAAATACCCATGAAATCGTACAATCACGAAACACAGCCTTCCCGAGGTAGTGAAAGAGGGGAAAATTCGTTAAATAATACTGACAGAACAAACTATCACGAAAACATGCCTATACAATTTTGTCCCCCTGAAACCCCATGCACTATTATATAGTAAAACCGGGTTTACGGGGGTATACATTATTTTTTCTTATTTCTGTTCAAAAACAAAGATTGTGGGTACTCGTTAGAACCGCCTCATCTATGTTTTGAGCAGAAATATGAAAAATATCAGAATTTTTTATTTTTAAAAGTTTCATTTTTTGGTGGTAAATTTTTCAGTATTTTTGAATAAACGTGTTTTCGTAATGGCTACATATTAATCCACCAACGCATGAACATTACGAAAACACGCCTATTCAAATATATGGAAAATTTCACCTCCAAAAAACTGAAAATTTTCAGATAAAAAACTCTGATATTTTTCATATTTCTGCTCAAAAATATGGATTGTGGATACACGTTAGAACCGCCTCGGCGAGGCGGTTCTAACGGGTACCCACAATCTATGTTTTTGAGCAGAAATAAGAAAAATAATGTATACCCCTGGAAACCCCAGTTTTACTGTATAAAAGTGGGGTTCAAGGGGGTCAAAATTATATAGGCATGTTTTCGTGATGACAACTAAGTACTGCAACAGTCGCCTTGGAACGGTCAGTAGCAAAAAAGTACAGACAATCCTCTTTATACCGACACTCGATACAACCACAAATTCGTTATAATGACAATTTGATTGTCAGGAAACCTTCGCTTAAGAGATAACAATTAGTAACAAATCATGCAAGAATAGTTGCCAAGAGATAACAATTAATAACAAATTATGCAAGAATATCTCATTGCTTAAGAGATAACAATTAGTAACAAATAATGCACAAAAATATTAATACCTTAAAGAAACATATGTTTTGGATATTTGTTAGAATCGCCTCAGCGAGACGATTCTAACAAGTATCCAAAACTTATGTTCTATGAGGAAATAAAAACAAAACGATACCTTTCTTATATATCAATCTGCTCATCAAGTTTGCTGTACAACAGCAAATTCATTTTAATGGCAACGTCTTTTGGAACTAATGGTGTCGTTGTAACGAGGGTTTACTGTACTAGTGGTCTTAACCAGTTTTACTGGCGCAAATCATTACCCTTAATGCAGCTCCAAATTAAAAATACATGTTCGGTCCGCATAGGAGTCCTCTACCCCATCTGTTAAGCATCATAGTAAAACGCATTTAATCAAAACTTCAGGGATGAAACAAAGCAAAGTAACCAAAGGCGATCTGAAGCCAGAACACCAATGGCGATCCAAAACCACAAACGGAACAATATTGTGGATGCACTCATTATATAGTTACAAAAATATATGTGAAGATCCACAGGAAGTGCCACAGTCACAAAGCACAACCTTAATTTGGTACCAAAAGAAGCACATTGAGACCTTTGTTCTTTTAATGTATACAGCATTAAACAATTAAGCGTAGACCCGTCTGGTGCTTTTGAAGAAATAAGTGAAGATAACCAGGAAAATGCAGTCACGAAGCGAAGTCTTCCCGAGCTACCAAAAGAATCAGAGAAAAAGAAACACATTGATAAAACAACACATGAACAGATCGATGCACGAACAAAACAGAACTGCAACAGAAGAACCAAATATGCCTAGATGATGGCTTGTCTAAATGCAAGCGCAAACTGGGTTTGAATATTTGAGGGTACTATATACACTGGCACTGGAGGCAAGCCTGTCAAAATGGTTTATGTTCCTTTCTAAAAAGGGGTCTACTCTAAAAGGAAAGAATTTGTTCCCATTCAAAGCAGATGTTATCCTTTTAAAGCATCCCTTTTCAGAAAGAACTTCATGTAAAGAAAGTAAACAGGGAGTCACAAAAGTAACATTTCTAGTAAAACAATGGCGGATAACTGCCAAGTTCTCTCCACAAATAAAATGGTGCACATATTACACATGATCGAGCTTTTCCCAACAAAAAAAAAACTGAAATGCGTGTTTTAAAAACAATATTTCTCCAATTAAATCTTTGTTCCTAAAAAAAGCAAATTTGTGCTGAACCATGATTTACTTTGAATTAATCCACTTTTTGTCTTTTACAAAACCATAAAGGTTACCAGATAATAAACTACTCCTCATTCCGAATATGTCTCCCAAATACCAGAGTCCTAGCACAAACAATGTCTGAGGTCAAGTATACCCAAGGTAAAATAGTGACAAAGGTAGAACAAAGCAAAGTTAGGAGCATAAATACGACAATTATATGTCCTGAAAATACGTCATGTCGACGTCACGTCTCATTTAAAGCCGTCAAACAGCTGAATTTAAGAGTAGCAGTCGACATTTAGAGTATTTATTTATTTACTTATTATTCATTTATCTCTATTTTATTTTTTTTCAGAAAACATGACTTGCTATTTCATGCGAAGGGGGCGATTTGCATGATATGCCAGACTTTTATTTTTGTGTACAAAGACAAGTAAGTAATGTATATTTATGTTGTCTGATGTTTTTGTCCAAAGACTGTAAAAGGCTAAAGACTCACCCATTATTATTTCTCTTAATCTCATAAAGCGAGCCCTAAGAGCGTTTTCTTCTGCTTCTTGTGCAAGACTTCCCATCACAATTACCACTATAGCAAAGACAACAGTTCTTATCGCTAGCTTAGAACTCATTCCTCTCCGTTATATAACCTTGTAAAGTCTTATTATGTTGTTTTAGTAATTTTTGTTTCTAAATACTGAAATCCCCGTGCTCAATCAGATTAAATCCGTCATTAGCCTCCCAGAGATAAATGTTACACTATTTATTCAGTACATCTGGTTTTATAGCCAATCATAAGCCTGTTTTGATTAAAAGGCATTGAAATATAATAGGAGTCAGTCGTCACATTGACTTTGTTTCAGATTAAAGAGGTAATTATCATGAGCTCTTGTACGAGCCACGTTCCAACACAAAACGACCTTAATGATACTTTACAGCCAACGCTTTTTATACCGACACTCTTTACAACAACAAAATTAATCAGGAATTACGGAGTGCATTACGAAAACCCGCCTTATCAAATATATTGAAAATTTCACCTCCAAAAAATGAAAGTTTTCAGATAAAAAAGTTCTGATATTTTTCATATTTCTGCTCGAAACATAGATTGTGGGCACTCGTTAGAACCGCCTCGTCGAGGCGGTTTTAACGAGTACCCAAAATCTATGTTTTTGAGCAGAAATAAGAAAATAATGTATACCCCTATAAACCCCAGTTTTATTATATAAAAGTTGGGTTTAAGGGGGTCAATATTATATAGGTATGTTTTCATGATAGAATCAGAAATGATGCAAGAACATCGTATTTAATACTTCGAGAATCAAATGGTTTGGATGCTTATTAGATTTGCCACGATTAGACGATTCAAATGGATATCTAAACATTTGCTCTATGGGGCAACAAGACCTTTCTTACATATCATTTTGTTCATTAAGGATTTTCTACAACACCAAATTTGTTTTAATCGCAAGCACCTTGCTCTCCTTGTAACGAGACTTCATTGTAATTCATGCAGGCAGCAAACACAGATCCAGACCAGTCGACACGTTTACACAGTCTGTTCTTTTATATATGTTGTGTATAAAAGTCTGACATTATGTAAGGTTAATAGATACACTAGAACACTTAACGGCCATTTTTTACATGGGTGCCAAATTTTGTGTCTTCCTGTTTGGGTTTTTGGTACCAGAACTCTTTCGAAAAGGGCTCTACTTTATACGGAAAGAACTGACCATCCAATTGTTTCCTTTAAGAGAAGTCCTCTTTTCTCTTTTCACATAACGAAAACACGCCTATATAGTTTTGACCCCCTTAAACCCCACTTTTATATAGTAAAACTGGGGTTTACAGGGGTATACAATATTTTTCTTATGTCTGCTCTAAAACATAGATTGTGGGTACTCGTTAGAACCGCCTCGCCATGTTTAAGCAGAAATATGAAAATATCAGAGTTTATTACCTGAAAATGTTTAGTTTTTGGAGGTAAAATTTTCTATATATTTGAATAGGAGTGTTTTCGTAATGAAAATGAAGGTGTATATATGCACCATAAACAAATGAAGCTGATCCGTAACAATTTAATGAGGACTGCAATTAGTTTATTGTGGTTTATTTATTGTGGTATAAAACGAATTTATCGGAATTGAAAAGAATGGATAAACTTTCAGGGTTGATAACTCTGTCAAAATTGGTCTTGTCACCTTTCTGAAAACTCTGAAATGTGGCCTACTTTAATAAGACAGAATGTGTTCCCCTGGTGAGCAAAGACAAAATTTGCTCCCCGTGGGAGCAGCCAATTCTCTCCAATTAGTATACAGAACTTCTCAGATAGGACTTCGTCTGCCGCAAAGCAAATAGGAGGTCATGAAAATTGTCTCCCTTGTAAACAATGCCGATAATTTACCATGTGTAAAAAGTCTTCTAAAGGCTAATATAGCTGATCCTGAACAACGATTAGCGCAATTAGTTTAGTATGAGTTATTTTATTTTGGTATAAAACTTATTTATAGCAATTAAATTAGAATTAAACATCATTCAAGATTCCACTGTATGGAATACTGGAAGTTAAGTGAAACGGAAACACCCGTATTCACGCACAAACTGAATATCAATGGCAATTGTAATAAAAGGAACTAATAAGGGCTACGATGATAAATGAGATGGGTTTTACCAACTCCAGAAAAAAGGGAAATTTTAACTTTTATAATAGGAAATAAGCTGAACTTGTTTTACATTTGTAAGAAGTGGTCGGTATGATTAAACATAATACATTGTATCATTACCGACGGTAGACAGAAAGAAATCAGAGTGTTCGTTTTCAAAGTACAAGGAACTTACTATTTTTTCATAGAGCTTCATACGAATTCTATTCAGTTTGGTGGATACGGCTATGAATATGGCTTTAGTGGACAGGATATGGTTGGCTTCTAAATTTTGTTTTGATTAAAAAAAAAAAAAAAAAAAAAAAAAGACACCATCGCCAACACCAGCATTTTCATGGACTTTTTGGTGGCTGAATGTAGCAACCCCAATATTCACGAAATTACACACAAACATGTTTGTCTTCAAAGTAAGACAATAAGTATTTATTATTTACCATTCACTGACCCCTTATATAAAATAACTACCCCTGTCCCTTTTTTGCACGAATCAGCATTCCTGACACAACTGGTTCCCTGTGTCTTTTATTGTTTTCCAGCTAGCTCGATTTATATTTCTAGTTCAGAAAATAAAAACGATTTTCTTCTGTATCTAACATTGTTTAAGAAGTTCTACATTAAAACTGCATTATGGTTGTCCCAAAAGAAACTCTATAAAGGTTGACCTTGAAGAAAAAGAACACAAAAAATGAAAGAGTAAAATCAGAGATAGTGCAGGTTATATTTTATTTCTTTTAGGATCATTGAGCCCATCCTGGTTATTTTGAAAATCGAATACCGCTTAAGCCGGCGCTTTTTTGCAATTTTGCAAATTAAGAGACTCAATCAAGCCGAGTCTCTGATTTTCGTGATTTGTGTGTTCTTTGTTTCCAAAGGCAATCGTTTTTGACTTTTATTTTATTGAGACTTTTCATAAAGCGTAAGGTAGTTTGCAGGATTGCATATGACCCTAGCCAACTTAAAACTACTCAATTCCCCAGGATAAGAGAACTGGCTTAGTGATCCTAAGAAAAATAAACATAAAAACCTTTACCTTTACGCCCATTAACTTGCAGACGTTCTAGTAATACTATCTTACAAAAACGCTCGGCGGGTACTCTAAGCTTTTAAGAAAGGTTACACTTAGCCGTCAATCTCATCAGTTTATTGCTCTTATATAATGCTCTCTATATTAATATGGTGGCATTTATTGTATTTTATTTTTTTTTCTGCTGGCCGGTTACCAATTTACACACAATTGATTTAAATCAAAACATAATTTAACAGAAACTAATTAAGATTAGGAAACTAATTACTAGAGCTCTTGCTTAGATACGCAATCTGTGTGCATGAACTGAATATTTTGTTTAATGACTTTGCCTATTGCAAACAATACATCAGAATAAATTTGATTTATATTTCCGTTTAACCCTTCCATCCCCGAGCTTCTTAAGTGAATTCTTCCATCCTTGAATTTGGACATTTCCACTGATGTGAATGGGGCTTTAGTTAAAAAAAGACATGACATGATGGCAAAGAATGTTTAAAATAATAATAATAATAATAATAATAAAAATAATAAAAAAAAAAAAAAAAAAAAAAAAAAAAAAAAAAAATACAAAACAAGTTACCTCAATTAAGAGTATACCCGCTAACTCTAATAAACTATATCAATAATTATCGAATGTATTTAGGATCGAATAAATAATATCAACACAATCGCATTGTCATTGTTTTATTACTAACAAGAATACATAAACTTTAATCAATTAGGCCGCCATCTAGGTTGCACCAAAATAGCTCAAGGAAACTAGCTACCCTCACGATTTAACAGGAAGTTTGCAAACATTCGCAAATGTCCTACATGCCCTTAATTGTTTATCAATGACGTTGACCCGACTTACGTGATGAGGCAGTTTAAGACCCAAAAATACTAAATAAGTTTTAGTTTTGTGTCCGTGTAGTTTGTTTACAGTGACTGTTAAGGATATTCTTGTTTTCTAACCTCAATTTTATATCAAATCAACTATCGATATATAAAGGCAATTACCTAGGTTAGGACACAATCAGGACATTCAGGATTCAAGATGCACCGACATAAGCAGATATAAGAAACAAACAATGCACATCGTTACAATTACAATTACCCGTATGCAAGTAAAGAAAAACTGCCGCATTAGAACGGTCAGTAAAAGCAATCGCTTGGAGTAGCCAGGGTGAGTTTTGCGAATTCTGATTTAAATGCAATCCCTAAAGACGACATAATAACAACATTAAGTGTTTTTACGGGAAGATATTTTCGGCCGCGACACAATACAAACAGCAGTGACTTGCAAAGAAATAAATGAAATTAAGCAGGAAAAGCCACAGTTGCAAAGCACGGATTTTCCGAGTTATTATAAAAAAGGACGATGAACAAACAATGACAATACACAACGACACAGTTGCAATAGTCGATGTACAAACGAGGATGAACTGCAACGGAAAAACCGACTCATCACGAAAACAGACCTATATAATTTTGACCCCCCTAAACCTCTCTTTTACATAGTAAAACTGGGGTTTGCAGGTGTATACATTATTTTTTTTTAATTTTTGCTCAAAAATATAGATTGTGGGTACTCGTTAGAACCGCCTTGGCAAGGAATCTATGTTTTGAGCAGAAATGTGAAAAAATATCAGAATTTTTATCTGAAACCTTTCAGTTTTTGGTGGTGAAATTTTCAATGTATTTGACAAGGCGTGTTTTTGTAATGGGGAACAACTGCAGAAACAACTACTGAAGGTGAGGAAACTTATGTTTTACATGATCGAAACCTCTACCTCAAGTATCGTGTTCGGTCTGAGAGGGTTCTCTGCCTAATCAGTTAAGCATTACAGTAGAACACAAATAATAACACAACTGCAAACAGTGTAATAAAATCAATGTCAAATTCATTCCAGAGCAAATGAAAACCAAATAATGGTCCACGATAAGCCCAGTTCCGTCTATGCCTTTGACCACTCTACCTATGTTTCTTGCTATTTAGTCAATGTTTATTCTAAAACACTAGCATGGCATGGGCTATGAAAACGTGAGCAGTAATTTGAAATTTCTAAAACGTTCATGCCTAGTTATTTCCAGTACTATCACAGTTTGTACAACACGCAAATGGCACACGAGTATGGATATACAGTAAAACTTTAAAGACTCAAACACCGATGACTCGTTTATCGCGGCTGATTCGAACTCGTTTTTGAGCCCTAATAAATTCTTCCGATAGCTAAAGAAAAAAAATATGAAGGGATACTTTAAGGGAAAATGTATTATAATCGTTATATTATGAAAATATTTGTTGGGTGTACTTATTAAAATGCATCATCGAGGCTATTCTAATGCGTATACTCAACAAACCATTGTTCACAGAAGATTAAAAAGACATTCCTAAACTATTCTCTTTTGCCTCCTGACCTGTCGCTATCACAAGCTCCCAGTGGCTCGAACTACCTATGTCTAGAACAAATGTTAATGGTCCCAGAGTTGAAATGAAATTCGACTGTACTGTTGTAAGCTGGTGGGGCAAATGTGTACATTAAAACATCGGTTAGCAGATTAGGCAGCCTTGAAATTGAACCTTTTTTAATATCCTCAATCCTACACCTTGCGTTAGTGCGACTGAGTGGAAATATACTAAAAAGAACATGGGTGGTAAAACACGAACCAGGTTGGAAGGTCGTGACATTTAATTTCTTAAAGTTCACACCTTAAACTGACGAGGTGGACTTGATCGATTCTTCCGCTATAAGACAAAATGTTAGTGGCATTAGAATGTATTTAACATTTAAGCTCATGTTATTAAACATTGACACAAAGCTGATGTTATTGACGCATTAAATTCAATTTCTTGCTATCCAGACAGTGTACTAAATATTGAGCGGATTAAAGATAAACTTTTCGCCATTTTGTACAAAGAAGGCAACATATTTGACTTCTTGTTCACATATTTGCACACCAATTCCCTTCTGAAAAAGGATCTACTCTAAAATGAAAAAATGTGTTAATGGGAGCAAATTTTTATCTTGCTGTTACATCCGTTTCAGAAGGAAGGCAAAGACGATTTTGACAGAATTGTGCCAGCTGAAAATGTATTGTAGCTGCTTAAACCTTTACTTGCCTTCAAATATGTAGGACAAGAAGAAAGAAATATGGTTGCTTTGAGATTGTACATCGTCGATTTCTATTGATGACTGGAACCTGTCTTGCTTGGTTTTGTCGCTTCATACAAGACAGGGCTTGTGGATGAGATTTAACTTATCATTATGTAAAATGATGACATCTAGATTTAACATAGATAGAGTAATGTATGCTGTACCAAAGCTTTCATTTGTTGAGTTAAAAAGTAGTCGTTTGTGTTTAAAGTATAGAAAATCCTCAGATTTCTGAGAAGCTTATGTAGTAATTTATTGCTCTAACCTTCCGACTGCTTCAAGTGTCCAAGTGTAACTAATTTTTGAAAGCGTCACTAAACGCAGGAAAATGACATAATATGAGCCGCAAGCAAAAGTGTGCCTGTGAGCATGCGTAAAGTGTGTGGATTCACATCATCCTGCCCATGCGCAAAGTCTCATCAGGGCGTTCTATAGAATCCATTGATTACTGTTTGCATAGAGCGAAGGCCATGATCAAACTGCTCATCCGCGCACTCTGATAGGACATTTTGCTGTTCATGCATGCCAGGTATGTATATTTTCGCTTGGTGTGGCTCGTTTATGATTATAAAGTAATAAACACGTTTGAGCAAGCATCTGACAAAACCAACTAAATAGCTTGTGCGCCAAACAAAGACTCAGATCAGACTGGGCATCCGCCCAGTCTGATCGGAGACTTCGCTTTCCCCATGAAGAAAGCTTGGGTCCTTAACTACCCACTGACCACACAGCAAAGACTCTGATCAGTCTGGGCGGATGCCCAGGCTGATCGGAGTCTTCGCTGGGCGCACATGCCATTTATTTTTCTTGCGCTTGCTCATATGTAAATAGTTTGTCCACTGACACATTAAAATTGATCATTTAGAGATGACCTAAATATCCCACTTTTACAAACTTTCTCAAATAGATGCGATGTTTATTGAAACCAATACATAGTTGCAGCTGGTATTGGTCTATTTAGATAGTGGGATATCTTTGATTCAGTGTTTGTTACACGTGCAAAGGTCAGCATGTACTGGCATCGGAAATTCAGTTTGGGTCTTATAGCAGTAGAGGAAAGGATAGTTGAGCTCCATGGATAAAATCTGAAGATGTCCAACTACCCTAAAGCCACTCTAAACAATTCCATTTTTTATTTCGAATGTTTCTTACCATAATCAGGAGACACTAATGACTGACAGTAAAGTTGTCTTCGAGGATTACGTTAACAAAGCATTCATCAGCACGTGACTCCGCACAATCTGGTAAAGGCCGTTGTTGTACATCAATATGCTTAACAGTTTTCAGTGACTCTTTAAGCTCATAGCAAAGACCAACATCAGACTGCCTAGACGTACAGGCTGATTTATTATCCGTTGTCCGCACATGTATTAATCATGGAGAGACTCATTTATTCAAGGCACCTAGACATATATTTTGGCATATTGTACATGTCTGAAGGTGAGTTTATACTGTAGAATACACAATTTCGTGAACAGGTAACTGTATGTGTTACCAAAATAACACTAAACAACAAGCAACACTCATATTATAGAACCATTGCTCTTGTGCGAAGATTTGTTCACCCGATATATTTAATGTTATCCGAGAGTAACTTTAACTGTCGCATCACGAAAACATACCTATATACATGTAATTTTGACCCCCTTAAACCCCACTTTTATATAATAAAACTTGGGTTTACAGGGGTATACATTATTTTTCTTATTTCTGCTCAAAAACATAGATTGTGGGTACTCGTGAGAACCGCCTCACCGAGACGGTTCTAACGAGTACCCACAATCTATGTTTTAAGCAGAAATTTGAAAAATATCAAGAGTTTTTTTACCTGTTTTTACCTGAAAATTCTCGGTTTTTGGAGGTGAAATTTTCTATATATTTGAATAGGCTTGTTTTCGTAATGAAGGGTAGATAACTCCTCATATTACCCTCGTACAAAGGCAACAACTATTTTATCATACCGATGTATAACAGAACCGTATGAAGAAACTTGGGATAGTGTATACTTATGTCTCATAACGAAAGTATCACTTTACCATGAATTGCTTACGATGACGTGATTCGAGGGTAAAATTGCAGAATATTACAGTGCATGTGGCATACTGTCGACCAAGAGAATTTTTCCACAGATGTATTTATTAAACTAATAAGGTAAAATGATATTTTGTTTCTCCCAGGTGGACTCAGCAAAACGTCAGCGTTTTGTTTTCCAGACACGTGTACGGTTAATGTTGGTAGATGTCTGGACAATATTTTATAGTTATACTTAAATAGGAAATGATATAAAATGTACATGGAACTATTTAAAGTGTTCTTGACCATGAATATAAATAATGCGTAAGATCAAGTAGTCCCAGCGGGCGTATGCCATTTATACAACGTCTTCACGTTGCATCGATGTTGATGCGATGCTGTATAAACGCCATGTGTCCGATTGGGTGATAGTGCACATGAAAACGACTTACTCAATCCGAAGATTGTGACCTCTTGGACGTCTATATAACCAAGTTTAAGCCCCTAAATAGGTTTGCTGTTGACAATTCCCAGTTGTATTTTTGTTGCAGCTCCTCTTCATTTGCGCGTGCTACGAACGATGAGTTATTGTTTGTGTTATCGTTTCATGTCATTAACTCTTTCAGCCCTCGTTCGAGTCACATGTGGGAAAGCCAAGTTCTGCTTACGGATGGCCAGGTGGTTTTTCCACGGGTTCTCCAGTTTTCGTCCACTTTTGATGAAAGATCGGCTCGATAGAAGTGAAATATTCTTTAAAGGGCAGTAAAACCCAAATAAGAAAAAAAAGACAACATCTTCCTCTTGTTACCATTGGTAGGCTGTATTCCGTGTTTGTGGCTCTTTCCGGACATTTTCATTACTGTTGTGGTTCTAACAAACCACTGGATAGAAAAATAATGAGAGGCGGTAATGAAAGTGTTTTGTTAAACTCACGTGTTTCAGTACCGAAACCTTATTTCCTCCTTTCGGTTAATGAATATCAACGTCTGTTTGGCGTTTTTCTTTTTACAAACCAGATAAACTGCCAGCGCTATGAAATACTATATAGTCATACAAAGAAAAATACATTATTTTATACTTCTGTAAATGTTTACCAGTTACAGGCCAAAGAAACTATAACTAAAAAGGAATTAAAACACTTTGAAGGGAGACACTATCCAGTCTATCATATAAGGACTGTATTTTCTCCCATAGGCAGAGAAGTTTTTCCTTATAGTGTAGACTCCATTACCAAAGGGGTTTATAGTGCAGGAAAGTTAACAGGAAGTTACGACTGATGTCCCCCTTGTTGATACTGGTGAAAATATACCAGGTGTATTCCAGGGCCCAGATGTTCAAAGCATCGTTAGCTTAACGAGCTCGTTAGTGGTCAAAACGCTTAGTGTTCTAGTAAGCAAAATATCTAACTCACACGTATTTTTGCTGAAAAAAAAAGTGAGTAGCTGCAAAAGCTACTCACATTTTTTTTCAGCAAAAATATTAGCGTATATGCCATATGTAATGATCAAGGTTTTAACGATACATTAAGTAACGGCATCGTTAGTTTTGAATAACTGGGCCCTACACGTTAAGATAGACGAACAAAAAAAAAAAAATCGAATGTATGGCTTCCAAGAATGATTCCTGAGAACAAGACGATCATGTCATAATAAACTTTATCTGCATTTCTTATTATATTTAAATGATAAACTGAGCAATGTTGAGAACGAGTAATGCTGAGAACAATAAACAATGAACATCCCAGATGATGTTGCCATAGAAATGAATGAGGATACGAGGATTAAGGAATTAAACATGATGCTGTACTATTCGCTGCAACAGCTGAGGAGTGTTACAAAACGCAAGAAATATATAAACTGAGACAGTGAATTGTACTATCAATGGTTGTATTCCATTATCAAGAGTTTTTATGTTATTAGTGGTAGTTTGCTTCGAGAGATGATCAGAAGTTTGCCACTTTGTATTTAAGTGGCGAGCATTATGCATTAGATGCAGAAACTATATGTGCCTAAACTAGCCTTTCCTATGAATCTTAAGAATGATGGCTGTTCTGTCGTGTGTTTGGTTTGAGTTGATATTTATCACTCTACTCATTGCATGTCATTTTTTCGATTGCTCTCCTTACTATGACAACAAAATCAGAAAAAAAAACTTGGGCTTACGCAAACTGTGCCAACTAGCCTGTGCCTCGCAGTTTATGCTCGCTGCAGGGTTTTTCGTGTTTTGTTATGTTTCTCGTATTGTTATCGTGTTTGATTGGTGGCGTTTGTCTGTGATTTCATCGTTGGGGGAAAGGGAGCTAGTTGTTTGTTTTCCGTAGGTTTGTGAAGTGTATGCTACATGTCGTATTGTGTTTATTATTCCTGTTAATGTCTTTAGCAGGCAATATGATTGTGGTCCTCTTAAGCGCTTTGAAATACAACTGTATAATACATTCCAATGTTCATGTGGGTGGATTACACATGCCGTAATTGGAGTCTTTGCGTCAGATTTTGACAAGCATACTTTGCATGTCTCAAACCAGATATTCTCATGGCACCTAACATGTGAATCTGGTGACAGGTGTTTAAATCTTGTCATTTCGCCAGCCCATAAGCAGCCCGTTTATGAAGAGTTACAATAAAAGCTCATCCGATTTTGTCAATGCCTTTGATTTTTGTCGGTAATACTATCTAGCAGAAAAATGGACAGATCTTCAACGTTCTAATATAAGGCCAGATTTGAGTCTGCTTCACTGCAATTGGTGTAAAAATACTATAAAGGGGTAGTAAAATGACTTACCGTTCTTCATCATAGTGAGATTTTTATTTTATTTATTTATTTATTATTATTATTATTAGGTGGTAGACCCCACTTTTATATTGTAAAACTGGGGTTTACAGGGGTATACAATATTTTCTTATTTCTGCTCAAAAACAGAGATTGTGGGTACTCGTTAGAACCCCCTTGACGAGGCGGTTCTAACGAGTACCCAGAATCTATGTTTTGAGCAGAAATATGAAAAAAATATCAGAGATTTTTATCTGAAAATTTTCAGTTTTTGCAGGTGCAATTGTCTATATACTTGATAGGCGTGTTTTCATACTGTTGGGAGTATTGTACACATGCAGATAACTTGGAAACGAGTACCTTTGAAACCAAGACTCATATGTTAACGGTGTTTCCAAGTGGAAACTATAGATATCTGGTTTCTAAACAGCAATTCCAAAATTGGGGTAGTGTATTTGCAGAGAATACATACTCAGTTCAGCCTGTGTACCCACGAAGTGTTTACTGATTACATTTTGCATTGGCGGACGCCAAAATATTCGTTGCATATAAAGAGAGATTGAACAGACAGCGCGATGGTTTCCTAAGACTTTTGCGACGATTCATTTAACGTAACCTTTCAACGAAGGAGTATTACTAAGCCGTTTAACCTTTCCATATAAAATGTTATTTTTGTCTTGGGAGCTTTGTTTTTGCAGTCATATAATCTAAAATATTTGAAAACGAAGTACATGTACTTTTGAGCATGTGCGCTTAGTGAAGATTCAGATCAGCCTGCGCATTTGCGCTGTCGCACGCACGAACTGTAACACATTGTAGACTAAATGAACTTCCCAACACTATATATTGGAAGATTCTAGTTTCGATTTTAGGTATGCCAGGCTATGTGATTTTGATATTTCCAGAGAAATAAATGGTTGAAGTATTTCCAAATAGTGGAGACCCAGATCAGAGACCGCGTTCAGCTGATCTTGGTATTCACTATTTGCTAATTACCCTTTTAGGTGTCTCCAGATTACAACGGGTTGCATAATGAGTCATTACGTCATAAAAATTACTTTAGGACTTTTGCGCCCAAAGAAGATTCAAATTAACCTTCGCATCTGTACAGTCTGATCGGATCCTTTGTTTGTCTGCAAAAAAATCTTTGCATCGTTGGCTATCCCATTACGAAAACATGCCTATTCAATTATACTGAAAAAATTACCACCAAAAATGAAAAAAAAAAAAAAAAAAAAAAAAAAAAATCAGATAAAAACTGATATTTTTCATAATTCTGCTCAAACGTAGATTGTGGGTGCTCGTTAGAACCACCTCGACGAGGCGGTTCTAACGAGTATCCACAATCTATGTTTTTGAGCAGAAATAAGAAAAATAATGTATACCCCTGTAAACCCCAGTTTTACTATACAAAAGTGGGGTTTAAGGGGCCAACATTTTATAGGTATGTTTTCGTGATGCAAAATGCGCACAATGAAGATTCTGATCAGACAGCGCAAATGCGCAGGCTGATCTGAATCTTCACTAAGCGCACATGCTCAAAAGTACATGTACTTCGTTTTCAAATATTTTAGATTATATGACTGCAAAAACAAAGCTCCCAAGACAAAAATAACATTTTATATGGAAAGGTTAACTGAACTGATATTTGCATAGCGGATATGTCTGAAGGTACGTTTTTCTGACGTTACTGCTGAATTATATGTTGTTTGCGTATCGTGAGTATATGAAAAATATCTCATTAATATCTAGACAAACCAAGACATTGCGATATTTATTAATATTGTAATATATCTCCACCTTCTGAAGCAATCCAGCTATGTATTGTCTTGGGAGAACAGAACTGAATATTAATTAAATTATATTAAATTTCTAATTAATAAAATGATCCCACAAAGAACGATACAGGCGTGGGAATGCATTATTGTTGTAATGTCTATGCACGGAAATACCATCTACACTTTGATATACCAAATTAATTTTACTATCATGTTCTATTTATCATATTCTTGTTTGTCTGTCTGATTCTACAGAGTGTCTTTTGCAAACAACTTGATGCGAGCGCTGCGTTCCGTAAAGAAAGCTCTTACGAACATTCGCGAACTGTTGCAACATTGCTTTCAAGTTGTGACCTTTTTCGTCGAAAGGTAGCGAGCATTCGCTAGCTGTACGTTTTGTGTCTTTTGGTGCAATCAAAATAGAGGAGCGCCATGCGAAACGTGTTTTCGTGCACATGTGGACAGTAAAGGCCAGATCAGCTCGCGCGTCCGCGCAGTCTGGTCAGGGCCTTCGCTGTCTGCTAGAGGCCTGTGCGAAAACATTTCGTTTTGTTTGTAACAAAAAATATGAAACTGTTTTCTACATTGATTTTATTTATTCGATTTTATACAAAATTGATGATCACTGGATATAATTTATTCGAACTGACATCAATTCTCGCCAAAGAGAATAACAGCTACTCTCTAACCGGAAGTTACATGAGACAGGATTACAATTAAGCGTTAAAAATACAAAACGGTTTGCAAAAAAAAAAAAAAAAAAAAAAAAAAACTTTCAAGACTTTTTCACTATACAGAATCTGCCCAAAATACACTTCCGTGCAATTTCGCCAAGATGGTAGACAGTTTGAAAAAAAAAAAAAAAAAAAAAAAAAGTGTGTAAGAACAGTGAAGTCTCCGACATCTAGTTTCTGCCATCTTAGAAAGCAAGTCGTATACGTTTTCTTCTAGCCGCGTCCACAGCTGTACCGAAATTTATTTAAAGTATTCGGACAGACAGATCTAAGTAAACAAAGAAAGTTTAGTTCAAACGCCACGAAGCGCGACAACGTCTAATCGGGATCTACACTGCATGCCATCGATTCAGCAGTTTTAGGATATCAACATGGAGTAAAATGGACATGTAAACATTTTAGAATATAGGGATCAAACATGGTTTTTCATGCATTAACATTCGCCAGATCCCATGGGAGGTGTTGAAAACCGAGGCCGAAACACCTCCCAAGGGACCTGGCGACTGTTAATGCGTTGAAAAACCATGTTCGATCGCTATTATTGCATAAAAACTTGAAACATTTGCTTTATTTCGCGTTATTTCTTGCACTACTTTGTTTCGCCTTTTCACCGATGTCTCGCGAACGCAATTTGCACGGACTATGCTCGTTCTAGGACCGAGCAGTACACATCTCGTAAAGGCAGCAAATCTGTGGCCCCGGTACGAGCATATTGAAAGTTATGCAGCCGTGCATTAACAGCGCGTGAATTGCTTTGTTAATACACGGCTTTTCGTCGGTAAATGCACGGCTCTTAATAACGTGCGGCACTGCTTTTTATGCAATAATAAGTATGTAAACGATATCCAATTTATGCCTAGCGTCCCATAAAAGGAACTCTTGCAAAAGCTACTCGCATTTTTTTTCAGCATAAAATATACCTGTTGATTAGATATTGTACCTTCTGAAACAGTAAACATTTGACCACTCATCACGAAAACATACCTATAAAATTTTGACCCCCTTAAACCCCACTTTTATATAGTAAAACTGGGGTTCACAGGCGTATACATTATTTGCCTTATTTCTGCTTAAAAACATAGATTGTGGGTACTCGTTAGAACCGCCTCGCCGAGGCGGTTCTAACGAGTACCCACAGTCTATGTTTTAAGCAGAAATATGAAAACAATCAGAATTTTTATCGGAAAACTTTCAATTTTTGGTGGTGAAATTTTCAATATATTTGAATAGGCGTGTTTGCGTAATGTAACGAGCTCGTTAAGCGAATGTTGCTTTGAACAACTAGGCCTTAGTTTGTTTGATTGTTTGCTAAGTACTGACGAAAGAAAAAAAATTATCAAAATAAATAATCTTTGTTATGTGTATGTATCAGAGTGGTGAATAAAATATGTTAAACCAAATAGAAAAAAGAAAAAGTACTGAAGATGACCAAGACGTCAGATAATGTACGTGAGTCTGCACAATTTCAATATACAGTCGATTTTCAATGGCTCGAACTTTTTTGGGACCATGGAAATTTGTTCTAGACATGGGTAATTCGAGCCACTGAGGGTTCATCATATTGCTTGGTCAGAAGGCAAAAGGGATAATTTAGGGTTGTAATTTCAATCTTCTATGAAGCAATAGTGTGTTGTGTGTACTCATTTGATTCGAGAGGCGATTAGAATAGCGAGGCGATTCTAATCAGTGCAAACAACATTCCATTATATAATCAGACATTGGTCCTAAAATATCCCTAAATATTTGTCTTTAGCTATAGGACGATTTTGCCTGGGATTCAAAAACTAGTTCGAATCAGCCACGGTAAACAAGCCATCTGTGTTCGAGTCAATGGAGCTTTACTATATTTGGAACGCAAATGTTAACATACACCAGGCAGCTCTATCATGATGCCAAATACTTTAAAGTTTCAAACCTAGTCGTCTGAGAAGAGTTCTTTGATTGTTATGTTTACCTTATGTTTCGAACACTGAGATATAGAAAGGCGTTTATTTGCTAGAAACCGCTTCTGTTCGACTTTAGGATCACATTATGTTTGCAACAGTTTAGACGTTTACATATCTTTTCTTGACCTATCCGTCTGGTAATGAAAGCATGCTAATTGCACGGCCACTTGTGATTTGTTTGTTCTTTTAGTTTTGTCTATTATTGTGTGATGTCTGGCAGCGTGCCAGGATATCTGCTGATATCTGCTGAAAACCCATTAGAACGTTGATTGTATGATGGCATTTTAGTTTAAAACGTAGAGCTGGTACCTGTGTAGATACGGGCTATTTTAAATAATTTGCATGCGCGTGATAAGGGTTAGAAAGAACTAATAGTACATGTATTACATTACTATTAAACTAGGAAATAATGGAATTCACAAGCAAAATAAATGAAAACATACCAATTTTAGTATGGTAGATATTTCTGGACTTATCTTCGCCAGTGACACAAAACATAGTATGAAAGATGCCAATGAATTAACTATTGACGTGAAGCGATTGGCAAACACCACATCCCCCGCCTATCGTGGTTACACAACCATCATAATCAAATTACGTTAAGAAGTGTATGTAATATATACCCCTTGTTATATATATATACTCGTACTACTCAAAGTTTGCTAAGGATCACATTTTATAATGTCTACTACTTTTAATAGATTGAAACGACATGAGAAATTAGATCATTTTTGGAAGCGTTATTCATTTAAGAATTCATTTTTAATAAAGTAATGGCCAAGTAAGTGTTCATTGATGCGTGAATATGGCGGATGGAACGTAAGGGTCGAAAATCAACATTTTTAGGATTGCTGGCGGAAATCAGAAAATCAGGAAAATTACTAGTCTGTGAGTTTTAGCTTAGTTAATAGCGTGTATGGTGCCCGTGGGCATTGATTACGGCCTGACACCGCCGTCGCATGCTACCGATAAGTCTACGGAGCTTATGCTGAGGAAGCTGGGCCCACTCCTCAATGAGAGCCTCTCTGAGCTCCCAGACAGTTGCTGGTTGGACCTTGCGAGAAGAAATGGCTTTCTGCAGCATATCCCATGCATGTTCTATGGGATTTAAATCAGGGGATCTCGCTGGCCAATCCAATCGCACAATTGCAGTTTGCTCAAGGTACCGGTTGATGATGCGGGCCCTATGTGCACGGGCATTATCATCCGTCAGAATGAAATCAGGACCTATAGCACCTGCATATGGGCGAACATGAACATCCAAAATTTTATTGACGTACCTCTCTGCCGTCAGTGTGCCGTTATCGATGACGTGCAGGTCCGTTTTCCCCTGAGCGCTAATTCCCGCCCACACCATAACTGAACCCCCGCCATAGCGATCATGCTCTGCAATACAAACTTCAGCAAAACTTTCATTTCGCATCCTCCAGACCCTAGCCCGCCTGTCAGTGAAGTCCACACAAAACCTGGACTCGTCAGTGAAAAGAATGGGGGTCCAGTCATTAAGGGCCCACGTAACATGATCTCGTGCCCATTCTAAACGCTCCAGAACATGGTGTCGTATCAAAGGGATGCGTATTGCAGGTCGTCGTGACCTCAAGCCAGCTTCATGCAACCGATTTCTAATGGTCTGCGTACTTAAATGAACACCGGTAGCGTTCTGCAATCGGTGACGTCAGTGTAGAGCGATAAATCGGTCTTGAGCTCGAGTTGTTGAGCGTTCACGACCTCCGGCGTGCTGATGCATTACGTTTCCAGTCAAATGGAATCGAGTCCACATTATTGAGACAACGCTCTGGGACACCCCAAGAACACGAGCAACCTCCCTCTGTGACAACCCAGCCTCAAGCATTCCAATGCCCCTATTCATCTCTTCTTCGCTTAGACGACGCCTAACTTGTCGGTCTGCCATACCTTACGTTAAATTCGATCAAAATTTGACGATAACACAAACAAAACCTTGTTTCAGGTACACATGTACATGAAGGCAAATGGCCATAAATCAACGATTTTCACGGGTAGGCCTCTTCCCATGCTTCTCGTGCAAAATGTACATGTCAAATCAATAACTGCATTACACGTTTATGAGGCCCGAACATCGATTTACCTTTAGTAGCAATTTGATTATATATGGTGATAATATGAACAAAATATCTGACGTCAAAAAAGTGATCCTTAGCAAACTTTGAGTGATATATATATATATATATATATATATATATATATATATATATATATATATATATATATATATATATATATATATATATATATATATATATATATTACATATATAGCCACAAAACAAGTAAAAGTGCCTAGAAATCTGTGAAAATTTAATTTCTTAACGCGTTTCACAACTATATATATATATATATATATATATATATATATATATATATATATATATATATATATATATATATACCAAAAGTTCAATGAAAACAATATTTTATCCTCTGTTAGTAAATGAAAAGGACCACGATGCGGACTTGTAATTATATCATAGAAAAATCTTCATTAAAACTCAACAATAAGGTTTTCCATGTTAAAGAAAATATCAATTGTAATATAAAAAATGTTTGTTTGTTTTAATTTACAATGGTTGTCGTGAAGACAGACAGACAGACAGACTTTTTATTTAGACGTAAACTGTTACAGTTTCTAGTCTATCAGCATGCACATATGACAATATCGTATGGTCACTATATATATATGGCTGACAACAAATAAATACAATGTTATTCGTAGATGATTCTGATGTAAGTATCGACTACAATTGCACGGTGAAAGTCCAAAATTCAAGAATCCTGAAATCTGGGTTTTCAAATCGTGAAAAGACAGTTTTCCCTATACTTTATATAGGGACAAAAACTCTTGAAATCCTGAAATCAGGAATAATCCTGAAAACTTTCACCATGCAGCTGCAAATGTAGATTGCGGAACATGATGTATAAAGACTAGATCATTTTTCTTACGCCTGGAGGTTGAACTCCATATTTACACAAACATGGCAATATGAAAACCAGCACTTTCATATAAATATTAACAATAAAGACAGATATCACGATGTCATAAGTGTACTTCGAAGTCTAAAAGACTCATATACATATTTTCCTAATTTCTGTAACACTCCTTGTTGTTTTGTTTGCATTAACAATGTAAATTTATAAACACTTGGTCTGTTATAATAATATGGACGAATATATTTCTGCCTCAAAATACTATAAACAGGACACACGAGTACAAAATGGTACTCGTCCTCAATATCAGACTTATTACAAAGAGTACATATGCGTTGTTCTCTATCAACCCTATTTTGAGAATATTTTCCCGTTTCAATACGTAATTGATGAGAAGATAATCTTAATCGGGATATAGCCACTCTCAGTTTGTTTGGTAAGATATTCAAATAAAGCTCATAATCGAAAGACAATTTGTAGTTTTTATAAAGTGTAAGGACTCTGTTGTTGGCGATATCGCTATACCAGCTTTGTTTAAAAACATCCAATACTCTTTGTTTAAACTGCAAATGAAATGTTTTTAGATCAAACGAGAATGGATTACTCCAAACAAAAGAAAACCCATACTTATCTAAAAGGGACTTAACGTTTTTGGCCCAGTTACATGCATTTGCACCAGTGCCACAGGCATCCACAAGTGAACTATATAGTTTGTTTACCAGAATATTATCAGTATTAATTATATGACACCAAAATTTAATAATGCGTGTATATCTTGTAACATATAAAGGATAACGTTCGAGCTCCCCATACACTCCTATATTACACGTTGAAGACTTTACTTTCAATAAATACTTACAAAATTTAAGATGAATTCTTTCGATTTCCTTACATTTTCCAAAACCCCATATCTCACAAGAGTAGCTAAGAATAGAGCCCACAAAGGCATCAAACAACTGACACATAACTTTAGGTTTAAAAGAATATCTTTTAGTATTGTGTAATAAACAGTTCATGGCTTTTAATCCTTTTCCCACCAATGTTTCTTGATTCAAAGCAAAATTTCCAGTATAATTAAAAACAGTACCTAAATAATTAAAATTACTAACAACTTCTAAAGTTCTACCATTATATGTCCATGATTCATCATTTAATAGCCCCCCGCGTTTCCTAAAAACTACAATTTTGGTTTTGTCAGTATTTACTTGTAGTCCCCATTTATGACAATACATTTCTAACAGGTCTAAACTTGTCTGCAAATCGTCCTTATCTTTCCCCAAAATTACCATGTCATCTGCAAATAACATCAATATAAAAGTAATATCATCAAATGTTAACCCACAATTTGATCCCCTTGTAAGAATAATTCCAAATCTTCTATAAATAATGAAAACAAAGCTGGTGAGATTACCCCCCCCCCCCCACCCCCCACCCCCCATACCCCCCCACCCCCTTGTTTTAAACCGACTGCGCATTCAAAGAAATCCGAATACGAATTATATCCCCTTACACAAGTTTTAACCTTATTGTACATATATTTAATAATCCGTAACATTTTACCGTTAAGACCTAATTTAAATAACTTGTACCATAAACCATTCAGATAAACACTGTCGAAGGCCTTTTTTTAAATCAATAAAGGCACAAAATAATCTCCCTTTCTCCTTTAAAACTTTTTGTATGATTGAATTTAAAACAAAATTTGCATCGGTTGCCGAACGACCCTTTCGAAAACCAAACTGCGAATCAGACAGGATATCATTGTTTTCAGCCCATTTTTTTATTCTGTTGTTTAAAACCCCTGTAAATATTTTTGAGAAGCAACTAACCAGAGTAATTCCCCTATAATTATTTACACCATTAGGATCGTTCTTTTTAAAAAGTGGAACCAAAATGCCCTCAGACCAACATCATATCGGACAGACGGGAAACAACAACAAATCAGGGGCCCATCAACAAGACCATTACCTCTCAGTAAGTTTCTTGTGTGACGTTTGTTTTGTCATTGCTCATACCTCCATCACGAAAATACGCCTATATAATATTGACCCCCTTAAACCCCACTTTTATATAGTAAAACTGGGTTTTACAGGGGTATACATGTACATTAATTTTGTTATTTCTGCTCAAAAACATAGATTGTAGGTACTCGGCGAGGCGGTTCTAACGAGTGCCCACAATCTATGTTTTGAGCTGAAATTTCAAAAATATCAGAATTTTTTATCTGAAAACTTTCATTTTTTGTTGGTGAAATTTTCAATATATTTAATAGGCATGTTTTCGTTATGATCAGTCCTTCTTAGAATGCCTCTGGAAGGCTACGCTTCGTGATTGTGGCATTTTCTGGACATTTTTTACCTTTGATTGAAAAGAAAACGTCCTGTCTAGTCCTATGACAAAGCATTGTACAATTGACATATGCATATTAACATTAATCGCGAAATAATGTTACACGTCGGGATTCAGGTCACGTTGACGCACACAGAAGCGTGTTTCACATGCGTCACCGAATCCAAAGCCAATGGAAAGTACGTCTCCTACAGGCACTCGGACACAAGAACCAAATATATAAAACACCTAGGGACTGCCAAATTTACGAAGCACAGCCTTCAATGTTAGCAGCATTACACAGATTTCTACGATGCTGTTTGGCATCTAACTGATTTTTCAGGGCTTTGTGTAGGCTTCATCCTTGCATACACGGAATTGGACCAAAATGCGTGCAGAATTATACTTATTGTGTAGTTCTCTGCCACCTCAGAACATACAGATTGGACAACAAACAGAATGTGTCCGAAATTTAACAAGCTGAGCTCCAAATGACTTCAAATGTACACAAAGCATTATCAGGCAAGGAAAATATTTGAAGTTTCTGAATTTTTATAATTTTTACAGATTAGACGAGACAATAATTTTCACTGCGTAAATCAGCAACATTAGAAATAAATAGAACTGTGCTGTACTCAAATGTGAGTTGGTACAGTTGTAAACCTGTGACTTATACAAAAAAGTTACCATAAATAAATTTTACAGAGGCTCGAACTGGGATAGGTGTGTGGGTGTACGACTAAATGTGCTCATATAGGACAGAGTTACTGCTACTACCGTAGTCTCTCTAAATCGGAGCTATTCTAGTTATATTGTACCGTAACATATCAGCTTCGGGCTTTACGCAGATGTCTTATTTAACCAGGAAAACTTGCAGCCTTACCGTGTTATATGAACTGCCCAACTCAGCAACCAACTGTTATTCATATATCCTGCAAGCATACAGTTTTGTTTTTTTTGCTGACAATAGTAACAGATAGTAACAGACTGGCCCCAGCGCTTTTGATGTTGCTGTTTTAACCCTATTTAAAATGAGTTTTAAAGACAAGTCATAATATATGTAAAAGGGAATATTCTTAAAAAACAAAGAAGAAATACTATTTTATAGGATTATGAATTAAGGCTTCCCACTGGAGCCAGTCTACAGTATGAATTATTCAACTTGTTTCTTTTTTGAATTAATTTTAATTTTACGCTTAGCATTCTGGATAAAAATGTCAACAGAAGACATTTTGAAATATTGTTTTCTTATTTTTCCAGAAAATAGGTTTTGACATTTCATGCAAATTCTCTCCAATGGAGACAATTTTCATAAACTGTCAAATCCTGGTTTCTGGGAAAAATAAAACAAATATCAATAATTCATCGTCTGCTGAAAGCCCAGAGAGAAGTGCAGATTTCGGAAACCAAAGGAAAAACATGGGGATTGGGAATGAGGGTAACAGTAAATCATGGAACCATTAGCGTGACATGTATATATGTGCTCCTGAACCATGAGATCAATGAATAAAAATTTTATGACCACCGTGGTCATTCGATGTCCTTTGTGTTTTTCTGGTCCTCATAATAAACGAAATTTGGGTTTTCTGATAATACTCTTTGTATGGAAGAAATACATTTTGTATTCCCGAATTTGAATTCGGTTTCCTTTGGGTACTTTTTCATTCATGCTTTGATAGCTTGATTAGCATTGGCATCTCATGCGATAAAACAAATAATTGTATCGGTTGGTGAGGTTTAGGTCCATATTTTCCCAACAAATCATTCCATTAAAAATAGCTGAAGAAAGTAAGCTGGAGCGTATGCAACTGTAAATAATATGAGCCGGGACACAGCATTTCCTACAAAATTATATGTGCGCCCAGTTAAGACTCAGATCAGACTGCGCATCCGCGCAGTCTGATCTGAGTCTTAACTGTCCGCTTATGTGCAGACTGATCGTGGTCTTCGTTGAGCGCACATGTTATCTTGTAGAAAATGATTTGAACTGGCTCATATAAATATGGGGGTGCACAGGAGCGGCCACAATCATGGCACACAGCCTTACAAAGGCACCAAATAAGGTTAGAATGACATGGAATGAAACCACAGAACAGCCGTCTAACCACAAGAGAGCGATTGACCTAAAGAAAATGGAACTGCCTTTGAATGTAAGTAAAAATAAAAAAAAAAAAAGTAGCGGTTTAATACTAAACATTTATTTTCTTGTCCGCTCCCGTAAGTTACCAAATTCATCCAAACTTAACATAATTGTAAAATTTGAAAAATACATCAATTTTGCTAACTGTTTATGTCTCTTAAAGGGCAAAGCAAGGTTGATGAGAAGTATATCCAAGCAGAAATATTTTTTGAAAAAAAAAAAAAAAAAAAAAAAAAAAAATTGTGTTATTTGTGGGTGGGTTATTTGTGGGTACTCATCGGAAGCACCTCATATGGGCCGTCAAGCGAAAACATGCCTTCGAACATATAACAAAATGGGCAGATTTATATCTTCCGGGCCCTTGTTCTCTTTTTACACATTATGTAGTACCCAATGTCTCTGTTAGCGTATAGTGAATGCCCTGAATAGACTGCGCTGCCGTGCAATCTTATCTGGCCTTCACTGTTAGCGCTTAATCCCAAGGCACATTTTTGCTTGGTGGGCTCATATGTTTTCGCAGAGAAAGTTGAAAATATATGTATCCGAAAATCCCGCTTATCTAGACCTACGTAGACCATGGTACAGCTATTGCATACATTAGACATCCTGGGCCCAGTTGTACAAAGCGTCGTTAGCTTAACGAGCTTGTTAAGGGTCATTTCGTTAACTGTTTTAGCAGATTCAATATACAATATTCTGATATTTTTTGCTGAAAAAATGTGAGTAGCTTTTGCACTGCAAAAGCTTCTCACATTTTTTCAGCAAAAAATTTCAGCATATTTGCGTATCACTCAATTTAAATTTTAACGAATCGTCGTTAGCTTTGAACAACTGGGCCCAGTACTTCAAAGCCTAGAACACCGATGGCTCGTTTATCGTGGCTCATTTAAACTCGTTGAATCCCTAGAAATTCTTCCGATAGCTCAAGAAAACAGTTATTTAAGATATTTAGGGATTTTGTTTCTTATTTTGTCAGGAATGTGTATGCTGAGTGTATTCAATAGGACAAATTCACCCTAACCTAATCGTATAGGATATTTAAGAGATTCCAAAAATATCTCCATTTGCTTCCTGACTAGGCGCTACGATTAACCTTCAGTGAATCGAACTGCCCATGTCGAGAACAAATTTCCATTGTCCAAAGATGTTTAAGATATTGAAGTTCGACTGTATCTATGCAGTATACCACATTGTTAGAAAGAGCAAAACCAGCTTCAGTATAATTAAAAAAAATACAAAAGATACTGAAAGTTCGCTTAATAATGTCTAGCTCAGCATACCCATATTTAGCCATAAATTATATGGGAACATAGGATCTATCTATCTATCTATCTATCTATCTATCTATCTATCTATCTATGGAAATAGGTTTTACCGTCATCAAATATCTATCGATATATTATATATATTTAAATTCAAAATCAAATTCTAAAGATGCTTTTAAATCCAGAAATGGAGAGAGAGAGAGAGAGAGAGAGAGAGAGAGAGAGAGAGAGGGAGCGAGGGAGAGAGTGACTTTTTTTTTTTTTTTTTTTTTTTTTTTTTTTTTGAAACTTCACATCAATCGAAACAGCCAAAGAACATACAGTTCCAAAATTAACCCATTTATGCTTGACGGTCCATAAATGAGACATTGGCAAACCGTCTAGACCCGGATCAGACGCCGCAGAACGCGGCGTCTGATCAGGGTCTAGACTGTTTGCATTAAATACAGGGATTTTTATGAAACATGGTAATCTGCGGCGTCTGTTCTAGGTCTACACTGTCTACAAATGCCCCTTTTATGGGACGTCAGACATAAAAAGGTTTATTAAATTCTAGGTTGAGTAACGCCTAACTGTATCACTACATAGAGACTCTAACACCGTTTGAAGTTTTATTATATTTTTTTACACATACATATTTAGAATGTCTAATACACAAGACATATAAGTGTTCTTATCTTCGCCTCGGCTCGACAATGATCACAATACGAGTTCTAACAGGTACACACAATCTATTTTTATAGCAGAAATAAGAAAATAATGTATACCCGTGCAAACCCCATTTTTCCTATATGAAGTGGGTTTGAGGGGTTCAAAATTACATAGACATGTTTTCGTGATGGGTCTTTTGTGTAAACAAAGTCCATACAGGTTATTTTCAAAATTCATACGAGGGCGTGTCAATAAATAAACAGCCTATCCCATTTCCGATGGACCGAGACGGTCACGATTTTCCTGCTTTGTTTCAATATATGTTTTATACATGGGTACAAAATTGCACACGTATCGAGTCATTCTTTAATAAGATATTGAATGTCAAACATGGATAGTGATGCAAAGGCATGCTTTTCATCTAAAGTTGAGTACCGTACTGTAATTCGGTACTTGTATTTAAAAGGTAAAACAGGCAAGGAAATACAAGGCTAGTTAGCCGATGTTTATGGGTCTTCTGCACCATCTTATGCTCAGGTTAAATTCTGGATGGGGGAATTCAAACGCGGTAGAATGTCTTTAGAAGATGAAGCCAGGTCTGGACGCCCACTGGATGCCACCGACGAAGAAATGTGTAAGAAAGTTCGGGATCTGGTATATTCTGATAGGCGAATTTAGGTGGAAGAAATAGCGCAGGCATTAGGCATTTCACATGGTAGCGTTTCAACAATCTTACATGATCGTTTAGGTATGCGCAAGCTAACAGCCCGCTGGGTCCACAAATCCCTTAGCGATGCGCAAATGGCAACCACAGCATTAGTATGCAGCGCCTTGTTGAAGCGTTTTAGGTCAAAAGATTTGCGTCTGGTGACTGTAGATGAGACTTGGGTTCATTATTATGAGCCAGAGAATAAAACTCAGGAGTCGTCAGTGGATAGGGCCTGGGTCCCCGAAGCCAAAGAAGTTTAAGACGCAACCATCTGCTGGCAAGGTGATGGCCACAGTATTTTGGGACGCAAAAGGCGTTATTATGTTGAACTTTTTACCCAAGAGAAGTACAATAACTGGAGTGTACTATGAAAACTTGTTAGACCAGCTGAGAACCGCCATCCGTGAAAAACGCCGAGGTAAACTCTCTAAAGGTGTTTTGCTGCAACAGGACAACGGGAGAGTCCACACTTGCAAAGTTGCAATGGATGCTGTAGAGCGAAACGGGTATGAATTAATACCACATCCTGCCTATTCGCCTGACCTAGCTCCTAGTGACTTCTTCCTATTCCCAAACTTGAAAATGGATATCCGTGGACTTCATTTCCGGTCTGATGAAGAATTCGTGACAGCAGTTGAGGAGTGGGTCAATGGAAAGGACCCTGACTTTTTCAGTTCTGGGCTGATGGCACTTGAACACCATTGGTCTAAGTGCATCATACTATAGGGCAATTACATCGAAAAAGAAGAGGTGGATCTCAACCGGAAATAAGTTAGACTGGTTACTTAATGACTCACCCTCGTATGAGGGGCATTGATTATGCCTCATTGGCCTAAAGCTCGGGGCAAAAAGTAGCTAGTCTTTTCGAGAAGACTTGTTTTTTCAGCTATTTTTAATTTTGTTAGTGAGATCAGTGCTTTTAAGGGCCATTCCTTTTATAATCTATTGATATGGGCTCAGTTATTCAAAACTAACGATGTCGTTAGTTAACGTAGCTTTGAAACTTTGATCATTAAATATAGCATATACGCTAATATTTTTGATGAAAAAATGTGAGTAGCTTTTGCATTAAAAAGCTACTCACATTTTTTTTTCAGCAAAAATATTAGATATTGTATCTACTAGAACAGTTAACATTTTGACCACTAACGAGCTCGTTAAGCTAACGATGCTTTGAACAACTGGGCCATGGACACGTAGGTCTTTTATATACACCTGGGAGAGAACAAGTCAGAGACAAAAGCCCTGAGTGACACCAGAAAGCACCGATAGTTTGTTTGATAGAACCCTGTTTAATATTACTAATAAAGAATATTTATCCGAAAGTGTAAAGATCCAATCAAGTATAAAACTACGACTTTTGCAATATTCAAAACCATATAAAGAAAGATACCGAGGACATGTCACAATCAAGAAATTAGCCTTACCGAGGCGCAAAGGGAGAAGAGATTGGGATTGAGAGTGATAACAAAAAAAAAAAAAAAAAAAAACAAAAAAAAAAAACACAAAAAAAAAAAAACAAAAAAAAACAAATACAAAAAAAAAAAAAACGTCATATATGAATCCACTGGCGCACGAACGGAGAGGAATTGCAACAAAAGAAGCGCATTCGAACGCTCAGTAGAAAAAAAACAACACTTTAGGTGGTTAGACCAGTGCGAAACTTCGCCTTTAGGCCACGAATTTATTTTAACGAGCAATCTAAGAGAAACGTTTACTAAAATTAAAAAATATTCGATCAATATATTTCTCTATTTGTATATCTTACCTCTACAGGACAGGTGTCAATGTCCACACAAGAAAAGTACACCACCTGCAATTCCGTAGGTTCAAACTGAGAGAAATAAACGTGACTGATTGATCGGTTGATTAAAACAAAAATGGGATGGATGGGTCATATATGATGCTCCACGAAAGTATATGTTGCGGGTACTTCTAACGAGTACTCACAACCCATGTTTTCGTGGAAAAACCGTCATATATGAACCCACTGGCGCACGAACGAAGAGGAATTGCAACAGAAGAAGCGCATTCGAACGCTCAGTAGAAAAAAGAAATACTTTAGGTGGTTAAACCAGTGCGAAACTTCGCTTTTAGGCCACGAATTTATTTTAACTTGAGCAATCTAAGAGAAACGTTTACTAAAATTTAAAAATATTCGATCAATATATTTCTCTATTTGTATATCTTACCTCTACAGAACAGGTGTCAATGTCCACACAAGAAAAGTACACCACCTGCAATTCCGTAGGTTCAAACTTAGAGAAATAAACGTGACTGATTGATCGGTTGATTAAAACAAAAATGGGATGGATGGGTCATATATGATGCTCCACGAAAGTATATGTTGCGGGTACTTCTAACGAGTACTCACAACTCATGTTTTCGTCGAGTAGTAAGAACAATATTTACCTGATACCAAGTCTTATCTAGCGCTGTGTGCAGCCTGATTAGGCGTCCGTGGTTCAACACGTGACTTTCTTTAGCTCTGGCTGGCAGTGTTTGAGTTGACTGCTTCTAGCTGTGCAGCCTGATTGGGCGTCCGTGATTCAACAAGTGACTTTCTTTAGCTCTGGTTGGCAGTGTTTGAGTTGACTGCTTCTAGCTGTGCAGCCTGATTGGGAGTCCGTGGTTCAACAAGTGACTTTCTTTAGCTCTGGCTGGTAGTGTTTGAGTCGACTGCTTCTAGCTTTCATCCTTGTTTCTTATAACTATTGAAAAGAATTTGATTTGCACGTTCGTTCTTAGCTGTGATATTTCAGTCCCTACAAAATTCTTCCAATAGCTCAAGAAAACAAAAAAAAAATAATGATTTTTTCTTATTTTATCATGGAATTGTATGTTGAAAGTACTCATTAGAATCGCCTGATCGAGGCGATTCTAATGAGTACACTCAACATACAATCGTTTTGTAGAAAATCGAAAAAGATTTCCTTAAATTATCGCTATTTGCTTCCTGAACTGGTGCCATGATTAATCCTCATGGCTCGAAGTACCCATGTCTCGAACAAATTACCATGGTACCAAATATGTTCGAGCCATTGAGGTTCGACTGTATATGGTCAGAAACCCTAAATGAAGTTCCTTTTCAGAAGTTGGCTCAGTATATGTCGACTTACAGAGAATGTCCAGGTCAGACTACGGATGCGCATGCTGATGTGGACTTCCGCTGTTCATATGTTACATAATAGCACATTCCCCATGTTGTGCATGAATTATGTATTCCTCATCACTTTTGCTAAAACATTGAAAATTCCGCATTACGGCCGTGTGAGCCAATTGTCCTCAGTGTCCTACTAAACCTTTCAATAGAGGGTCGATGCCTCATAGCTCAAGATAAGATGCTTTTTTTTTTCAATAAAAACTATTAATTAGTTATTTATTTCTCCACGAAAGTATATGTTGCGGGTACTTCTACCGAGTACTCACAACTCATGTTTTCGTCCAGTAGTAAGAAAAATATTTACCTGATACCAACTCTTATCTAGCGCTGTGTGCAGCCTGATTAGGCGTCCATGGTTCAACAAGTGACTTTCTTTAACTCTGGCTGGCAGTGTTTGAGTTGACTGCTTCTAGCTGTGCAGCCTGATTGGGAGTCCGTGGTTCAACAAGTGACTTTCTTTAGCTCTGGCTGGCAGTGTTTGAGTTGACTGCTTCTAGCTGTGCAGCCTGATTGGGAGTCCGTGGTTCAACAAGTGACTTTCGTTAGCTCTGGCTGGCAGTGTTTGAGTCGACTGCTTCTAGCTTTCATCCTTGTTTCTTCATAACTATTGAAAAGAATTTGATTTGCACGTTCATTCTTAGCTGTGATATTTCAGGACGTTAGAATATTCTGGCCCAGTTGTTCAAAGCTAACGACGTCGTTAGTTAACGATTCGTTAAAATTTACATCGAGTGATATGAAATGTGCTGAAATTTTTTGCTGAAAAAATGTGAGTAGCTTTTGCAAAAGCAACTCACATTTTTTCAGCAAAAAATATCAGAATATTGTATACTGAATCTGCTAAAATAGTTAACGAAATGACCCTTAACGAGCTCGTTAAGCTAACGATGCTTTGAACAACTGGGCCTCTTTAAATTGTTACGACAAAGGGGGAAGTTCTGATACCCATAGCGAAAACACACTTATACAAATATATTCAGAGTTTTACAAACAAAAAATTGAAAACTTTCAGATGAAAAAGTCTGATATTTTTTTTTATTTCTGCTCAAAACATAGATTGTGTGTACTCGCTAGAACCGTCTCACCAAGGCGGAAGATCAGTAAAACCAAACTAACTCTAATAATTTGCATCAAACAGATGCGCTTTTTATAAGGTTTATAGGTGTTAGGTAGGTAGTTATTTGGTCCAAAAAGAAGTGCGCTGCATGCAATACACGTGGAGATATAAGGACTGGAAATGGGTCTGTAGACGTCGTCCGATGAACAAAGAGATAGAAAAAGACAAAAGGTGACCTTCGCCGATTGGACTGAAACTCGTGCTAAGAGATACTTTAGGACCATACATGCAATTAATGATATTGATCAGAAAAATCGGACTATCCGTTAATACGTTATTAGGGGTCAAACATTGTCAACTTTCAACGCCTAGAACTCGAAAACTCCAATCGGTGAAGGTCGGATTTGACACAAATAAGCAGTCCAAAGTTGGTGAGGAGTATCCAATATTTTGACTCTGACTAACTAAATTATTTGTCTTCGATTTGACAGAAACTTGGAACGTTTGTAGCCCTTATCCATACGAAAATCCTGCAAAATATGGTAGCGGCCAATAGAAAGACAAGTGCAATATGGGCCGCCAAACATTTCATAAATAAATAGTTAGTCTCCTATTGCAGGCAAAGGAAAGCACCGACGGTTCTGCCAATACATGCGCATGCGCAGATCATTAATGCCTACATACATGAAGGCTAGTCAAGGGAATCGGGGTAAGGCGTCCTGATGAAAATGGGTCATCAATTTTACATTGCACCCTATTGAAATTAGGGCGGGAAATCGGGAAATCCGTAATAACTCTATTAGTTCGCATCAAACAGGTGCGTTTTTTATAAGGTTTATAGATGTTAGGAAGGTACATATTTGGGACAAACAAGAGTGGACTGCATGCAATACACATGGAGATATAAGGACTGCAAACGGGTCTTACAATTAATGATATTTTTTCAGAAAAATCGGATTATCCGTTAATAAGTTATTAGGGGCCAAGCCTTGGTAAATGCCAACTTTCAACGCCTAAAACTTGAAAACGAGGCTCTCAGAATTTTGAACAGATGGCCTCAGTGACTCATGACCCCAGGCCTTTCATCTGGCAGAGGTTTCATTCCGATCGGTGAAGGTCGGACCTGACTCAAATAAGCAGTACAAAGTTGGTGAGGAATATCCAATATTTTCATTCTTTATAACTCACTTATTTTCCGTTCGGTGTGGCTGAAATTTGGAACGTTTTTAGCCCTAATCTCTACCAACAAGCCTGCAAAATACGGTAGCGGTCAATAGAAAAGCACGTGGAAAACTATATTATTCAGAAAATGGGTCATCAATTTCACATTGCATCCTATGGAAATTAGGGCGGTAATTCGGTAAAACCATTAAAACTCTATTAATTCGCATCAAACAGGTGCGCTTTTTATAAGGGTTATAGATGTAAGAAAAGTACATATTTGGGCCCAATAGGAGTGTGCTGCATGCATTACACGTAGAGATATGTGCTGGAAATGGGTCTGTAGACGTCTTCTGATGAACAAAAAGATTAAAAAAGACAAAAGGTGACCTTCACCGATTGGATTGAAAATGGCGCCAAGAGATACTTTAGGACTCTACTTACAATTAACTATATTATTCAGAAAAATCGGACTTTCCGTTAATAAATTTTTAGGGGTCAAACAATGGTAAATGTCAACTTTCAACGCCCAGAACTCGAAAACGAGGCTCTCAGAATTTTTGAGGAGTTGCCCCAGTGACTCATGGCCTCAGGCCTTTCATCTGGCACAGGTTTCATTCCAATCGGTGAAGGTAGGATTTGACTTAAATAAGCAGTCCAAAGTTGGTGAGGAATATCCAATACTTTTGACTTAATTACTCACTTATTTGTAGTCCGATTTGGCTGAATTTGGAATACTTGTAGCCCTTATCCATACCAACAAGCCTGCAAAATATGGTAGCGGTCAATAGAAAAGCACGTGCAATATGGGCAGCCAAACATGTCATAAATAAATCGTTTTTCGCCTATAGCAGGCAAAGGAAAGCACCGACGGTGCTGCAAATACAAGCGCATGCGCAGAATATTAATGCCTACATACATAAAGTCTATTCAAGGGAATCGGGGCAAGGCGTCATAATGAAAACGGGTCATCAATTTTACATTGCACACTATGCAAATCAGGGCGGAAAATCGGTAAAACCGTAATAAACATAATTATTTGCATCAAACAGGTGCGCTTTTTATAAGGTTTATAGGTGTTAGGAAGGTACATATTTGGCCCATATAGGAGTGCGCTGCATGCAATACACTTGGAGATGTAAGGGCTCGAAATGGGTCTGTAGACGTCGTCTGATGAACAAAGAGATTGAAAAAGACAAAAGGTGACCTTCATCGACTGGATTGAAAGTGGTGCCAAGAGATACTTTAAAACCATATTTACAATTAAAGATATTTCTCAGAAAATTCGGACTATCCGTTAATAAGTTATGAGGGGTCAAACATTGGTAAATATCAACTTTCAATGCCCAGAACTCGAAAACGAGGCTCTCAGAATTTTCAAGCAGTTGCCCCAGTGTCTCATGGCTGCAGGCCTTTCATCTGGCATAGGTTTCATTCCAATCGGCGAAGGTCGGATTTGACTCAAATAAGCAGTACAAAGTTGGTGAGGAATATCCAATATTTAGACACTTAATAGCTGACTTATTTGTCCTTCGATTTAGCAGAAATTTGGAAAGTTTGTAGCCCTTATCCTGACCAACAAGACTGCAAAATATGGTAGCGGCCAATGGATAAGCACATAAAATATGGGTCGCCAAACATTTCATAAATAAATCGTTTTTCGCCTATAGCAGGCAAAGGAAAGCACCGACGGTGCTGCAAATACATGCGTCTACGCTGATCATTAATGCCTATATTCTTTAAGGCTAGTCAAGGGAATCGGGCCAAGGCGTCCTGATGAAAACGGCTCATCAATTTTACATTGCACCCTATGCAAATTAGGGCGAGAAATCGGTAAAACCGTAATAACTTTATTAATTCGCACCAAACAGGTGCGCTTTTTATATGGTTGATAGGGGTTAGGAAGGCACATATTTGGGCCAAAAAATGAGTGCGTTGCATGCAATACACGTGGAGATATAAGGTCTGGAAATGGGTCTGTAGACGTCGTCTGATGAACTAAGAGATTAAAAAAGACAAATGTGACCTTCACCGATCGGATTTAAAATGGTGCCAAGAGATACTTTAGGACCATACTTACAATTAATGATATTTTTCAGAAAAATCGGACTATCCGTTAATAAGTTATTAGGTGTCAAACATTGGTGAATATCAACTTTCAACGCACAGAACTCGAAAACGAGGCTCTCAGGATTTTCGAGCAGTTGCCCCAGTGACTCATGTCCCCAGGCCTTTCATCTGGCACAGGTTTCATTCCAATCGGTGAAGGCCGGATTTGACACAAATAAGCAGTCCAAAGTTGGTGAGGAATCTCCAATATTTTGACTCTTGATAACTCACTTATTCGTCGTCCGATTTGACGGAACTTTGGAACATTTGTTGCCCATATTTATACCAACAAGCCTACAAAATATGTAGCGGTCAATAGTAAAGCCCGTGCTAAATGGGCCGCCAAGTATTTCATAAATAAATCGTTTTTCGACTATAGCAGGCAAAGGAAAGCACCGACTGTGCTGCAAAGCGCATGCGCATATCAAAAATGTGTACATAAATAAAGGCTAGTCAAGGAATCGGGGGAAGGCGTCCTGATGAAAAGGGCTCATCAATTTAAAATTGCACCCTAAGCAAATTAGGGCGGAAAATCGGTAAAACCGTAATAACTCTATTAATTCCGTCAAGTAGGTGCTGTTTTTATAAGGTATAAAGGTCTTAGGAATGTACATATTTGGGCCAAATAAGAGTGAGCTTCATGCAACACACGTGGAGATATAAGGGCTGGAAATGGGTATGTAGACGTCGTCGATGAACAAAGAGATTGAAAAAGACAAAAGGTGACCTTCACCGATTGGATTGAAAATGGTGCCAAGAGATACTTTAGGACCATACTTACAATTAATGATATTTTTACAGAAAATCGGACTACCCGTTATTAAGGTATAAGGAGTCAAACACTGGTAAATATCAAATTTCAACGCCCTGAACTCACAAAAGAGGCTCTAAGAATTTTCAAGCAATTGCCCAGTGACTCATGGACCCAGGCCTTTCATCTCGCACAGGTTTCATTCCAATCGGTGAAGGTCGGATTTGCCTCAAATAAGCAGTCCAAAGTTGGTGAGGAATATTCAATATTTTGACTCTCTAACTCACTAATTTGTCGTCCGGTTTGGCTGACATGTAGAACGTTTGTAGCCCTTATCCATACAAACAAGCCTGCAAAATATGGTAGCGGTCAATAGAAAAGCACGTGCAATATGGGCAGCCAAACATTTCATAAATAAATCGATTTTCACCTATATCAGGCAAAGGAAAGCACCGACGGTGCTGCAAATACATGCGCATGTCATCAATTTTACATTGAACCCTATGGAAATTAGGGCGGAAAATCGGTAAAACCGTAATAAATCTATTTATTCCAATCAAACAGGTGCGCTTTTTATAAGGTTTGTATGTTTTAGGGAGGTACGAATTTAGGCCACATAGGAGTGCGCTGCATGCAATACACGTGGAGATATAAGAGCTGGAAATGGGTCTGGAGATGTCATCTGATGAACAGAGATTGAAAAAGAGAAAAGATTACCTTCACCGATTGGATTGAAAATGGTGCCAAGAGATACTTTAGGACCATACTTACAAGTAATGATTTTATTTTCAGAAAAATCGGACTATCCGTTAATAAGTTATTAGGATTCAAACATTGGTAAATATCAACTTTCAACTCACAGAACTTGAAAACAAGGCTCTCAGAATTTTCGAGCAGTTGCCCCAGTGACTCATGGCCCCAGGCCTTCCATCTGCCACAGGATTCATTCTAATCGGTGAAGGTTGGATTTTACTCAAAAATAAGCAGTCCAAAAATGGTGAGGAATATCCAATATTTTGACTCTTAATAACTCGCTTTTTTGTCGTCTGATTCTGCTGAAATTTGGGATGTTTGTAGCCTATATCCATACCAACAATCCTGGTGAAAACGGGTCATCAATTTTACATTGCACCCTATGGAAATTAGGTAAATCCATAATAACTCTATTAACTCGCATCAAACAGGTGCGCTTTTTATAAGGTTTATAGGTGCTAGGAAGGTATATATTTGTGCCTAATAAGAGTGCGCAGCAAGCAGTACATGTTTAGATATAAGGGCTGAAAATGGGTCTGTAGACATCGTCTGATGGACAAAGAGATTGAAAAAGACAAAAGGTGATCTTCACCAACTGGATTGAAAATGGTGCCAAGAGATACTTTAGGACCATGTTTACAATCAATGATATTTTTCAGAGTATCAGACTATCCGTTAATAAGTTTAGGGGTCAAATATTGGTAAATATCAACTTTCAACGCCCAGAACTCGAAAACGAGGCTCTCAGAATTTTCGACCAGTTGCCCCAGTGACTCATGGCCCCAGGCCTTTCATCTGGCACAGGTTTCATTCCAATAGGTGAAGGTCGCATTTGACTCAAATAAGCTGTCCAAAGTTGGTGAGGAATATCCAATACTTCGACTCTTAATAAGTCACTTATTTGTCGTCCGATTCTACTGAAATGTGGAACGTTTGTAGCCCATATGCATAGTAGTAGTCAATAGAAAAGCACGTGCAATATGGGCCGCCAAAAATTTCATAAATAAATCGTTTTTCGCCTATAGCATGCAAATGAAAGCACCGACGGTGCTGCAAATACATGCGCATGCGCAGATCATTAATGCTTACATACATAAAGACTAGTCAAGGGAATCGGGGCAAGGCGTATTGGTGAAAACGGGTCATCAATTTTACATCGCACCCTTTTGAAATTAGGGAAATCGGTGAAACCGTAATATCTCTATGAATTGCGCTTTTATAACGTTTATAGGTGTTAGGGAGGTACATATTTGTGCCAAATAGGAGCGCTCTGCATGCAGTACTCATGGAGATATAAGGGCTGAAAATAGGTCTGTAGACGTCGTCTGATGAACAAAGAGATTGAAAAAGACATAAGGTGACCTTCACCGATTGGATTGAAAATGGTGCCAAGAGATACTATAGGACCATACTTTCAATTAATTATACTTTTCAGAAAAATCGGACTGTTCGTTAATAAGTTATTAGGGGTCAAACATTGGTAAATATCAACTTTCAACGCCCAGAACTGGAATTCGATTGGATTGAAAATGATGCCAAGAGATAATTTAGGACCATACTTAATAAATGATATTTTTCAGACAAATCGCACTATCCGTTAATAAGTTATTAGGGGTCAAACATTGGGTAAATATCAACTTTCAACGCCCAAAACTCGAAAACGAGGCTCTCAGAATTTTCGACCAGTTGCCCCAGTGACTCATGGCCCCAGACTTTATCTGGTTCAGGTTTTATTCGAATCGGTGAAGGTCGGATTTGACTCAAATAAACAGCTCAAAGTTTCTGAAGAATATACAATAATTTGACTATTAATAACTCACTTATTTGTCGTCCGATTTGGCTGAAATTGGGAACGTTTGTAGCCCTTATCCTTACCAATAAGCCAGCAAAATATGGTAGCGGTCAAAAGAAAAGTACGTGGAATATGGGCAGCCAAACATTTCATAAATAAATCGTTTTTTGCCTACAGCAGGCAAAAGAAAGCACCGACGGTGCTGCTAATACATGCGCATGCGCAGATCATTAATGCCTACAGACGTAAAGACTATTCAAGGGAATTGGAGAAGGCGTCCTGGTGAAAACGGGTCATCAATTTTACATTGCACCCTATGGTAATTAGGGCGGGAAATGGTAAAATAATAACTCTAATTATTCGCATCAAACAGGTACGCTTTTTATAAGGTTTATAGGTGATAGAAAGGTACGTATTTGTGCCAAATAGGAGTGCGCTGCATGCAGTACATATGAAGATATAAGGGCTGAAAATGGGTCTGTAGACGTCATCTGATGAACAAAGAGATTGAAAAAGATAAAAGGTGACCTTCACCGATTGGATTGAAAATGATGCCAAGAGATACTTTAGGACCATTCTTACAATTAATGATATTTTTCAGAAAAAATCGGACTGTCCGTTAATAAGTTATTAGGGGTCAAACATTGGTAAATGTCAACTTTCAACGCCCAGAACTCGAAAACGCGGCTCTCAGAATTTTCGTCCAGTTGCCCAGTGACTCATGGCCCCAGGCCTTTCATCTGGCACAGGTTTCATTCCAATAGGTGAAGGTCGCATTTGACTCAAATAAGCAGACCAAGGTTGGTGATGAATATCCAATATTTTGACTCTTAATAACTCACTTATTTGTCGTCCAATTTGACTGAAATTTGGAACGTTTGTAGCCCTTATCCATACCAACAAGCCTGCAAAATATGGTAGCGGTCAATAGAAAAGCACGTGCAATATGGGCCGCCAAACATTTCATAAATAAATCGTTTTTCGCCTATAGCAGGCAAAGAAAAGCACCGACGGTGCTGCAAATACATGCGCATGCGCAGATTGTTAATGCCTACATATATAAAGACTAGTCAAGGGAATCGGTGCAAGGCGTCTAGGTGAAAACGGGCCATCAATTTTTGCAATTGCACACTACGGACATAAGGGCGCGAAATCGGTAAAACCATAATAACTCTATCAATCCGCAACAAACAGGTGCGCTTTTTATAAGGTTTATAGGTGTTAGGAAGGTACATATTTGTGCCAAATAGGAGTGCGCTGCATGCAGTACATGTGGAGATATAAGGGCTGAAAATGGGTCTGTAGAGGTCGTCTTATGGTCAAAGAGATTGAAAAAGACTAAAGGTGACCTTCACCGATTGGATTGAAAATGGTGCCAAGAGATACTTTAGGACCATACTTACAATTAATGATATTTTTCAGAAAAATCGGACTGTCCGTTAATAAGTTATTAGGGGTCAAACATTGGTAAATATCAACTTTCAACGCCCAGAACTCGAAAACGAGGCTCTCAGAATTTTCGTCCAGTTGCCCCAGTGACTCATGGCCCCAGGCCTTTCATCTGGCACAGGTTTCATTCCAATCAGTGAAGGTCGCATTTGAATCAAATAAGCAGTCCAAAGTTGGTGAGGAATATCCAATATTTTTGACTCTTAATAACTAAGTTTTTTGTCGCCCGATTTGGCTGAAATTTGGAACGTCTGTAGCGCTAATCCATACCAACAAGCTTGCAAAATATGGTAGCGGGCAATGGAAAAGCACGTGCAATATGAGCCGCCAAACATTTCATAAATAAATCGTTTTTCGCCTATAGCAGGCAAAGGAAAGCACCGACGGTGCTGCAAATACATGCGCATGCGCAGATCATTAATGCCTACATATATAAAGACCAGTCAAGGTAATCGGGGCAAGGTGTCCTGGTGAAAACGGCCCATCAATTTTACATTGCACCCTATGGAAATTAGGGCGCGAAATCGGTAAAACCGTAATAACTCTATCAATCCGCAACAAACAGGTGCGAATTTTATAATGTTTATAGGTGTTAGGAAGGTACATTTTGCGCAAAATAAGAGTGCGCTGCATGCAGTACATGTGGAGATATAAGGGCTGAAAATGGGTCTGTAGAAGTCGTCTGATGAACAAAGAGATTGAAAAAAGACTAAAGGAGACCTTCACCGATTGGATTGAAAATGGTGCCAAGAGATACTTTCGGACCATACTTACAATTAAAGATATTTTTTGGAAAAATCGGACTGTCCCTTAATAAGTTATTAGGGTTCAAACATTGGTAAATATCAACTTTCAACGCCCAGAACTCGAAAACGAGACTCAGAATTTTCGTCCAGTGGCCCCAGTTACTTGTGGCCCCAGGCCTTTCATCTGGCACAGGTTTCATTCCAATAGGTGAAGGTCGCATTTGACTCAAATAAGCTGTCCAAAATTGGTGAGGAATATCCAATATTTTGACTCTTAATAACTCACTTATTTGTCGTTCGATTTGGCTGATATTTAGAACGTTTATAGCGGTATTTATACCAACAACCCCTTCAAAATATGATAGCGGTCAATAGAATAGCACGTGCAATATGGGCCGCCAAACATTTCATAGATAAATCGTTTTTCGCCTATAGCAGGCAAAGGAAAGCACCGACAGTGCTGCAAATACATGCACATGCGCAGATCATTAATGCCTACATACATAAAGACTAGTCAAGGGAATCGGAGCAAGGTGTTCTGGTGAAAACGGGCCATCAGTTTTACATTGCACGCAATGGAAATTAGGGCGCGAAATCGGTAAAACCGTAATAACTCTATCAATCCGCAACAAACAGGTGCGCTTTTTACAAGGTTTATAGTTGTTAGGAAGGTACATATTTTTGCCAAATAGGAGTGCGCTGCATGCAGCACATGTGGAGATATAAGGGCTGAAAATGGGTCTGTAGACGTCGTCTGATGAACAAAGAGATTGAAAAAGACTAAAGATGACCTTCAACGATTGGATTGAAAATGGTGCCAAGAGATACTTTAGGACCATACTTACAATTAATGATATTTTTCAGAAAAATCGGACTGTCCGTTAATAAGTTATTAGGGGTCAAACATTGGTAAATACCAACTTTCAACGCCCAGAACTCGAAAACGAGGCTCTCAGAATTTTCGTCCAGTTGCCCCAGTGACTCATGGCCCCAGGCGTTTCATTTGGCACAGGTTTCATTCCAATCGGTGAAGGTCGCATTTGACCAAATAAGCAGTCCAAAGTTGGTGACGAATATCCAATACTTTGACTCTTAATAACTCACTTATTTGTCGTCCGATTTGGCTGAAGTTTGGAACGTTTGTAGCCCATACCATACCAACAAGCCTGCAAAATATGATAGCGGTCAATAGAAAAGCACGTGCAGTATGGGCCGCCAAACATTTCATAAATAAATAGTTTTTCGCCTGTAGAAGGCAAAGGAAAGCACCGACGGTGCTGCAAATACAAGCACGTGCGCAGATCATTAATGCCTACATATATAAAGACTAATCAAGGGAATCGGGGCAAGGCGTCCTGGTGAAAACGGGACATCAATTTTACATTGCACCCTATGGAAATTAGGGCGCGAAATCGATAAAACCGTAATAACTCTATCAATCCGCAACAAACAGGTGCGCTTTTTATAAGGTTTATAGGTGTTAGGAAGGTACATATTTGTGCCAAATAGGAGTACGTTGCATGCAGTACATGTGGAGATATAAGGGCTGAAAATGGGTCTGTAGACGTCGTCTGATGAACAAAGAGATTGAAAAAGACTAAAGGTGACCTTCACCGATTGGATTGAAAATGGTGCCAAGAGATACTTTAGGACCATACTTACAATTAATGATATTTTTCAGAAAAATCGGACTGTCCGTTAATAAGTTATTAGGGGTCAAACATTGGTAAATATCAACTTTCAACGCCCAGAACTCGAAAACGAGGCTCTCAGAATTTTCGTCCAGTTGCCCCAGTGACTCATGGCCCCAGGCCTTTCATCTGGCACAGGTTTCATTCCAATCGGTGAAGGTCGCATTTGACTCAAATAAGCAGTCCAAAGTTGGTGAGGAATATCCAATATTTTGACTCTTAATAACTCACATTTTTGTCGTCCGATTTGGCTAAAATTTGGAACGTTTGTAGCCCTTATCCACACTAACAAGCGTGCAAAATATGGTAGCGGTCAATAGAAAAGCACGTGCAATATGGGCCGCCAAACATTTCATAAATAAATCGTTTTTCGCCTATAGCAGGCAAACAAAAGCACCGACGGTGCTGCAAATATATGCGCATGCGCAGATCATTAATGCCTACATATATAAAGACTAGTCAATGGAATCGGGGCAAGGCGTCCTGGTGGAAACGGGCCATCTATTTTACATTCCACACTATGGAAATTAGGGCGCGAAATCGGTAAAACCGTAATAACTCTATGAATCGCAACAAACAGGTGCGCTTTTAATAAGGTTTATAGGCGTTAGGAAGGTACATATTTGTGCCAAATAGGAGTGCGCTGCATGCAGTACATGTGGAGATATAAGGGCTGAAAATGGGTCTGTAGACGTCGTCTGATGAACAAAGAGATTGAAAAAAAAAAAAAAGGGCGACCTTCAGCGATTGGATTGAAAATGGAGCCAAGAGATACTTTAGGACCATACTTACAATTAATGATATTTTTCAGAAAAATCGGACTGTCCGTTAATAAGTTATTAGGGGTCAAACATTGGTAAATATCAACTTTCAACGCCCAGAACTCGAAAACGAGGCTCTCAGAATTTTTGTCCAGTTGCCCCAGTGACTCATGGCCCCAGGCCTTTCATCTGGCACAGGTTTCATTCCAATCGGTGAACGTCGCATTTGACTCAAATAAGCAGTCCAAAGTTGGTGAGGAATATCCAATATTTTGACTCTTAATAACTCACTGATTTGTCGTCCGATTTGGCTAAAATTTAGAACGTTTGTAGCCCTTATCCATACCAATAAGCCTGCAAAATATGGTAGCGGTCAATAGAAAAGCACGTGCAATATGGGCCGCCAAACATTTCAAAAATAAATAGTTTTTCGCCTATAGCAGGCAAACAAAAGCACCGACGGTGCTGCAAATACATGCGCATGCGAAGACCATTAATGCCTACATATATAAAGACTAGTAAAGGGAATCGCGGCAAGGCGTCCTGGTGAAAACGGGCCATCAATTTTACATTGCACCCTACGGAAATTAGGGCACGAAATCGGTAAAACCGTAATAACTCTATCAATCCGCAACAAACAGGTGCGCTTTTTATAAGGTTTATAGGTGTTTAGAAGGTACATATTTGTGCTAAATAGAGTACGCTGCATGCAGTACATGTGGAGATATAAGGGCTGAAAATGGGTCTGTAGACGTCGTCTGATGAACAAAGAGATTGAAAAAGACTAAAGGTGACCTTCACCGATTGGATTGAAAATGGTGCCAAGAGATACTTTAGGACCATACTTACAATTAATGATATTTTTCAGAAAAATCGGACTGTCCGTTAATAAGTTATTAGGAGTCAAACATTGGTAAATATCAACTTTCAACGCCCATAATTCGAAAACGAGGCTCTCAGAATTTTCGTCCAGTTGCCCCAGTGACTCATGGCCCCATGCCTTTCATCTGGCACAGGTTTCATTCCAATCGGTGAAGGTCGCATTTGACTCAAATAAGCAGTCCAAAGTTGGTGAGGAATATCCAATATTTTGACTCTTAATAAGTCACTTATTTGTCGTCCGATTTAGCTAAAATTTGGAGCGTTTGTAGCCCATATTTATACCAACAAGCCTGCAAAATATGGTAGCGGTCAATAAAAAAGCACGTGCAATATGGGCCGCCAAACATTTCATAAATAAATCGTTTTTCGCCTATAGCAGGCAAAGGAAAGCACCGACGGTGCTGCAAATACATGCGCATGCGCAGATCGTTTATGCCTACATATATAAAGACTAGTCAAGGGAATCGGGGCAAGGCGTCCTGGTGAAAACGGGCCATCAATTTTACATTGCACCCTATGGAAATAAGGGTGCGAAATCGGTAAAAGCGTAAGAACACTATCAATCCGCAATAAACAGGTGCGCTTTTTATAAGGTTTATAGTTGTTAGGAATGTACATATTTGTGCCAAATAGGAGTGCGCTGCATGCAGTACATGTGGAGATATAAGGGCTGATAATGGGTCTGTAGACGTCGTCTGATGAACAAAGAGATTGAAAAAGACTAAAGGTGACCTTCACCGATTGGATTGAAATTGGTACCAAGAGATACTTTAGGACCATACTTACAATTAATGAAATTTTTTTAGAAAAATCGGACTGTCCGTTAATAAGTTATTAGGGGTCAAACATTGGTAAATATCAACTTTCAACGCCCAGAACTCGAAAACGAGGCTCTCAGAATTTTCGTCCAGTTGCCCCAGTGACTCATGGCCCCAGGCCTTTCATCTGGCAAAGGTTTCATTCCAATCGGTGAAGGTCGCATTTGACTCAAATAAGCAGTCCAAAGTTTTTGAGGAATATCCAATATTTTGACTCTTCATAACTCACTTATTTGTCGTCCGATTTGGCTGAAATTTGGAACTTTTGTAGCCCTTATCCATATCAACAAGCTTGCAAAATATGGTAGGGGCCGATAGAAAAGCACGTGCAATAGGGGCCGCCAAGTATTTCATAAATAAATCGTTTTTCGCCTATAGCAGGCAAAGGAAAGCACCGACGGTGCTGCAAATACATGCGCATGCGCAGATCATTAATGCCTACATACATAAAGATTAGTCAAGGGAATAGGGGCAAGGCGTCCTGGTGAAAACGGGCCATCAATTTTACATTGCTCCCTATGGAAATTAGGGCGCGAAATGCAGTACATGTGGAGATATAAGGGCTGAAAATGGGTCTGTAGACGTCGTCTGATGAACAAAGAGATTGAAAAAGACTAAAGGTGACCTTCACCGATTGGATTGGAACGTTTGTAGCCCTTATCCATACCAACAAGCCTGCATAATAAAGTAGCGGTCAATAGAAAAGCACGAGCAAGATGGGCCGCCAAACATTTCATAAATAAATCGTTTTTCGCCTATAGCAGGCAAAGGAAAGCACCGACGGTGCTGCAAATACATGCGCATGCGCAGATTATTAATGCCTACATATATAAAGACTAGTCAAGGGAATCGGGGCAAGGCGTCCTGGTGAAAACGGGACATCAATTTTACATTGCACCCTATGGAAATTAGGGCGCGAAATCGGTAAAACCGTAATAACTCTATCAATCCGCAACAAACAGGTGTGCTTTTTATAAGGTTTATAGGTGTTATGAGGGTACATATTTGTGCCAAATAGGAGTGCGCTGCATGCAGTACATGTGGAGACATAAGCGCTGAAAATGGGTCTGTAGACGTCGTCTGATGGACAAAGAGATTGAAAAGACTAAAGGTGACCTTCACCGATTGTATTGAAAATGGTGCCAAGAGATACTTTAGGACCATACTTACAATTAATGATATTTTTCAGAAAAATCGGACTGTCCGTTAATAAGTTATTAGGGGTCAAACATTGGTAAATATCAACTTTCAACGCCCAGAACTCGAAAACGAGGCTCTCAGAATTTTCGTCCAGTTGCCCCAGTGACTCATGGCCCCAGGCCTTTCATCTGGCACAGGTTTCATTCCAATCGGTGAAGGTCGCATTTGACTCAAATAAGCAGTCCAAAGTTTGTGGGAAATATCCAATATTTTGACTCTTAATAACTCACTTATTTGGCGTCTGATTTGGCTGAAATTTGGAACGTTTGTAGCTCTCATCCATTCCAACAAGCCTGCATAATATAGTAGCGGTCGATAGAAAAGCACCTGCAATATGGGCCGCCAAACTTTTCATACATAAATAGTTTTTCGCCTATAGCAGGCAAAGGAAATCACCGACGGTGCTGCAAATACATGCGCATGCACAGATCATTAATGCCTACATACATAAAGACTAGACAAGGGAATCGGGGCAGAGCGTCTTGGTGAAAACGGCCATCAATTTTACATTGCACCCTATGGAAATTAGGGCGCCAAATCGGTAAAACCGTAATAACTCTATCAATCCGCAACAAACAGGTGCGCTTTTTAAAAGGTTTATAGGTGTTATGAAGGTACATATTTGTGCCAAATAGGAGTGCGCTGCATGCAGTACATGTGGAGATATAAGGGCTGAAAATGGGTCTGTAGACGTCGTCTGATGAACAAAGAGATTGAAAAAGACTAAAGGTGACCTTCACCGATTGGATTGAAAATGGTGCCAAGAGATACTTTAGGACCATACTTACAATTAATGATATTTTTCAGAACAATCGGACTGTCCGTTAATAAGTTATTAGGGGTCAAACATTGGTAAATATCAACTTTCAACGCCCAGAACTCGAAAACGAGGCTCTCAGAATTTTCGTCCAGTTGCCCCAGTGACTCATGGCCCCAGGCCTTTCATCTGGCACAGGTTTCATTCCAATCGGTGAAGTCGCATTTGACTCAAATAAGCAGTCCAAAGTTGGTGAGGAATATCCAATATTTTGACTCTTAATAACTCACTTATTTGTCGTCCGATTTGGCAGAAATTTGAACGTTTGTAGCCCTCATCCATACCAACAAGCCTGCAAAATATGGTAGCGGTCAATAGAAAAGCACGTGCAATACGGGCCGCCAAACATTTCATAAATAAATCGTTTTTCGCCTATAGCAGGCGAAGGAAAGCACCGACGGTGCTGCAAATACATACGCATGCGCAGATCATTAATGCCTACATATATAAAGAATAGACAAGGGTATCGGGGCAAGGAGTCCTGGTGAAAACGGGCCATCAATTTTACATTGCACCCTTTCGAAATTAGGGCGCGAAATCGGCAAAACCGTAACAACTCTATCAATCCGCAACAAAGAGGTGCGACTTTTATAAAGTTTATAGGTGTTAGGAAGGTACATATTTGTGCTAAATAGGAGTGCGCTGCATGCAGTACATGTGGAGATATAAGGGCTGAAAATGGGTCTGTAGACGTCGTCTGATGAACAAAGAGATTGAAAAAGACTAAAGGTGACCTTCACCGATTGGATTGAAAATGGTGACAAGAGATACTTTAGGACCATACTTACAATTAATGATATTTTTCAGAAAAATCGGACTGTCCGTTAATAAGTTATTAGGGGTCAAACATTGGTAAATATCAACTTTCAATGCCCAGAACTCGACAACGAGGCTCTCAGAATTTTCGTCCAGTTGCCCCAGTGACTCATGGCCCCATGCCTTTCATCTGGCACAGGTTTCATTCCAATCGGTGAAGGTCGCATTTGACTCAAATAAGCAGTCCAAAGTTGGTGAGAAATATCCAATAATTTGACTCTTAATAACTCACTTTTTTGTCGTCCGATTTAACTGAAATTTGGAACGTTTGTAGCCCTTATCCATATCAACAAGCCTGCAAAATATGGTAGCGGTCAATAGAAAGCACGTGCAATATGGGCCGCCAAACATTTCATAAATAAATCGTTTTTCGCCTATAGCAGGCAAAGGAAAGCACCGACGGTGCTGCAAATACATACGCATGCGCAGATAATTAATGCCTACATATATAAAGACTAGACAAGGGTATCGGGGCAAGGCGTCCTGGTGAAAACGGGCCATCAATTTTACATTGCACCCTATGGAAATTAGGGAGCGAAATCGGTAAAACCGTAATAACTCTATCAATCCGCAACAAACAGGTGCGCTTTTTATAAGGTTTATAGGTGTTAGGAAGGTACATATTTGTGCCAAATAGGAGTGCGCTGCATGCAGTACATGTGGAGATATAAGGGCTGAAAATGGGTCTGTAGACGTCGTCTGATGAACAAAGAGATTGAAAAAGACTAAAGGTGAGCTTCACCGATTGGATTGAAAATGATGCCAAGAGATACTTTAGGACCATACTTACAATTAATGATATTTTTCAGAAAAATCGGACTGTCCGTTAATAAGTTATTAGGGGTCAAACATTGGTAAATATCAACTTTCAACGCCCAGAACTCGAAAACGAGGCTCTCAGAATTTTCGTCCAGTTGCCCCAGTGACTCAGGGCTCCAGGCCTTTCATCTGGCACAGGTTTCATTCCAATCGGTGAAGGTCGCATTTGACTCAAATAAGCAGTCCAAAGTTCGTGAGGAATATCCAATATTTTGACTCTTAATAACTCACTTATCTGTCGTTCGATTTGGCTGAAATTTGGACGGTTTGTAGCCCTTATCCATACAAACAAGCCTGGAAAACATGGTATCGGTCAAAAGGTAAGCACGTGCAATATGGGCCGCCAAACATTTCATAAATAAATCGTTTTTCGCCTATAGCAGGCGAAAGGAAAGCACCGACGGTGCTGTAAATACATGCGCATGCGCAGATCATTAATGCCTACATATATAAAGACTATTCAAGGGAATCGGGGCAAGGTGTCCTGGTGAAAACGGGCCATCAATTTTACATTGCACACTAACTAAATTAGGGCGCGAAATCGGTAAAACCGTAATAAGTCTATCAATCCGCAACAAACAGGTGCCCTTTTTTTAAGGTTTATAGGTGTTAGGAAGGTACATATTTGTGTCTAATAGGAGTGCGCTGCATGCAGTACATGTGGAGATATAAGGGCTGAAAATGGGTCTGTAGACGTCGTCTAATGAACAAAGAGATTGAAAAAGACTAAAGGTGACCTTCACCGATTGGATTGAAAATGGTGCCAAGAGATACTTTAGGACCATACTTACAATTAATGATATTTTTCAGAAAAATCGGACTGTCCGTTAATAAGTTATTAGGGGTCAAACATTGGTAAATATCAACTTTCAACGCCCAGAACTCGAAAACGAGGCTCTCAGAATTTTCGGCCAGTTGCCCCAGTGACTCATGGCCCCAGGCCTATCATCTGGCACAGGTTTCATTCCAATCGGTGAAGTCGCATTTGACTGAAATAAGCAGTCCAAAGTTGGTGAGGAATATCCAATATTTGGCTCTTAATGTTTGTAGCCCTTATCCATACCAACAAGCCTGCAAAATATGGTTGCGGTCAATAGAAAAGCACGTGCAATATGGGCCGCGAAACATTTCATAAATAAATCGTTTTTCGCCTATAGCAGGCAAAGGAAAGCACCGACTGTGCTGCAAATACATGCGCATGCGCAGATCATTAATGCCTACATATATAAAGACTAGTCAAGGGAATCGGGGCAAGGCGTCCTGGTGAAAACGGGCCATCAATTTTACATTGCACCCTATGGAAATTAGGGCGCGAAATCGGTAAAACCGTAATAACTCTATCAATCCGCAACAAACAGGTGCGCTTTTTATAAGGTTTATAGGTGTTAGAAAGGTACATATTTGTGCCAAATATGAGTGCGCTGCATGCAGTACATGCGGAGATATAAGGGCTGAAAATGGGTCTGTAGACGTCGTCTGATGAACAAAGAGATTGAAAAAGACTAAAGGTGACCTTCACCGATTGGATTGAAAATGGTGCCAAGAGATACTTTAGGACCATACTTACAATTAATGATATTTTTCAGAAAAATCGGACTGTCCGTTAATAAGTTATTTTGGGTCAAACATTGGTAAATATCAACTTTCAACGCCCAGAACTCGAAAACGAGGCTCTCAGAATTTTCGTCCAGTTGCCCCAGTGACTCATGGCCCCAGGCCTTTCATCTGGCACAGGTTTCATTCCAATCGGTGAAGGTCGCATTTGAATCAAATAAGCAGTCCAAAGTTGGTGAGGAATATCCAATATTTTGACTCTTAATAACTCACTTATTTGTCGTCCGATATGGCTGAAATTTAGATCTTTTGTAGCCCTTATCCATACCAACAAGCCTGCAAAATATGGTAGCGGTAAATAGAAAAACACGTGCAATATGGGCCGCCAAACATTACATAAATAAATCGTTTTTCGCCTATAGCAGGCAAAGGAAAGCACCGACGGTGCTGCAAATACATGCGCATGCGCAGATCATTAACGCCTACATATATAAAGACTAGTCAAGGGAATCGGGGCAAGGCGTCCTGGTGAAAACGGGCCATCAATTTTACATTGCAGCCTATGGAAATTAGAGCGCGAAATCGGTAAAACCTTAATAACTCTATCAATCCGCAACAAACAGGTGCGCTTTTTATAAGGTTTATAGGTGTTAGGAAGGTACATATTTGTGCCAAATAGGAGTGCGCTGCATGCAGTACATGTGGAGATATAAGGGCTGAAAATGGGTCTGTAGACGTCGTCTGATGAACAAAGAGATTGAAAAAGACTGAAGGTGACCTTCACCGATTGGATTGAAAATGGTGCCAAGAAATACTTTAGGACCATACTTACAATTAATGATATTTTTCAGAAAAATCGGACTGTCCGTTAATAAGTTATTAGGTTTCAAACATTGGTAAATATCAACTTTCAACGCCCAGAACTCGAAAACGAGGCTCTCAGAATTTTCGTCCAGTTGCCCCAGTGACTCATGGCCCCAGGTCTTTCATCTGGCACAGGTTTCATTCCAATCGGTGAAGGTCGCATTTGACTCAAATAAGCAGTCCAAAGTTGGTGAGAAATATCCAATATTTCGACTCTTAATAACTCACTTATTTGTCGTCTGATTTGACTGAAATTTGGTACGTTTGTAGCCCTTATCCATACCAACAAGCCTGCAAAACAAAGTAGCGGTCAATAGAAAAACACTTGCAATATGGGCCGCCAAACATTTCATAAATAAATCGTTTTTCGCCTATAGCAGGCAAAGGAAAGCACCGACGGTGCTGCAAATACATGCGCATGCGTAGATCATTAATGCCTACATATATAAAGACTAGTCAAGGGAATCGGGGCAAGGCGTTCTGGTGAAAACGGGCCATCAATTTTACATTGCACCCTATGGAAATTAGGGCGCGAAATCGGAAAAAACCGTAATAACTCTATTAATCCGCAACAAGCAGGTGCGCTTTTTATAAGGTTTATAGGTGTCAGGAAGGTACATATTTGTGCCAAATAGGAGTGCGCTGCATGCAGTACATGTGGAGATATAAGGGCTGAAAATGGGTCTGTAGACGTCGTCTGATGAACAAAGAGATTGAAAAAGACTAAAGGTGACCTTCACCGATTGGATTGAAAATGGTGCCAAGAGATACTTTAGGACCATACTTACAATTAATGATATTTTTCAGAAAAATCGGACTGTCCGTTAATAAGTTATTAGGGGTCAAACATTGGTAAATATCAACTTTCAACGCCCAGAACTCGAAAACGAGGCTCTCAGAATTTTCGTCCAGTTGCCCCAGTGACTCATGGCCCCAGGCCTTTCATCTGGCACAGGTTTCATTCCAATCGGTGAAGGTCGCATTTGACTCAAATAAGCAGTCCAAAGTTGGTGAGAAATATCCAATATTTTGACTCTTAATAACTCACTTAGTTGTCGTCCGATTTGGCTGAAATTTGGAACGTTTGTAGCCCATATCCATACCAACAAGCGTGCAAAATATGGTAGCGGTCATTAGAAAAACACTTGCAATATGGGCCGCCAAACGTTTCATATATAAATCGTTTTTCGCCTATAGCAGGCAAAGGAAAGCACCGACGGTGCTGCAAATACATGCGCATGCGTAGATCATTAATGCCTACATATATAAAGACTAATCGAGGGAATCGGGGCAAGGCGTCCTGGTGAAAACGGGCCATTAATTTTACATTGCACCCTATGGAAATTAGGGCGCGAAATCGGTAAAACCGTAATAACTCTATCAATCCGCAACAAACAGGTGCGCTTTTTATAAGGTTTATAGGTGTTAGAAAGGTACATATTGGTTCCAAATAGGAGTGCGCTGCATGCAGTACATGTGGAGATATAAGGGCTGAAAATGGGTCTGTAGACGTCGTCTGATGAACAAAGAGATTGAAAAAGACTAAAGGTGACCTTCACCGATTGGATTGAAAATGGTGCCAAGAGATACTTTAGGACCATACTTACAATTAATGATATTTTTCAGAAAAATCGAACTGTCCGTTAATAAGTTATTAGGGGTCAATATTTTGACTCTTAATAACTCACTTATTTGTCTTCCGATTTGGCTGAAGTTTGGAACGTTTGTAGCTCTCATCCATACCAACAAGCCTTCAAAATATGGTAGCGGTTTATAGAAAAGCACGTGCATTATGGGCCGCCAAACATTTCATAAATAAATCGTTTTTCGCCTATAGCAGGCAAAGGAAAGCACCGACGGTGCTGCAAATACATGCGCATGCGCAGATCATTAATGCCTACATATATAAAGACTAGTCAAGGGAATCGGGGCAAGGCGTCCTGGTGAAAACGGGCCATCAATTTTACATTGCACACTATGGAAATTAGGGCGCGAAATCGGTAAAACCATAATAACTCTATCAATCCGCAACAAACAGGTGCGCTTTTCATAAGGTTTATAGGTGTTAGGAAGGTACATATTTGTGCCAAATAGAAGTGCGCTGCATGCAGTACATGTGGAGATATAAGGGCTGAAAATTGGTCTGTAGACGTCGTCTGATGAACAAAGAGATTGAAAAAGACTAAAGGTGACCTTCACCGATTGAATTGAAAATGGTGCCAAGAGATACTTTAGGACCATACTTACAATTAATGATATTTTTCAGAAAAATCGGACTGTCCGTTAATAAGTTATTAGGGGTCAAACATTGGTAAATATCAACTTTCAACGCCCAGAACACGAAAACGAGGCTCTCAGAATTTTCGTCCAGTTGCCCCAGTGACTCATGGCCCCAGGCCTTTCATCTGGCACAGGTTTCATTCCAATCGGTGAAGGTCGCATTTGACTCAAATAAGCAGTCCAAAGTTGGTGAAGAATATCCAATATTTTGACTCTTAATAACTCACTTATTTGTCATCAGATTTGGCTGAAATTTGGAACGTTTGTAGCCCTTATCCATACCAACAAGCCTGCAAAATATGGTAGCGGTCAATAGAAAAGCACGTGCAATATGGGCCGCCAAACATTTAATAAATAAATAGTTTTTCGCCTATAGCAGGCAAAGGAAAGCACCGACGGTGCTGCAAATACATGCGCATGCGCAGATCATTAATGCCTACATATATAAAGACAGTCAAGGGAATAGGGGTAAGGCGTCCTGGTGAAAACGGGCCATCAATTTTACATTGCACACTATGGAAATTAGGGCGCGAAATCGGTAAAACCATAATAACTCTATCAATCCGCAACAAACAGGTGCGCTTTTTATAAGGTTTATAGGTGTTAGGAAGGTACAGATTTGTGCCAAATAGGAGTGCGCTGCATGCAGTACATGTGGAGATATAAGGGCTGAAAATGGGTCTGTAGACGTCGTCTGATGAACAAAGAGATTGAAAAAGACTAAAGGTGACCTTCACCGATTGGATTGAAAATGGTGCCAAGAGATACTTTAGGACCATACTTACAATTAATGATATTTTTCAGAAAAATCGGACTGTCCGTTAATAAGTTATTAGGGGTCAAACATTGGTAAATATCAACTTTTAACGCCCAGAACTCGAAAACGAGGCTCTCAGAATTTTCGTCCAGTTGCCCCAGTGACTCATGGCCCCAGGCCTTATATCTGGCACAGGTTTCATTCCAATCGGTGAAGGTCGCATTTGACTCAAATAAGCAGTCCAAAGTTGGTGAGGAATATCCAATATTTTGACTCTTAATAACTCACTTATTTGTCGTCCGATTTGGCTGATATTTGGAACATTTGTAGCCCTTATCAATACCAACAAGCCTGCAAAATATGATAGTGGTCAATAGTAAAGCACGGGCAATATGGGCCGCCAAACATTTCATAAATAAATCGTTTTTCGCCTATAACAGGCAAAGGAAAGCACCGACGGTGCTGCAGATACATGCGCATGCGCAGATCATTAATGCCTACATATATAAAGACTAGTCAAGGAAATCGGGGCAAGGCGTCCTGGTGAAAACGGGCCATCAATTTTACATTGCACACTATGGAAATTAGGGCGCGAAATCGGTAAAACCGTAATAACTCTATCAATCCGCAACAAACAGGTGCGCTTTTTATAAGGTTTATAGGTGTTAGGAAGGTACATATTTGTGCCAAATAGGAGTGCGCTGCATGCAGTACATGTGGAGATATAAGGGCTGAAAATGGGTCTGTAGACGTCGTCTGATGAACAAAGAGATTGAAAAAGACTAAAGGTGACCTTCACCGATTGGATTGAAAATGGTGCCAAGAGATACTTTAGGACCATACTTACAATTAATGATATTTTTCAGAAAAATCGGACTGTCCGTTAATAAGTTATTAGGGGTCAAACATTGGTAAATATCAATTTTTCAACGCCCAGAACTCGAAAACGAGGCTCTCAGAATTTTCGTCCAGTTGCCCCAGTGACTCATGGCCCCAGGCCTTTCATCTGGCACAGGTTTCATGCCAATCGGTGAAGGTCGCATTTGACTCAAATAAGCAGTCCAAAGTTGGTGAGGAATATCCAATATTTTGACTCTTAATAACTCACTTTTTTGTCGTCCTATTTGGCTAAAATTTAGAACATTTGTAGCCATTATCCATACCAACAGGCCTGCAAAATATGGTAGAGGTCAGTAGAAAAGCACGGGCAATATGGGCCGCCAAACATTTCATAAATAAATCGTTTTTCGCTATAGCAGGCAAAGGAAAGCACCGACGGTGCTGCAAATACATGCGCATGCGCAGATCATTAATTCCTACATATATAAAGAATAGTCAAGGGAATCGGGGCAAGGCGTCCTGGTGGAAACGGGCCATCAATTTTACATTGCACCCTATGGAAATTAGGGCGCGATATCGGTAAAACCGTAATAACTCTATTAATCCGCAACAAACAGGTGCGTTTTTTATAAGGTTTATAGGTGTTAGGAAGGTACATATTTGTGCCAAATGAGAGTGCGCTGCATGCAGTACATGTGGAGATATATGGGCTGAAAATGGGTCTGTAGACGTCGTCTGATGAACAAAGAGATTGAAAAAGACTAAAGGTGACCTTCACCGATTGGATTGAAAATGGTGCCAAGAGATACTTTAGGACCATACTTACAATTAATGATATTTTTTTCAGAAAAATCGGACTGTCCGTTAATAAGTTATTAGGGGTCAAACATTGGTTAATATCAACTTTCAACGCCCAGAACTCGAAAACGAGGCTCTCAGAATTTTCGTCCAGTTGCCCCAGTGACTCATGGCCCCAGGCCTTTCATCTGGCACAGGTTTCATTCCAATCGGTGAAGGTCGCATTTGACTCAAATAAGCAGTCCAAAGTTGGTGAGGAATATCCAATATTTTGACTCTTAATAACTCACTTATTTGTCGTCCGATTTGGCTGAAATTTGGAACGTTTGTAGCCCTTATCCATACCAACAAGCCTGCAAAATATGGTGGCGGTCAATAGAAGAGCACGTGCAAAATCGGCCGCCAAACATTTCATAAATAAATCGTTTTTCGCGTATAGCAGGCAAAGGAAAGCACTGACGGTGCTGCAAATACATGCGCATGCGCAGATCAATAATGCCTACATATATAAAGACTAGTCAAGAGAATCGGGGTAAGGCGTCCTGGTGAAAACGGGCCATCAATTTTACATTGCACCCTAAGGAAATTAGGGCGCGAAATCGGTAAAACCGTAATAACTCTATTAATCCGCAACAAACAGGTTCTTTTTTAATAAGGTTTATAGGTGTTAGGAAGGTACATATTTGTGCCAAATAAGAGTGCGCTGCATGCAGTACATGTGGAGATATAAGGGCTGAAAATGGGTCTGTAGACGTCGTCTGATGAACAAAGAGATTGAAAAAGACTAAAGGTGACCTTCACCGATTGGATTGAAAATGGTGCCAAGAGATACTTTAGGACCATACTTACAATTAATGATATTTTTCAGAAAAATCGGACTGTCCGTCAATAAGTTATTAGGGGTCAAACATTGGTAAATATCAACTTTCAACGCCCAGAACTCGAAAACGAGGCTCTCAGAATTTTCGTCCAGTTGCCCCAGTGACTCATGGCCCCAGGCCTTTCATCTGGCACAGGTTTCATTCCAATCGGTGAAGGTCGCATTTGACTCAAATAAGCAGTCCAAGGTGAGGAATATCCAATATTTTGACTCTTAATAACTCACCTATTTGTCGTTCGATTTGTCTGAAATTTAGAACGTTTGTAGCCCTTACCCATACCAACAAGCCTGCAAAATATGGTAGCGGTCAATAGAAAAGCACGTGCAATATTGGCCGCCAAACATTTCATAAATAAATCGTTTTTCGCCTATAGCAGGCAAAGGAAAGCACCGACGGTGCTGCAAATACATGCGCATGCGCAGATCATTAATGCCTACATATATAAAGACTAGTCAAGGGAATCGGGGCAAGGCGTCCTGGTGAAAACGGGCCATCAATTTTACATTGCACCCTATGGAAATTAGGGCGCGAAATCGGTAAAACCGTAATAACTCTATCAATCCGCAACAAACAGGTGCGCTTTTTATAAGGTTTATAGGTGTTAGGAAGGTATATATTTGTGCCAAATAGGAGTGCGCTGCATGCAGTACATGTGGAGATATAAGGGCTGAAATTGGGTCTGTAGACGTCGTCTGATGAACAAAGAGATTGAAAACGACTAAAGGTGACCTTCACCGATTGGATTGAAAATGGTTCCAAGAGATACTTTAGGACCATACTTACAATTAATGATATTTTTCAGAAAAATCGGACTGTCCGTCAATAAGTTATTAGGGGTCAAACATTGGTAAATATCAACTTTCAACGCCCAGAACTCGACAACGAGGCTCTTAGAATTTTCGTCCAGTTGCCCCAGTGACTCATGGCCCCAGGCCTTTCATCTGGCAAAGGTTTCATTCCAATCGGTGAAGGTCGCATTTGACTCAAATAAGCAGTCCAAAGTTGGTGAGGAATATCCAATATTTTGACTCTTAATAACTCCCTTATTTGTCGTCCGATTTGACTGAAATTTAGAACGTTTGTAGCCCTCATCCATACCAACAAGCCTGCGAAATATGGTAGCGGTCAATAGAAAAGCACGTGCAATATGGGCCGCCAAACATTTCATAAATAAATCGTTTTTCGCCTATAGCAGGCAAAGGAAAGCACCGACGGTGCTGCAAATACATGCGCATGCGCAGATCATTAATGCCTACATATATAAAGACGAGTCAAGGGAATCGGGGCAAGGCGTCCTGATGAAAACGGGCCATCAATTTTACATTGCACCCTATGGAAATTAGGGCGCGAAATCGGTAAAACCGTAATAACTCTATCAATCCGCAACAAACAGGTGCGCTTTTTATAAGGTTTATAGGTGATAGGAAGGTACATATTTGTGCCAAATAGGAGTGCGCTGCATGCAGTACATGTGGAGATATAAGGGCTGAAAATGGGTCTGTAGACGTCGTCTGATGAACAAAGAGATTGAAAAAGACTAAAGGTGACCTTCACCGATTGGATTGAAAATGGTGCCAAGAGATACTTTAGGACCATACTTACAATTAATGATATTTTTCAGAAAAATCGGACTGTCCGTCAATAAGTTATTAGGGGTCAAACATTGGTAAATATCAATTTCAACGCCCAGAACTCGAAAACGAGGCTCTCAGAATTTTCATCCAGTTGCCCCAGTGACTCATGGCCCCAGGCCTTTCATCTGGCACAGGTTTCATTCCAATCCGTGAGGGTCGCATTTGACTCAAATAAGCAGTCCAAAGTTGGTGAGGAATATCCAATATTTTGACTCTTAATAACTCACTTATTTGTCGTCCGATTTGACTGAAATTTAGAACGTTTGTAGCCCTTATGCATACCAACAAGCCTGCAAAATATGGTAGCGGTCAATAGAAAAGCACGTGCAATATGGGCCGCCAAACATTTCATAAATAAATCGTTTTTCGCCTATAGCAGGCAAAGGAAAGCACCGACGGTGCTGCAAATACATGCGCATGCGCAGACCATTAATGCCTACATATATAAAGACTAGTCAAGGGAATCGGGGCAAGGCGTCCTGGTGAAAACGGGCCATCAATTTTACATTGTTCACTATGGAAATTAGGGCGCGAAATCGGTAAAACCATAATAACTCTATCAATCCGCAACAAACAGGTGCGCTTTTCATAAGGTTTATAGGTGTTAGGAAGGTTCATATTTGTGCCAAATAGAAGTGCGCTGCATGCAGTACATGTGGAGATATAAGGGCTGAAAATGGGTCTGTAGACGTCGTCTGATGAACAAAGAGATTGAAAAAGACTAAAGGTGACCTTCACCGATTGAATTGAAAATGGTGCCAAGAGATACTTTAGGACCATACTTACAATTAATGATATTTTTCAGAAAAATCGGACTGTCCGTTAATAAGTTATTAGGGGTCAAACATTGGTAAATATCAACTTTCAACGCCCAGAACACGAAAACGAGGCTCTCAGAATTTTCGTCCAGTTGCCCCAGTGACTCATGGCCCCAGGCCTTTCATCTGGCACAGGTTTCATTCCAATCGGTGAAGGTCGCATTTGACTCAAATAAGCAGTCCAAAGTTGGTGAGGAATATCCAATATTTTGACTCTTAATAACTCACTTATTTGTCATGAGATTTGGCTGAAATTTGGAACGTTTGTAGCCCTTATCCATACCAACAAGCCTGCAAAATATGGTAGCGGTCAATAGAAAAGCACGTGCAATATGGGCCGCCAAACATTTAATAAATAAATAGTTTTTCGCCTATAGCAGGCAAAGGAAAGCACCGACGGTGCTGCAAATACATGCGCATGCGCAGATCATTAATGCCTACATATATAAGGACAGTCAAGGGAATAGGGGCAAGGCGTCCTGGTGAAAACGGGCCATCAATTTTACATTGCACACTATGGAAATTAGGGCGCGAAATCGGTAAAACCATAATAACTCTATCAATCCGCAACAAACAGGTGCGCTTTTTATAAGGTTTATAGGTGTTAGGAAGGTACAGATTTGTGCCAAATAGGAGTGCGCTGCATGCAGTACATGTGGAGATATAAGGGCTGAAAATGGGTCTGTAGACGTCGTCTGATGAACAAAGAGATTGAAAAAGACTAAAGGTGACCTTCACCGATTGGATTGAAAATGGTGCCAAGAGATACTTTAGGACCATACTTACAATTAATGATATTTTTCAGAAAAATCGGACTGTCCGTTAATAAGTTATTAGGGGTCAAACATTGGTAAATATCAACTTTTAACGCCGAGAACTCGAAAACGAGGCTCTCAGAATTTTCGTCCAGTTGCCCCAGTGACTCATGGCCCCAGGCCTTATATCTGGCACAGGTTTCATTCCAATCGGTGAAGGTCGCATTTGACTCAAATAAGCAGTCCAAAGTTGGTGAGGAATATCCAATATTTTGACTCTTAATAACTCACTTATTTGTCGTCCGATTTGGCTGAAATTTGGAACGTTTGTAGCCCTTATCCATACCAACAAGCCTGCAAAATATGATAGCGGTCAATAGTAAAGCACGCGCAATATGGGCCGCCAAACATTTCATAAATAAATCGTTTTTCGCCTATAACAGGCAAAGGAAAGCACCGACGGTGCTGCAAATACATGCGCATGCGCAGATCATTAATGCCTACATATATAAAGACCAGTCAAGGAAATCGGGGCAAGGCGTCCTGGTGAAAACGGGCCATCAATTTTACATTGCACACTATGGAAATTAGGGCGGGAAATCGGTAAAACCGTAATAACTCTATCAATCCGCAACAAACAGGTGCGCTTTTTATAAGGTTTATAGGTGTTAGGAAGGTACATATTTGTGCCAAATAGGAGTGCGCTGCATGCAGTACATGTGGAGATATAAGGGCTGAAAATGGGTCTGTAGACGTCGTCTGATGAACAAAGAGATTGAAAAAGACTAAAGGTGACCTTCACCGATTGGATTGAAAATGGTGCCAAGAGATACTTTAGGACCATACTTACAATTAATGATATTTTTCAGAAAAATCGGACTGTCCGTTAATAAGTTATTAGGGGTCAAACATTGGTAAATATCAATTTTTCAACGCCCAGAACTCGAAAACGAGGCTCTCAGAATTTTCGTCCAGTTGCCCCAGTGACTCATGGCCCCAGGCCTTTCATCTGGCACAGGTTTCATGCCAATCGGTGAAGGTCGCATTTGACTCAAATAAGCAGTCCAAAGTTGGTGAGGAATATCCAATATTTTGACTCTTAATAACTCACTTTTTTGTCGTCCTATTTGGCTAAAATTTAGAACATATGTAGCCCTTATCCATACCAACAAGCCTGCAAAATATGGTAGAGGTCAGTAGAAAAGCACGGGCAATATGGGCCGCCAAACATTTCATAAATAAATCGTTTTTCGCTATAGCAGGCAAAGGAAAGCACCGACGGTGCTGCAAATACATGCGCATGCGCAGATCATTAATTCCTACATATATAAAGAATAGTCAAGGGAATCGGGGCAAGGCGTCCTGGTGGAAACGGGCCATCAATTTTACATTGCACCCTATGGAAATTAGGGCGCGAAATCGGTAAAACCGTAATAACTCTATTAATCCGCTTTTTATAAGGTTTATAGGTGTTAGGAAGGTACATATTTGTGCCAAATGAGAGTGCGCTGCATGCAGTACATGTGGAGATATAAGGGCTGAAAATGGGTCTGTAGACGTCGTCTGATGAACAAAGAGATTGAAAAAGACTAAAGGTGACCTTCACCGATTGGATTGAAAATGGTGCCAAGAGATACTTTAGGACCATACTTACAATTAATGATATTTTTTTCAGAAAAATCGGACTGTCCGTTAATAAGTTATTAGGGGTCAAACATTGGTTAATATCAACTTTCAACGCCGAGAACTCGAAAACGAGGCTCTCAGAATTTTCGTCCAGTTGCCCCAGTGACTCATGGCCCCAGGCCTTTCATCTGGCACAGGTTTCATTCCAATCGGTGAAGGTCGCATTTGACTCAAATAAGCAGTCCAAAGTTGGTGAGGAATATCCAATATTTTGACTCTTAATAACTCACTTATTTGTCGTCCGATTTGGCTGAAATTTGGAACGTTTGTAGCCCTTATCCATACCAACAAGCCTGCAAAATATGGTGGCGGTCAATAGAAAAGCACGTGCAAAATCGGCCGCCAAACATTTCATAAATAAATCGTTTTTCGCGTATAGCAGGCAAAGGAAAGCACTGACGGTGCTGCAAATACATGCGCATGCGCAGATCAATAATGCCTACATATATAAAGACTAGTCAAGGGAATCGGGGTAAGGCGTCCTGGTGAAAACGGGCCATCAATTTTACATTGCACCCTAAGGAAATTAGGGCGCGAAATCGGTAAAACCGTAATAACTCTATTAATCCGCAACAAACAGGTTCTTTTTTAATAAGGTTGATAGGTGTTAGGAAGGTACATATTTGTGCCAAATAAGAGTGCGCTGCATGCAGTACATGTGGAGATATAAGGGCTGAAAATGGGTCTGTAGACGTCGTCTGATGAACAAAGAGATTGAAAAAGACTAAAGGTGACCTTCACCGATTGGATTGAAAATGGTGCCAAGAGATACTTTAGGACCATACTTACAATTAATGATATTTTTCAGAAAATCGGACTGTCCGTCAATAAGTTATTAGGGGTCAAACATTGGTAAATATCAACTTTCAACGCCCAGAACTCGAAAACGAGGCTCTCAGAATGTTCGTCCAGTTGCCCCAGTGACTCATGGCCCCAGGCCTTTCATCTGGCACAGGTTTCATTCCAATCGGTGAAGGTCGCATTTGACTCAAATAAGCAGTCCAAAGTTGGTGAGGAATATCCAATATTTTGACTCTTAATAACTCACTTATTTGTCGTCCGATTTGACTGAAATTTGGAACGTTTGTAGCCCTTATCCATACCAACAAGCCTGCAAAATATGGTAGCGGTCAATAGAAAAGCACGTGCAATATGGGCCGCCAAACATTTCATAAATAAATCGTTTTTCGCCTATAGCAGGCAAAGGAAAGCACCGACGGTGCTGCAAATACATGCGCATGCGCAGATCATTAATGCCTACATATGTAAAGACGAGTCAAGGGAATCGGGGCAAGGCGTCCTGGTGAAAACGGGCCATCAATTTTACATTGCACCCTATGGAAATTAGGGCGCGAAATCGGTAAAACCGTAATAACTCTATCAATCCGCAACAAACAGGTGCGCTTTTTATAAGGTTTATAGGTGTTAGGAAGGTACATATTTGTGCCAAATAGGAGTGCGCTGCATGCAGTACATGTGGAGATATAAGGGCTGGAAATGGGTCTGTAGACGTCGTCTGATGAACAAAGAGATTGAAAAAGACTAAAGGTGACCTTCACCGATTGGATTGAAAATGGTGCCAAGAGATACTTTAGGACCATACTTACAATTAATGATATTTTTCAGAAAAATCGGACTGTCCGTCAATAAGTTATTAGGGGTCAAACATTGGTAAATATCAACTTTCAACGCCCAGAACTCGAAAACGAGGCTCTCAGAATTTTCGTCCAGTTGCCCCAGTGACTCATGGCCCCAGGCCTTTCATCTGGCACAGGTTTCATTCCAATCGGTGAAGGTCGCATTTGACTCAAATAAGCAGTCCAAAGTTGGTGAGGAATATCCAATATTTTGACTCTTAATAACTCACTTATTTGTCGTCCGATTGGACTGAAATTTGGAACGTTTGTAGCCCTTATCCATACCAACAAGCCTGCAAAATATGGTTGCGGTCAATAGAAAAGCACGTGCAATATGGGCCGCCAAACATTTCATAAATAAATCGTTTTTCGCGTATAGCAGGCAAAGGAAAGCACCGACGGTGCTGCAAATACATGCGCATGCGCAGATCATTAATGCCTACATATATAAAGACTAGTCAAGGGAATCGGGGCAAGGCGTCCTGGTGAAAACGGGCCATCAATTTTACATTGCACCCTATGGAAATTAGGGCGCGAAATCGGTAAAACCGTAATAACTCTATCAATCCGCAACAAACAGGTGCGCTTTTTATAAGGTTTATAGGTGTTAGGAAGGTACATATTTGTGCCAAATAGGAGTGCGCTGCATGCAGTACATGTGGAGATATAAGGGCTGAAAATGGGTCTGTAGACGTCGTCTGATGAACAAAGAGATTGAAAAAGACTAAAGGTGACCTTCACCGATTGGATTGAAAATAGTGCCAAGAGATACTTTAGGACCATACTTACAATTAATGATATTTTTCAGAAAATCGGACTGTCCGTCAATAAGTTATTAGGGGTCAAACATTGGTAAATATCAACTTTCAACGCCCAGAACTCGAAAACGAGGCTCTCAGAATGTTCGTCCAGTTGCCCCAGTGACTCATGGCCCCAGGCCTTTCATCTGGCACAGGTTTCATTCCAATCGGTGAAGGTCGCATTTGACTCAAATAAGCAGTCCAAAGTTGGTGAGGAATATCCAATATTTTGACTCTTAATAACTCACTTATTTGTCGTCCGATTTGACTGAAATTTGGAACATTTGTAGCCCTTATCCATACCAACAAGCCTGCAAAATATGGTAGCGGTCAATAGAAAAGCACGTGCAATATGGGCCGCCAAACATTTCATAAATAAATCGTTTTTCGCCTATAGCAGGCAAAGGAAAGCACCGACGGTGCTGCAAATACATGCGCATGCGCAGATCATTAATGCCTACATATATAAAGACTAGTCAAGGGAATCGGGGCAAGGCGTCCTGGTGAAAACGGGCCATCAATTTTACATTGCACCCTATGGAAATTAGGGCGCGAAATCGGTAAAACCGTAATAACTCTATCAATCCGCAACAAACAGGTGCGCTTTTTATAAGGTTTATAGGTGTTAGGAAGGTACATATTTGTGCCAAATAGGAGTGCGCTGCATGCAGTACATGTGGAGATATAAGGGCTGAAAATGGGTCTGTAGACGTCGTCTGATGAACAAAGAGATTGAAAAAGACTAAAGGTGACCTTCACCGATTGGATTGAAAATGGTGCCAAGAGATACTTTAGGACCATACTTACAATTAATGATATTTTTCAGAAAAATCGGACTGTCCGTCAATAAGTTATTAGGGGTCAAACATTGGTAAATATCAACTTTCAACGCCCAGAACTCGAAAACGAGGCTCTCAGAATTTTCGTCCAGTTGCCCCAGTGACTCATGGCCCCAGGCCTTTCATCTGGCACAGGTTTCATTCCAATCGGTGAAGGTCGCATTTGACTCAAATAAGCAGTCCAAAGTTGGTGAGGAATATCCAATATTTTGACTCTTAATAACTCACTTATTTGTCGTCCGACTTGACTGAAATTTGGAACATTTGTAGCCCTTATCCATACCAACAAGCCTGCAAAAAATGGTAGCGGTCAATAGAAAAGCACGTGCAATATGGGCCGCCTAACATTTCATAAATAAATCGTTTTTCGCCTATAGCAGGCAAAGGAAAGCACCGACGGTGCTGCAAATACATGCGCATGCGCAGATCATTAATGCCTACATATATAAAGACTAGTCAAGGGAATCGGGGCAAGGCGTCCTGGTGAAAACGGGCCATCAATTTTACATTGCACCCTATGGAAATTAGGGCGCGAAATCGGTAAAACCGTAATAACTCTATCAATCCGCAACAAACAGGTGCGCTTTTTATAAGGTTTATAGGTGTTAGGAAGGTACATATTTGTGCCAAATAGGAGTGCGCTGCATGCAGTACATGTGGAGATATAAGGGCTGAAAATGGGTCTGTAGACGTCGTCTGATGAACAAAGAGATTGAAAAAGACTAAAGGTGACCTTCACCGATTGGATTGAAAATGGTGCCAAGAGATACTTTAGGACCATACTTACAATTAATGATATTTTTCAGAAAAATCGGACTGTCCGTCAATAAGTTATTAGGGGTCAAACATTGGTAAATATCAACTTTCAACGCCCAGAACTCGAAAACGAGGCTCTCAGAATTTTCGTCCAGTTGCCCCAGTGACTCATGGCCCCAGGCCTTTCATCTGGCACAGGTTTCATTCCAATCGGTGAAGGTCGCATTTGACTCAAATAAGCAGTCCAAAGTTGGTGAGGAATATCCAATATTTTGACTCTTAATAACTCACTTATTTGTCGTCCGATTTGACTGAAATTTGGAACATTTGTAGCCCTTATCCATACCAACAAGCCTGCAAAATATGGTAGCGGTCAATAGAAAAGCACGTGCAATATGGGCCGCCAAACATTTCATAAATAAATCGTTTTTCGCCTATAGCAGGCAAAGGAAAGCACCGACGGTGCTGCAAATACATGCGCATGCGCAGATCAGTAATGCCTACATATATAAAGACTAGTCAAGGGAATCGGGGCAAGGCGTCCTGGTGAAAACGGGCCATCAATTTTACATTGCACCCTATGGAAATTAGGGCGCGAAATCGGTAAAACCGTAATAACTCTATCAATCCGCAACAAACAGGTGCGCTTTTTATAAGGTTTATAGGTGTTAGGAAGGTACATATTTGTGCCAAATAGGAGTGCGCTGCATGCAGTACATGTGGAGATATAAGGGCTGAAAATGGGTCTGTAGACGTCGTCTGATGAACAAAGAGATTGAAAAAGACTAAAGGTGACCTTCACCGATTGGATTGAAAATGGTGCCAAGAGATACTTTAGGACCATACTTACAATTAATGATATTTTTCAGAAAAATCGGACTGTCCGTCAATAAGTTATTAGGGGTCAAACATTGGTAAATATCAACTTTCAACGCCCAGAACTCGAAAACGAGGCTCTCAGAATTTTCGTCCAGTTGCCCCAGTGACTCATGGCCCCAGGCCTTTCATCTGGCACAGGTTTCATTCCAATCGGTGAAGGTCGCATTTGACTCAAATAAGCAGTCCAAAGTTGGTGAGGAATATCCAATATTTTGACTCTTAATAACTCACTTATTTGTCGTCCGATTTGACTGAAATTTGGAACATTTGTAGCCCTTATCCATACCAACAAGCCTGCAAAATATGGTAGCGGCCAATAGAAAAGCACGTGCAATATGGGCCGCCAAACATTTCATAAATAAATCGTTTTTCGCCTATAGCAGGCAAAGGAAAGCACCGACGGTGCTGCAAATACATGCGCATGCGCAGATCATTAATGCCTAAATATATAAAGACTAGTCAAGGGAATCGGGGCAAGGCGTCCTGGTGAAAACGGGCCATCAATTTTACATTGCACCCTATGGAAATTAGGGCGCGAAATCGGTAAAACCGTAATAACTCTATCAATCCGCAACAAACAGGTGCGCTTTTTATAAGGTTTATAGGTGTTAGGAAGGTACATATTTGTGCCAAATAGGAGTGCGCTGCATGCAGTACATGTGGAGATATAAGGGCTGAAAATGGGTCTGTAGACGTCGTCTGATGAACAAAGAGATTGAAAAAGACTAAAGGTGACCTTCACCGATTGGATTGAAAATGGTGCCAAGAGATACTTTAGGACCATACTTACAATTAATGATATTTTTCAGAAAAATCGGACTGTCCGTCAATAAGTTATTAGGGGTCAAACATTGGTAAATATCAACTTTCAACGCCCAGAACTCGAAAACGAGGCTCTCAGAATTTTCGTCCAGTTGCCCCAGTGACTCATGGCCCCAGGCCTTTCATCTGGCACAGGTTTCATTCCAATCGGTGAAGGTCGCATTTGACTCAAATAAGCAGTCCAAAGTTGGTGAGGAATATCCAATATTTTGACTCTTAATAACTCATTTATTTGTCGTCCGATTTGACTGAAATTTGGAACGTTTGTAGCCCTTATCCACACCAACAAGCCTGCAAAATATGGTAGCGGTCAATAGAAAAGCACGTGCAATATGGGCCGCCAAACATTTCATAAATAAATCGTTTTTCGCCTATAGCAGGCAAAGGAAAGCACCGACGGTGCTGCAAATACATGCGCATGCGCAGATCATTAATGCCTACATATATAAAGACTAGTCAAGGGAATCGGGGCAAGGCGTCCTGGTGAAAACGGGCCATCAATTTTACATTGCACCCTATGGAAATTAGGGCGCGAAATCGGTAAAACCGAAATAACTCTATCAATCCGCAACAAACAGGTGCGCTTTTTATAAGGTTTATAGGTGTTAGGAAGGTACATATTTGTGCCAAATAGGAGTGCGCTGCATGCAGTACATGTGGAGATATAAGGGCTGAAAATGGGTCTGTAGACGTCGTCTGATGAACAAAGAGATTGAAAAAGACTAAAGGTGACCTTCACCGATTGGATTGAAAATGGTGCCAAGAGATACTTTAGGACCATACTTACAATTAATGATATTTTTCAGAAAAATCGGACTGTCCGTCAATAAGTTATTAGGGGTCAAACATTGGTAAATATCAACTTTCAACGCCCAGAACTCGAAAACGAGGCTCTCAGAATTTTCGTCCAGTTGCCCCAGTGACTCATGGCCCCAGGCCTTTCATCTGGCACAGGTTTCATTCCAATCGGTGAAGGTCGCATTTGACTCAAATAAGCAGTCCAAAGTTGGTGAGGAATATCCAATATTTTGACTCTTAATAACTCACTTATTTGTCGTCCGATTTGACTGAAATTTGGAACGTTTGTAGCCCTTATCCATACCAACAAGCCTGCAAAATATGGTAGCGGTCAATAGAAAAGCACGTGCAATATGGGCCGCCAAACATTTCATAAATAAATCGTTTTTCGCCTATAGCAGGCAAAGGAAAGCACCGACGGTGCTGCAAATACATGCGCATGCGCAGATCATTAATGCCTACATATATAAAGACTAGTCAAGGGAATCGGGGCAAGGCGTCCTGGTGAAAACGGGCCATCAATTTTACATTGCACCCTATGGAAATTAGGGCGCGAAATCGGTAAAACCGTAATAACTCTATCAATCCGCAACAAACAGGTGCGCTTTTTATAAGGTTTTTAGGTGTTAGGAAGGTACATATTTGTGCCAAATAGGAGTGCGCTGCATGCAGTACATGTGGAGATATAAGGGCTGAAAATGGGTCTGTAGACGTCGTCTGATGAACAAAGAGATTGAAAAAGACTAAAGGTGACCTTCACCGATTGGATTGAAAATGGTGCCAAGAGATACTTTAGGACCATACTTACAATTAATGATATTTTTCAGAAAAATCGGACTGTCCGTCAATAAGTTATTAGGGGTCAAACATTGGTAAATATCAACTTTCAACGCCCAGAACTCGAAAACGAGGCTCTCAGAATTTTCGTCCAGTTGCCCCAGTGACTCATGGCCCCAGGCCTTTCATCTGGCACAGGTTTCATTCCAATCGGTGAAGGTCGCATTTGACTCAAATAAGCAGTCCAAAGTTGGTGAGGAATATCCAATATTTTGACTCCTAATAACTCACTTATTTGTCGTCCGATTTGACTGAAATTTGGAACGTTTGTAGCCCTTATCCATACCAACAAGCCTGCAAAATATGGTAGCGGTCAATAGAAAAGCACGTGCAATATGGGCCGCCAAACATTTCATAAATAAATCGTTTTTCGCCTATAGCAGGCAAAGGAAAGCACCGACGGTGCTGCAAATACATGCGCATGCGCAGATCATTAATGCCTACATATATAAAGACTAGTCAAGGGAATCGGGGCAAGGCGTCCTGGTGAACACGGGCCATCAATTTTACATTGCACCCTATGGAAATTAGGGCGCGAAATCGGTAAAACCGTAATAACTCTATCAATCCGCAACAAACAGGTGCGCTTTTTATAAGGTTTATAGGTGTTAGGAAGGTACATATTTGTGCCAAATAGGAGTGCGCTGCATGCAGTACATGTGGAGATATAAGGGCTGAAAATGGGTCTGTAGACGTCGTCTGATGAACAAAGAGATTGAAAAAGACTAAAGGTGACCTTCACCGATTGGATTGAAAATGGTGCCAAGAGATACTTTAGGACCATACTTACAATTAATGATATTTTTCAGAAAAATCGGACTGTCCGTCAATAAGTTATTAGGGGTCAAACATTGGTAAATATCAACTTTCAACGCCCAGAACTCGAAAACGAGGCTCTCAGAATTTTCGTCCAGTTGCCCCAGTGACTCATGGCCCCAGGCCTTTCATCTGGCACAGGTTTCATTCCAATCGGTGAAGGTCGCATTTGACTCAAATAAGCAGTCCAAAGTTGGTGAGGAATATCCAATATTTTGACTCTTAATAACTCACTTATTTGTCGTCCGATTTGACTGAAATTTGGAACGTTTGTAGCCCTTATCCATACCAACAAGCCTGCAAAATATGGTAGCGGTCAATAGAAAAGCACGTGCAATATGGGCCGCCAAACATTTCATAAATAAATCGTTTTTCGCCTATAGCAGGCAAAGGAAAGCACCGACGGTGCTGCAAATACATGCGCATGCGCAGATCATTAATGCCTACATATATAAAGACTAGTCAAGGGAATCGGGGCAAGGCGTCCTGGTGAAAACGGGCCATCAATTTTACATTGCACCCTATGGAAATTAGGGCGCGAAATCGGTAAAACCGTAATAACTCTATCAATCCGCAACAAACAGGTGCGCTTTTTATAAGGTTTATAGGTGTTAGGAAGGTACATATTTGTGCCAAATAGGAGTGCGCTGCATGCAGTACATGTGGAGATATAAGGGCTGAAAATGGGTCTGTAGACGTCGTCTGATGAACAAAGAGATTGAAAAAGACTAAAGGTGACCTTCACCGATTGGATTGAAAATGGTGCCAAGAGATACTTTAGGACCATACTTACAATTAATGATATTTTTCAGAAAAATCGGACTGTCCGTCAATAAGTTATTAGGGGTCAAACATTGGTAAATATCAACTTTCAACGCCCAGAACTCGAAAACGAGGCTCTCAGAATTTTCGTCCAGTTGCCCCAGTGACTCATGGCCCCAGGCCTTTCATCTGGCACAGGTTTCATTCCAATCGGTGAAGGTCGCATTTGACTCAAATAAGCAGTCCAAAGTTGGTGAGGAATATCCAATATTTTGACTCTTAATAACTCACTTATTTGTCGTCCGATTTGACTGAAATTTGAAACGTTTGTAGCCCTTATCCATACCAACAAGCCTGCAAAATATGGTAGCGGTCAATAGAAAAGCACGTGCAATATGGGCCGCCAAACATTTCATAAATAAATCGTTTTTCGCCTATAGCAGGCAAAGGAAAGCACCGACGGTGCTGCAAATACATGCGCATGCGCAGATCATTAATGCCTACATATATAAAGACTAGTCAAGGGAATCGGGGCAAGGCGTCCTGGTGAAAACGGGCCATCAATTTTACATTGCACCCTATGGAAATTAGGGCGCGAAATCGGTAAAACCGTAATAACTCTATCAATCCGCAACAAACAGGTGCGCTTTTTATAAGGTTTATAGGTGTTAGGAAGGTACATATTTGTGCCAAATAGGAGTGCGCTGCATGCAGTACATGTGGAGATATAAGGGCTGAAAATGGGTCTGTAGACGTCGTCTGATGAACAAAGAGATTGAAAAAGACTAAAGGTGACCTTCACCGATTGGATTGAAAATGGTGCCAAGAGATACTTTAGGACCATACTTACAATTAATGATATTTTTCAGAAAAATCGGACTGTCCGTCAATAAGTTATTAGGGGTCAAACATTGGTAAATATCAACTTTCAACGCCCAGAACTCGAAAACGAGGCTCTCAGAATTTTCGTCCAGTTGCCCCAGTGACTCATGGCCCCAGGCCTTTCATCTGGCACAGGTTTCATTCCAATCGGTGAAGGTCGCATTTGACTCAAATAAGCAGTCCAAAGTTGGTGAGGAATATCCAATATTTTGACTCTTAATAACTCACTTATTTGTCGTCCGACTTGACTGAAATTTGGAACATTTGTAGCCCTTATCCATACCAACAAGCCTGCAAAAAATGGTAGCGGTCAATAGAAAAGCACGTGCAATATGGGCCGCCTAACATTTCATAAATAAATCGTTTTTCGCCTATAGCAGGCAAAGGAAAGCACCGACGGTGCTGCAAATACATGCGCATGCGCAGATCATTAATGCCTACATATATAAAGACTAGTCAAGGGAATCGGGGCAAGGCGTCCTGGTGAAAACGGGCCATCAATTTTACATTGCACCCTATGGAAATTAGGGCGCGAAATCGGTAAAACCGTAATAACTCTATCAATCCGCAACAAACAGGTGCGCTTTTTATAAGGTTTATAGGTGTTAGGAAGGTACATATTTGTGCCAAATAGGAGTGCGCTGCATGCAGTACATGTGGAGATATAAGGGCTGAAAATGGGTCTGTAGACGTCGTCTGATGAACAAAGAGATTGAAAAAGACTAAAGGTGACCTTCACCGATTGGATTGAAAATGGTGCCAAGAGATACTTTAGGACCATACTTACAATTAATGATATTTTTCAGAAAAATCGGACTGTCCGTCAATAAGTTATTAGGGGTCAAACATTGGTAAATATCAACTTTCAACGCCCAGAACTCGAAAACGAGGCTCTCAGAATTTTCGTCCAGTTGCCCCAGTGACTCATGGCCCCAGGCCTTTCATCTGGCACAGGTTTCATTCCAATCGGTGAAGGTCGCATTTGACTCAAATAAGCAGTCCAAAGTTGGTGAGGAATATCCAATATTTTGACTCTTAATAACTCACTTATTTGTCGTCCGATTTGACTGAAATTTGGAACATTTGTAGCCCTTATCCATACCAACAAGCCTGCAAAATATGGTAGCGGTCAATAGAAAAGCACGTGCAATATGGGCCGCCAAACATTTCATAAATAAATCGTTTTTCGCCTATAGCAGGCAAAGGAAAGCACCGACGGTGCTGCAAATACATGCGCATGCGCAGATCAGTAATGCCTACATATATAAAGACTAGTCAAGGGAATCGGGGCAAGGCGTCCTGGTGAAAACGGGCCATCAATTTTACATTGCACCCTATGGAAATTAGGGCGCGAAATCGGTAAAACCGTAATAACTCTATCAATCCGCAACAAACAGGTGCGCTTTTTATAAGGTTTATAGGTGTTAGGAAGGTACATATTTGTGCCAAATAGGAGTGCGCTGCATGCAGTACATGTGGAGATATAAGGGCTGAAAATGGGTCTGTAGACGTCGTCTGATGAACAAAGAGATTGAAAAAGACTAAAGGTGACCTTCACCGATTGGATTGAAAATGGTGCCAAGAGATACTTTAGGACCATACTTACAATTAATGATATTTTTCAGAAAAATCGGACTGTCCGTCAATAAGTTATTAGGGGTCAAACATTGGTAAATATCAACTTTCAACGCCCAGAACTCGAAAACGAGGCTCTCAGAATTTTCGTCCAGTTGCCCCAGTGACTCATGGCCCCAGGCCTTTCATCTGGCACAGGTTTCATTCCAATCGGTGAAGGTCGCATTTGACTCAAATAAGCAGTCCAAAGTTGGTGAGGAATATCCAATATTTTGACTCTTAATAACTCACTTATTTGTCGTCCGATTTGACTGAAATTTGGAACATTTGTAGCCCTTATCCATACCAACAAGCCTGCAAAATATGGTAGCGGCCAATAGAAAAGCACGTGCAATATGGGCCGCCAAACATTTCATAAATAAATCGTTTTTCGCCTATAGCAGGCAAAGGAAAGCACCGACGGTGCTGCAAATACATGCGCATGCGCAGATCATTAATGCCTAAATATATAAAGACTAGTCAAGGGAATCGGGGCAAGGCGTCCTGGTGAAAACGGGCCATCAATTTTACATTGCACCCTATGGAAATTAGGGCGCGAAATCGGTAAAACCGTAATAACTCTATCAATCCGCAACAAACAGGTGCGCTTTTTATAAGGTTTATAGGTGTTAGGAAGGTACATATTTGTGCCAAATAGGAGTGCGCTGCATGCAGTACATGTGGAGATATAAGGGCTGAAAATGGGTCTGTAGACGTCGTCTGATGAACAAAGAGATTGAAAAAGACTAAAGGTGACCTTCACCGATTGGATTGAAAATGGTGCCAAGAGATACTTTAGGACCATACTTACAATTAATGATATTTTTCAGAAAAATCGGACTGTCCGTCAATAAGTTATTAGGGGTCAAACATTGGTAAATATCAACTTTCAACGCCCAGAACTCGAAAACGAGGCTCTCAGAATTTTCGTCCAGTTGCCCCAGTGACTCATGGCCCCAGGCCTTTCATCTGGCACAGGTTTCATTCCAATCGGTGAAGGTCGCATTTGACTCAAATAAGCAGTCCAAAGTTGGTGAGGAATATCCAATATTTTGACTCTTAATAACTCATTTATTTGTCGTCCGATTTGACTGAAATTTGGAACGTTTGTAGCCCTTATCCACACCAACAAGCCTGCAAAATATGGTAGCGGTCAATAGAAAAGCACGTGCAATATGGGCCGCCAAACATTTCATAAATAAATCGTTTTTCGCCTATAGCAGGCAAAGGAAAGCACCGACGGTGCTGCAAATACATGCGCATGCGCAGATCATTAATGCCTACATATATAAAGACTAGTCAAGGGAATCGGGGCAAGGCGTCCTGGTGAAAACGGGCCATCAATTTTACATTGCACCCTATGGAAATTAGGGCGCGAAATCGGTAAAACCGAAATAACTCTATCAATCCGCAACAAACAGGTGCGCTTTTTATAAGGTTTATAGGTGTTAGGAAGGTACATATTTGTGCCAAATAGGAGTGCGCTGCATGCAGTACATGTGGAGATATAAGGGCTGAAAATGGGTCTGTAGACGTCGTCTGATGAACAAAGAGATTGAAAAAGACTAAAGGTGACCTTCACCGATTGGATTGAAAATGGTGCCAAGAGATACTTTAGGACCATACTTACAATTAATGATATTTTTCAGAAAAATCGGACTGTCCGTCAATAAGTTATTAGGGGTCAAACATTGGTAAATATCAACTTTCAACGCCCAGAACTCGAAAACGAGGCTCTCAGAATTTTCGTCCAGTTGCCCCAGTGACTCATGGCCCCAGGCCTTTCATCTGGCACAGGTTTCATTCCAATCGGTGAAGGTCGCATTTGACTCAAATAAGCAGTCCAAAGTTGGTGAGGAATATCCAATATTTTGACTCTTAATAACTCACTTATTTGTCGTCCGATTTGACTGAAATTTGGAACGTTTGTAGCCCTTATCCATACCAACAAGCCTGCAAAATATGGTAGCGGTCAATAGAAAAGCACGTGCAATATGGGCCGCCAAACATTTCATAAATAAATCGTTTTTCGCCTATAGCAGGCAAAGGAAAGCACCGACGGTGCTGCAAATACATGCGCATGCGCAGATCATTAATGCCTACATATATAAAGACTAGTCAAGGGAATCGGGGCAAGGCGTCCTGGTGAAAACGGGCCATCAATTTTACATTGCACCCTATGGAAATTAGGGCGCGAAATCGGTAAAACCGTAATAACTCTATCAATCCGCAACAAACAGGTGCGCTTTTTATAAGGTTTTTAGGTGTTAGGAAGGTACATATTTGTGCCAAATAGGAGTGCGCTGCATGCAGTACATGTGGAGATATAAGGGCTGAAAATGGGTCTGTAGACGTCGTCTGATGAACAAAGAGATTGAAAAAGACTAAAGGTGACCTTCACCGATTGGATTGAAAATGGTGCCAAGAGATACTTTAGGACCATACTTACAATTAATGATATTTTTCAGAAAAATCGGACTGTCCGTCAATAAGTTATTAGGGGTCAAACATTGGTAAATATCAACTTTCAACGCCCAGAACTCGAAAACGAGGCTCTCAGAATTTTCGTCCAGTTGCCCCAGTGACTCATGGCCCCAGGCCTTTCATCTGGCACAGGTTTCATTCCAATCGGTGAAGGTCGCATTTGACTCAAATAAGCAGTCCAAAGTTGGTGAGGAATATCCAATATTTTGACTCCTAATAACTCACTTATTTGTCGTCCGATTTGACTGAAATTTGGAACGTTTGTAGCCCTTATCCATACCAACAAGCCTGCAAAATATGGTAGCGGTCAATAGAAAAGCACGTGCAATATGGGCCGCCAAACATTTCATAAATAAATCGTTTTTCGCCTATAGCAGGCAAAGGAAAGCACCGACGGTGCTGCAAATACATGCGCATGCGCAGATCATTAATGCCTACATATATAAAGACTAGTCAAGGGAATCGGGGCAAGGCGTCCTGGTGAACACGGGCCATCAATTTTACATTGCACCCTATGGAAATTAGGGCGCGAAATCGGTAAAACCGTAATAACTCTATCAATCCGCAACAAACAGGTGCGCTTTTTATAAGGTTTATAGGTGTTAGGAAGGTACATATTTGTGCCAAATAGGAGTGCGCTGCATGCAGTACATGTGGAGATATAAGGGCTGAAAATGGGTCTGTAGACGTCGTCTGATGAACAAAGAGATTGAAAAAGACTAAAGGTGACCTTCACCGATTGGATTGAAAATGGTGCCAAGAGATACTTTAGGACCATACTTACAATTAATGATATTTTTCAGAAAAATCGGACTGTCCGTCAATAAGTTATTAGGGGTCAAACATTGGTAAATATCAACTTTCAACGCCCAGAACTCGAAAACGAGGCTCTCAGAATTTTCGTCCAGTTGCCCCAGTGACTCATGGCCCCAGGCCTTTCATCTGGCACAGGTTTCATTCCAATCGGTGAAGGTCGCATTTGACTCAAATAAGCAGTCCAAAGTTGGTGAGGAATATCCAATATTTTGACTCTTAATAACTCACTTATTTGTCGTCCGATTTGACTGAAATTTGGAACGTTTGTAGCCCTTATCCATACCAACAAGCCTGCAAAATATGGTAGCGGTCAATAGAAAAGCACGTGCAATATGGGCCGCCAAACAGTTCATAAATAAATCGTTTTTCGCCTATAGCAGGCAAAGGAAAGCACCGACGGTGCTGCAAATACATGCGCATGCGCAGATCATTAATGCCTACATATATAAAGACTAGTCAAGGGAATCGGGGCAAGGCGTCCTGGTGAAAACGGGCCATCAATTTTACATTGCACCCTATGGAAATTAGGGCGCGAAATCGGTAAAACCGTAATAACTCTATCAATCCGCAACAAACAGGTGCGCTTTTTATAAGGTTTATAGGTGTTAGGAAGGTACATATTTGTGCCAAATAGGAGTGCGCTGCATGCAGTACATGTGGAGATATAAGGGCTGAAAATGGGTCTGTAGACGTCGTCTGATGAACAAAGAGATTGAAAAAGACTAAAGGTGACCTTCACCGATTGGATTGAAAATGGTGCCAAGAGATACTTTAGGACCATACTTACAATTAATGATATTTTTCAGAAAAATCGGACTGTCCGTCAATAAGTTATTAGGGGTCAAACATTGGTAAATATCAACTTTCAACGCCCAGAACTCGAAAACGAGGCTCTCAGAATTTTCGTCCAGTTGCCCCAGTGACTCATGGCCCCAGGCCTTTCATCTGGCACAGGTTTCATTCCAATCGGTGAAGGTCGCATTTGACTCAAATAAGCAGTCCAAAGTTGGTGAGGAATATCCAATATTTTGACTCTTAATAACTCACTTATTTGTCGTCCGATTTGACTGAAATTTGAAACGTTTGTAGCCCTTATCCATACCAACAAGCCTGCAAAATATGGTAGCGGTCAATAGAAAAGCACGTGCAATATGGGCCGCCAAACATTTCATAAATAAATCGTTTTTCGCCTATAGCAGGCAAAGGAAAGCACCGACGGTGCTGCAAATACATGCGCATGCGCAGATTATTAATGCCTACATATATAAAGACTAGTCAAGGGAATCGGGGCAAGGCGTCCTGGTGAAAACGGGCCATCAATTTTACATTGCACCCTATGGAAATTAGGGCTCGAAATCGGTAAAACCGTAATAACTCTATCAATCCGCAACAAACAGGTGCGCTTTTTATACGGTTTATAGGTGTTAGGAAGGTACATATTTGTGCCAAATAGGAGTGCGCTGCATGCAGTACATGTGGAGATATAAGGGCTGAAAATGGGTCTGTAGACGTCGTCTGATGAACAAAGAGATTGAAAAAGACTAAAGGTGACCTTCACCGATTGGATTGAAAATGGTGCCAAGAGATACTTTAGGACCATACTTACAATTAATGATATTTTTCAGAAAAATCGGACTGTCCGTCAATAAGTTATTAGGGGTCAAACATTGGTAAATATCAACTTTCAACGCCCAGAACTCGAAAACGAGGCTCTCAGAATTTTCGTCCAGTTGCCCCAGTGACTCATGGCCCCAGGCCTTTCATCTGGCACAGGTTTCATTCCAATCGGTGAAGGTCGCATTTGACTCAAATAAGCAGTCCAAAGTTGGTGAGGAATATCCAATATTTTGACTCTTAATAACTCACTTATTTGTCGTCCGATTTGACTGAAATTTGGAACGTTTGTAGCCCTTATCCATTCCAACAAGCCTGCAAAATATGGTAGCGGTCAATAGAAAAGCACGTGCAATATGGGCCGCCAAACATTTCATAAATAAATCGTTTTTCGCCTATAGCAGGCAAAGGAAAGCACCGACGGTGCTGCAAATACATGCGCATGCGCAGATCATTAATGCCTACATATATAAAGACTAGTCAAGGGAATCGGGGCAAGGCGTCCTGGTGAAAACGGGCCATCAATTTTACATTGCACCCTATGGAAATTAGGGCGCGAAATCGGTAAAACCGTAATAACTCTATCAATCCGCAACAAACAGGTGCGCTTTTTATAAGGTTTATAGGTGTTAGGAAGGTACATATTTGTGCCAAATAGGAGTGCGCTGCATGCAGTACATGTGGAGATATAAGGGCTGAAAATGGGTCTGTAGACGTCGTCTGATGAACAAAGAGATTGAAAAAGACTAAAGGTGACCTTCACCGATTGGATTGAAAATGGTGCCAAGAGATACTTTAGGACCATACTTACAATTAATGATATTTTTCAGAAAAATCGGACTGTCCGTCAATAAGTTATTAGGGGTCAAACATTGGTAAATATCAACTTTCAACGCCCAGAACTCGAAAACGAGGCTCTCAGAATTTTCGTCCAGTTGCCCCAGTGACTCATGGCCCCAGGCCTTTCATCTGGCACAGGTTTCATTCCAATCGGTGAAGGTCGCATTTGACTCAAATAAGCAGTCCAAAGTTGGTGAGGAATATCCAATATTTTGACTCTTAATAACTCACTTATTTGTCGTCCGATTTGACTGAAATTTGGAACGTTTGTAGCCCTTATCCATTCCAACAAGCCTGCAAAATATGGTAGCGGTCAATAGAAAAGCACGTGCAATATGGGCCGCCAAACATTTCATAAATAAATCGTTTTTCGCCTATAGCAGGCAAAGGAAAGCACCGACGGTGCTGCAAATACATGCGCATGCGCAGATCATTAATGCCTACATATATAAAGACTAGTCAAGGGAATCGGGGCAAGGCGTCCTGGTGAAAACGGGCCATCAATTTTACATTGCACCCTATGGAAATTAGGGCGCGAAATCGGTAAAACCGTAATAACTCTATCAATCCGCAACAAACAGGTGCGCTTTTTATAAGGTTTATAGGTGTTAGGAAGGTACATATTTGTGCCAAATAGGAGTGCGCTGCATGCAGTACATGTGGAGATATAAGGGCTGAAAATGGGTCTGTAGACGTCGTCTGATGAACAAAGAGATTGAAAAAGACTAAAGGTGACCTTCACCGATTGGATTGAAAATGGTGCCAAGAGATACTTTAGGACCATACTTACAATTAATGATATTTTTCAGAAAAATCGGACTGTCCGTCAATAAGTTATTAGGGGTCAAACATTGGTAAATATCAACTTTCAACGCCCAGAACTCGAAAACGAGGCTCTCAGAATTTTCGTCCAGTTGCCCCAGTGACTCATGGCCCCAGGCCTTTCATCTGGCACAGGTTTCATTCCAATTGGTGAAGGTCGCATTTGACTCAAATAAGCAGTCCAAAGTTGGTGAGGAATATCCAATATTTTGACTCTTAATAACTCACTTATTTGTCGTCCGATTTGACTGAAATTTGGAACGTTTGTAGCCCTTATCCATACCAACAAGCCTGCAAAATATGGTAGCGGTCAATAGAAAAGCACGTGCAATATGGGCCGCCAAACATTTCATAAATAAATCGTTTTTCGCCTATAGCAGGCAAAGGAAAGCACCGACGGTGCTGCAAATACATGCGCATGCGCAGATCATTAATGCCTACATATATAAAGACTAGTCAAGGGAATCGGGGCAAGGCGTCCTGGTGAAAACGGGCCATCAATTTTACATTGCACCCTATGGAAATTAGGGCGCGAAATCGGTAAAACCGTAATAACTCTATCAATCCGCAACAAACAGGTGCGCTTTTTATAAGGTTTATAGGTGTTAGGAAGGTACATATTTGTGCCAAATAGGAGTGCGCTGCATGCAGTACATGTGGAGATAAAAGGGCTGAAAATGGGTCTGTAGACGTCGTCTGATGAACAAAGAGATTGAAAAAGACTAAAGGTGACCTTCACCGATTGGATTGAAAATGGTGCCAAGAGATACTTTAGGACCATACTTACAATTAATGATATTTTTCAGAAAAATCGGACTGTCCGTCAATAAGTTATTAGGGGTCAAACATTGGTAAATATCAACTTTCAACGCCCAGAACTCGAAAACGAGGCTCTCAGAATTTTCGTCCAGTTGCCCCAGTGACTCATGGCACAGGTTTCATTCCAATCGGTGAAGGTCGCATTTGACTCAAATAAGCAGTCCAAAGTTGGTGAGGAATATCCAATATTTTGACTCTTAATAACTCACTTATTTGTCGTCCGATTTGACTGAAATTTGGAACGTTTGTAGCCCTTATCCATACCAACAAGCCTGCAAAATATGGTAGCGGTCAATAGAAAAGCACGTGCAATATGGGCCGCCAAACATTTCATAAATAAATCGTTTTTCGCCTATAGCAGGCAAAGGAAAGCACCGACGGTGCTGCAAATACATGCGCATGCGCAGATCATTAATGCCTACATACATAAAGACTAGTCAAGGGAATCGGGGCAAGGCGTCCTGGTGAAAACGGGCCATCAATTTTACATTGCACCCTATGGAAATTAGGGCGCGAAATCGGTAAAACCGTAATAACTCTATCAATCCGCAACAAACAGGTGCGCTTTTTATAAGGTTTATAGGTGTTAGGAAGGTACATATTTGTGCCAAATAGGAGTGCGCTGCATGCAGTACATGTGGAGATATAAGGGCTGAAAATGGGTCTGTAGACGTCGTCTGATGAACAAAGAGATTGAAAAAGACTAAAGGTGACCTTCACCGATTGGATTGAAAATGGTGCCAAGAGATACTTTAGGACCATACTTACAATTAATGATATTTTTCAGAAAAATCGGACTGTCCGTCAATAAGTTATTAGGGGTCAAACATTGGTAAATATCAACTTTCAACGCCCAGAACTCGAAAACGAGGCTCTCAGAATTTTCGTCCAGTTGCCTCAGTGACTCATGGCCCCAGGCCTTTCATCTGGCACAGGTTTCATTCCAATCGGTGAAGGTCGCATTTGACTCAAATAAGCAGTCCAAAGTTGGTGAGGAATATCCAATATTTTGACTCTTAATAACTCACTTATTTGTCGTCCGATTTGACTGAAATTTGGAACGTTTGTAGCCCTTATCCATACCAACAAGCCTGCAAAATATGGTAGCGGTCAATAGAAAAGCACGTGCAATATGGGCCGCCAAACATTTCATAAATAAATCGTTTTTCGCCTATAGCAGGCAAAGGAAAGCACCGACGGTGCTGCAAATACATGCGCATGCGCAGATCATTAATGCCTACATATACAAAGACTAGTCAAGGGAATCGGGGCAAGGCGTCCTGGTGAAAACGGGCCATCAATTTTACATTGCACCCTATGGAAATTAGGGCGCGAAATCGGTAAAACCGTAATAACTCTATCAATCCGCAACAAACAGGTGCGCTTTTTATAAGGTTTATAGGTGTTAGGAAGGTACATATTTGTGCCAAATAGGAGTGCGCTGCATGCAGTACATGTGGAGATATAAGGGCTGAAAGTGGGTCTGTAGACGTCGGCTGATGAACAAAGAGATTGAAAAAGACTAAAGGTGACATTCACCGATTGGATTGAAAATGGTGCCAAGAGATACTTTAGGACCATACTTACAATTAATGATATTTTTCAGAAAAATCGGACTGTCCGTCAATAAGTTATTAGGGGTCAAACATTGGTAAATATCAACTTTCAACGCCCAGAACTCGAAAACGAGGCTCTCAGAATTTTCGTCCAGTTGCCCCAGTGACTCATGGCCCCAGGCCTTTCATCTGGCACAGGTTTCATTCCAATCGGTGAAGGTCGCATTTGACTCAAATAAGCAGTCCAAAGTTGGTGAGGAATATCCAATATTTTGACTCTTAATAACTCACTTATTTGTCGTCCGATTTGACTGAAATTTGGAACGTTTGTAGCCCTTATCCATACCAACAAGCCTGCAAAATATGGTAGCGGTCAATAGAAAAGCACGTGCAATATGGGCCGCCAAACATTTCATAAATAAATCGTTTTTCGCCTATAGCAGGCAAAGGAAAGCACCGACGGTGCTGCAAATACATGCGCATGCGCAGATCATTAATGCCTACATATATAAAGACTAGTCAAGGGAATCGGGGCAAGGCGTCCTGGTGAAAACGGGCCATCAATTTTACATTGCACCCTATGGAAATTAGGGCGCGAAATCGGTAAAACCGTAATAACTCTATCAATCCGCAACAAACAGGTGCGCTTTTTATAAGGTTTATAGATGTTAGGAAGGTACATATTTGTGCCAAAAAGGAGTGCGCTGCATGCAGTACATGTGGAGATATAAGGGCTGAAAATGGGTCTGTAGACGTCGTCTGATGAACAAAGAGATTGAAAAAGACTAAAGGTGACCTTCACCGATTGGATTGAAAATGGTGCCAAGAGATACTTTAGGACCATACTTACAATTAATGATATTTTTCAGAAAAATCGGACTGTCCGTCAATAAGTTATTAGGGGTCAAACATTGGTAAATATCAACTTTCAACGCCCAGAACTCGAAAACGAGGCTCTCAGAATTTTCATCCAGTTGCCCCAGTGACTCATGGCCCCAGGCCTTTCATCTGGCACAGGTTTCATTCCAATCGGTGAAGGTCGCATTTGACTCAAATAAGCAGTCCAAAGTTGGTGAGGAATATCCAATATTTTGACTCTTAATAACTCACTTATTTGTCGTCCGATTTGACTGAAATTTGAAACGTTTGTAGCCCTTATCCATACCAACAAGCCTGCAAAATATGGTAGCGGTCAATAGAAAAGCACGTGCAATATGGGCCGCCAAACATTTCATAAATAAATCGTTTTTCGCCTATAGCAGGCAAAGGAAAGCACCGACGGTGCTGCAAATACATGCGCATGCGCAGATCATTAATGCCTACATATATAAAGACTAGTCAAGGGAATCGGGGCAAGGCGTCCTGGTGAAAACGGGCCATCAATTTTACATTGCACTCTATGGAAATTAGGGCGCGAAATCGGTAAAACCGTAATAACTCTATCAATCCGCAACAAACAGGTGCGCTTTTTATAAGGTTTATAGGTGTTAGGAAGGTACATATTTGTGCCAAATAGGAGTGCGCTGCATGCAGTACATGTGGAGATATAAGGGCTGAAAATGGGTCTGTAGACGTCGTCTGATGAACAAAGAGATTGAAAAAGACTAAAGGTGACCTTCACCGATTGGATTGAAAATGGTGCCAAGAGATACTTTAGGACCATACTTACAATTAATGATATTTTTCAGAAAAATCGGACTGTCCGTCAATAAGTTATTAGGGGTCAAACATTGGTAAATATCAACTTTCAACGCCCAGAACTCGAAAACGAGGCTCTCAGAATTTTCGTCCAGTTGCCCCAGTGACTCATGGCCCCAGGCCTTTCATCTGGCACAGGTTTCATTCCAATCGGTGAAGGTCGCATTTGACTCAAATAAGCAGTCCAAAGTTGGTGAGGAATATCCAATATTTTGACTCTTAATAACTCACTTATTTGTCGTCCGATTTGACTGAAATTTGAACGTTTGTAGCCCTTATCCATACCAACAAGCCTGCAAAATATGGTAGCGGTCAATAGAAAAGCACGTGCAATATGGGCCGCCAAACATTTCATAAATAAATCGTTTTTCGCCTATAGCAGGCAAAGGAAAGCACCGACGGTGCTGCAAATACATGCGCATGCGCAGATCATTAATGCCTACATATATAAAGACTAGTCAAGGGAATCGGGGCAAGGCGTCCTGGTGAAAACGGGCCATCAATTTTATATTGCACCCTATGGAAATTAGGGCGCGAAATCGGTAAAACCGTAATAACTCTATCAATCCGCAACAAACAGGTGCGCTTTTTATAAGGTTTATAGGTGTTAGGAAGGTACATATTTGTGCCAAATAGGAGTGCGCTGCATGCAGTACATGTGGAGATATAAGGGCTGAAAATGGGTCTGTAGACGTCGTCTGATGAACAAAGAGATTGAAAAAGACTAAAGGTGACCTTCACCGATTGGATTGAAAATGGTGCCAAGAGATACTTTAGGACCATACTTACAATTAATGATATTTTTCAGAAAAATCGGACTGTCCGTCAATAAGTTATTAGGGGTCAAACATTGGTAAATATCAACTTTCAACGCCCAGAACTCGAAAACGAGGCTCTCAGAATTTTCGTCCAGTTGCCCCAGTGACTCATGGCCCCAGGCCTTTCATCTGGCACAGGTTTCATTCCAATCGGTGAAGGTCGCATTTGACTCAAATAAGCAGTCCAAAGTTGGTGAGGAATATCCAATATTTTGACTCTTAATAACTCACTTATTTGTCGTCCGATTTGACTGAAATTTGGAACGTTTGTAGCCCTTATCCATACCAACAAGCCTGCAAAATATGGTAGCGGTCAATAGAAAAGCACGTGCAATATGGGCCGCCAAACATTTCATAAATAAATCGTTTTTCGCCTATAGCAGGCAAAGGAAAGCACCGACGGTGCTGCAAATACATGCGCATGCGCAGATCATTAATGCCTACATATATAAAGACTAGTCAAGGGAATCGGGGCAAGGCGTCCTGGTGAAAACGGGCCATCAATTTTATATTGCACCCTATGGAAATTAGGGCGCGAAATCGGTAAAACCGTAATAACTCTATCAATCCGCAACAAACAGGTGCGCTTTTTATACGGTTTATAGGTGTTAGGAAGGTACATATTTGTGCCAAATAGGAGTGCGCTGCATGCAGTACATGTGGAGATATAAGGGCTGAAAATGGGTCTGTAGACGTCGTCTGATGAACAAAGAGATTGAAAAAGACTAAAGGTGACCTTCACCGATTGGATTGAAAATGGTGCCAAGAGATACTTTAGGACCATACTTACAATTAATGATATTTTTCAGAAAAATCGGACTGTCCGTCAATAAGTTATTAGGGGTCAAACATTGGTAAATATCAACTTTCAACGCCCAGAACTCGAAAACGAGGCTCTCAGAATTTTCGTCCAGTTGCCCCAGTGACTCATGGCCCCAGGCCTTTCATCTGGCACAGGTTTCATTCCAATCGGTGAAGGTCGCATTTGACTCAAATAAGCAGTCCAAAGTTGGTGAGGAATATCCAATATTTTGACTCTTAATAACTCACTTATTTGTCGTCCGATTTGACTGAAATTTGAAACGTTTGTAGCCCTTATCCATACCAACAAGGCTGCAAAATATGGTAGCGGTCAATAGAAAAGCACGTGCAATATGGGCCGCCAAACATTTCATAAATAAATCGTTTTTCGCCTATAGCAGGCAAAGGAAAGCACCGACGGTGCTGCAAATACATGCGCATGCGCAGATCATTAATGCCTACATACATAAAGACTAGTCAAGGGAATCGGGGCAAGGCGTCCTGGTGAAAACGGGCCATCAATTTTACATTGCACTCTATGGAAATTAGGGCGCGAAATCGGTAAAACCGTAATAACTCTATCAATCCGCAACAAACAGGTGCGCTTTTTATAAGGTTTATAGGTGTTAGGAAGGTACATATTTGTGCCAAATAGGAGTGCGCTGCATGCAGTACATGTGGAGATATAAGGGCTGAAAATGGGTCTGTAGACGTCGTCTGATGAACAAAGAGATTGAAAAAGACTAAAGGTGACCTTCACCGATTGGATTGAAAATGGTGCCAAGAGATACTTTAGGACCATACTTACAATTAATGATATTTTTCAGAAAATCGGACTGTCCGTCAATAAGTTATTAGGGGTCAAACATTGGTAAATATCAACTTTCAACGCCCAGAACTCGAAAACGAGGCTCTCAGAATTTTCGTCCAGTTGCCCCAGTGACTCATGGCCCCAGGCCTTTCATCTGGCACAGGTTTCATTCCAATCGGTGAAGGTCGCATTTGACTCAAATAAGCAGTCCAAAGTTGGTGAGGAATATCCAATATTTTGACTCTTAATAACTCACTTATTTATCGTCCGATTTGACTAAAATTTGGAACGTTTGTAGCCCTTATCCATACCAACAAGCCTGCAAAATATGGTAGCGGTCAATAGAAAAGCACGTGCTATATGGGCCGCCAAACATTTCATAAATAAATCGTTTTTCGCCTATAGCAGGCAAAGGAAAGCACCGACGGTGCTGCAAATACATGCGCATGCGCAGATCATTAATGCCTACATATATAAAGACTAGTTAAGGGAATCGGGGCAAGGCGTCCTGGTGAAAACGGGCCATCAATTTTACATTGCACCCTATGGAAATTAGGGCGCGAAATCGATAAAACCGTAATAACTCTATCAATCCGCAACAAACAGGTGCGCTTTTTATAAGGTTTATAGGTGTTAGGAAGGTACATATTTGTGCCAAATAGGAGTGCGCTGCATGCAGTACATGTGGAGATATAAGGGCTGAAAATGGGTCTGTAGACGTCGTCTGATGAACAAAGAGATTGAAAAAGACTAAAGGTGACCTTCACCGATTGGATTGAAAATGGTGCCAAGAGATACTTTAGGACCATACTTACAATTAATGATATTTTTCAGAAAAATCGGACTGTCCGTCAATAAGTTATTAGGGGTCAAACATTGGTAAATATCAACTTTCAACGCCCAGAACTCGAAAACGAGGCTCTCAGAATTTTCGTCCAGTTGCCCCAGTGACTCATGGCCCCAGGCCTTTCATCTGGCACAGGTTTCATTCCAATCGGTGAAGGTCGCATTTGACTCAAATAAGCAGTCCAAAGTTGGTGAGGAATATCCAATATTTTGACTCTTAATAACTCACTTATTTGTTGTCCGATTTGACTGAAATTTGGAACGTTTGTAGCCCTTATCCATACCAACAAGCCTGCAAAATATGGTAGCGGTCAATAGAAAAGCACGTGCAATATGGGCCGCCAAACATTTCATAAATAAATCGTTTTTCGCCTATAGCAGGCAAAGAAAAGCACCGACGGTGCTGCAAATACATGCGCATGCGCAGATCATTAATGCCTACATATATAAAGACTAGTCAAGGGAATCGGGGCAAGGCGTCCTGGTGAAAACGGGCCATCAATTTTACATTGCACCCTATGGAAATTAGGGCGCGAAATCGGTAAAACCGTAATAACTCTATCAATCCGCAACAAACAGGTGCGCTTTTTATAAGGTTTATAGGTGTTAGGAAAGTACATATTTGTGCCAAATAGGAGTGCGCTGCATGCAGTACATGTGGAGATATAAGGGCTGAAAATGGGTCTGTAGACGTCGTCTGATGAACAAAGAGATTGAAAAAGACTAAAGGTGACCTTCACCGATTGGATTGAAAATGGTGCCAAGAGATACTTTAGGACCATACTTACAATTAATGATATTTTTCAGAAAAATCGGACTGTCCGTCAATAAGTTATTAGGGGTCAAACATTGGTAAATATCAACTTTCAACGCCCAGAACTCGAAAACGAGGCTCTCAGAATTTTCGTCCAGTTGCCCCAGTGACTCATGGCCCCAGGCCTTTCATCTGGCACAGGTTTCATTCCAATCGGTGAAGGTCGCATTTGACTCAAATAAGCAGTCCAAAGTTGGTGAGGAATATCCAATATTTTGACTCTTAATAACTCACTTATTTGTCGTCCGATTTGACTGAAATTTGGAACGTTTGTAGCCCTTATCCATACCAACAAGCCTGCAAAATATGGTAGCGGTCAATAGAAAAGCACGTGCAATATGGGCCGCCAAACATTTCATAAATAAATAGTTTTTCGCCTATAGCAGGCAAAGGAAAGCACCGACGGTGCTGCAAATACATGCGCATGCGCAGATCATTAATGCCTACATATATAAAGACCAGTCAAGGGAATCGGGGCAAGGCGTCCTGGTGAAAACGGGCCATCAATTTTACATTGCACCCTATGGAAATTAGGGCGCGAAATCGGTAAAACCGTAATAACTCTATCAATCCGCAACAAACAGGTGCGCTTTTTATACGGTTTATAGGTGTTAGGAAGGTACATATTTGTGCCAAATAGGAGTGCGCTGCATGCAGTACATGTGGAGATATAAGGGCTGAAAATGGGTCTGTAGACGTCGTCTGATGAACAAAGAGATTGAAAAAGACTAAAGGTGACCTTCACCGATTGGATTGAAAATGGTGCCAAGAGATACTTTAGGACCATACTTACAATTAATGATATTTTTCAGAAAAATCGGACTGTCCGTCAATAAGTTATTAGGGTTCAAACATTGGTAAATATCAACTTTCAACGCCCAGAACTCGAAAACGAGGCTCTCAGAATTTTCGTCCAGTTGCCCCAGTGACTCATGGCCCCAGGCCTTTCATCTGGCACAGGTTTCATTCCAATCGGTGAAGGTCGCATTTGACTCAAATAAGCAGTCCAAAGTTGGTGAGGAATATCCAATATTTTGACTCTTAATAACTCACTTATTTGTCGTCCGATTTGACTGATATTTGGAACGTTTGTAGCCCTTATCCATACCAACAAGCCTGCAAAATATGGTAGCGGTCAATAGAAAAGCACGTGCAATATGGGCCGCCAAACATTTCATAAATAAATCGTTTTTCGCCTATAGCAGGCAAAGGAAAGCACCGACGGTGCTGCAAATACATGCGCATGCGCAGATCATTAATGCCTACATATATAAAGACTAGTCAAGGGAATCGGGGTAAGGTGTCCTGGTGAAAACGGGCCATCAATTTTACATTGCACCCTATGGAAATTAGGGCGCGAAATCGGTAAAACCGTAATAACTCTATCAATCCGCAACAAACAGGTGCGCTTTTTATACGGTTTATAGGTGTTAGGAAGGTACATATTTGTGCCAAATAGGAGTGCGCTGCATGCAGTACATGTGGAGATATAAGGGCTGAAATATGGTCTGTAGACGTCGTCTGATGAACAAAGAGATTGAAAAAGACTAAAGGTGACCTTCACCGATTGGATTGAAAATGGTGCCAAGAGATACTTTAGGACCATACTTACAATTACTGATATTTTTCAGAAAAATCGGACTGTCCGTCAATAAGTTATTAGGGGTCAAACATTGGTAAATATCAACTTTCAACGCCCAGAACTCGAAAACGAGGCTCTCAGAATTTTCGTCCAGTTGCCCCAGTGACTCATGGCCCCAGGCCTTTCATCTGGCACAGGTTTCATTCCAATCGGTGAAGGTCGCATTTGACTCAAATAAGCAGTCCAAAGTTGGTGAGGAATATCCAATATTTTGACTCTTAATAACTCACTTATTTGTCGTCCGATTTGACTGAAATTTAGAACGTTTGTAGCCCTTATCCATACCAACAAGCCTGCAAAATATGGTAGCGGTCAATAGAAAAGCACGTGCAATATGGGCCGCCAAACATTTCATAAATAAATCGTTTTTCGCCTATAGCAGGCAAAGGAAAGCACCGACGGTGCTGCAAATACAGGCGCATGCGCAGATCATTAATGCCTACATATATAAAGACTAGTCAAGGGAATCGGGGCAAGGCGTCCTGGTGAAAACGGGCCATCAATTTTACATTGCACCCTATGGAAATTAGGGCGCGAAATCGGTAAAACCGTAATAACTCTATCAATCCGCAACAAACAGGTGCGCTTTTTATAAGGTTTATAGGTGTTAGGAAGGTACATATTTGTGCCAAATAGGAGTGCGCTGCATGCAGTACATGTGGAGATATAAGGGCTGAAAATGGGTCTGTAGACGTCGTCTGATGAACAAAGAGATTGAAAAAGACTAAAGGTGACCTTCACCGATTGGATTGAAAATGGTGCCAAGAGATACTTTAGGACCATACTTACAATTAATGATATTTTTCAGAAAAATCGGACTGTCCGTCAATAAGTTATTAGGGGTCAAACATTGGTAAATATCAACTTTCAACGCCCAGAACTCGAAAACGAGGCTCTCAGAATTTTCGTCCAGTTGCCCCAGTGACTCATGGCCCCAGGCCTTTCATCTGGCACAGGTTTCATTCCAATCGGTGAAGGTCGCATTTGACTCAAATAAGCAGTCCAAAGTTGGTGAGGAATATCCAATATTTTGACTCTTAATAACTCACTTATTTGTCGTCCGATTTGACTGAAATTTGGAACGTTTGTAGCCCTTATCCATACCAACAAGCCTGCAAAATATGGTAGCGGTCAATAGAAAAGCACGTGCAATATGGGCCGCCAAACATTTCATAAATAAATCGTTTTTCGCCTATAGCAGGCAAAGGAAAGCACCGACGGTGCTGCAAATACATGCGCATGCGCAGATCATTAATGCCTACATATATAAAGACTAGTCAAGGGAATCGGGGCAAGGTGTCCTGGTGGAAACGGGCCATCAATTTTACATTGCAACCTATGGAAATTAGGGCGCGAAATCGGTAAAACCGTAATAACTCTATCAATCCGCAACAAACAGGTGCGCTTTTTATAAGGTTTATAGGTGTTAGGAAGGTACATATTTGTGCCAAATAGGAGTGCGCTGCATGCAGTACATGTGGAGATATAAGGGCTGAAAATGGGTCTGTAGACGTCGTCTGATGAACAAAGAGATTGAAAAAGACTAAAGGTGACCTTCACCGATTGGATTGAAAATGGTGCCAAGAGATACTTTAGGACCATACTTACAATTAATGATATTTTTCAGAAAAATCGGACTGTCCGTCAATAAGTTATTAGGGGTCAAACATTGGTAAATATCAACTTTCAACGCCCAGAACTCGAAAACGAGGCTCTCAGAATTTTCGTCCAGTTGCCCCAGTGACTCATGGCCCCAGGCCTTTCATCTGGCACAGGTTTCATTCCAATCGGTGAAGGTCGCATTTGACTCAAATAAGCAGTCCAAAGTTGGTGAGGAATATCCAATATTTTGACTCTTAATAACTCACTTATTTGTCGTCCGATTTGACTGAAATTTGGAACGTTTGTAGCCCTTATTTATACCAACAAGCCTGCAAAATATGGTAGCGGTAAATAGAAAAGCACGTGCAATATGGGCCGCCAAACATTTCATAAATAAATCGTTTTTCGCCTATAGCAGGCAAAGGAAAGCACCGACGGTGCTGCAAATACATGCGCATGCGCAGATCATTAATGCCTACATATATAAAGACTAGTCAAGGGAATCGGGGCAAGGCGTCCTGGTGAAAACGGGCCATCAATTTTACATTGCACCCTATGGAAATTAGGGCGCGAAATCGGTAAAACCGTAATAACTCTATCAATCCGCAACAAACAGGTGCGCTTTTTATAAGGTTTATAGGTGTTAGGAAGGTACATATTTGTGCCAAAAAGGAGTGCGCTGCATGCAGTACATGTGGAGATATAAGGGCTGAAATATGGTCTGTAGACGTCGTCTGATGAACAAAGAGATTGAAAAAGACTAAAGGTGACCTTCACCGATTGGATTGAAAATGGTGCCAAGAGATACTTTAGGACCATACTTACAATTAATGATATTTTTCAGAAAAATCGGACTGTCCGTCAATAAGTTATTAGGGGTCAAACATTGGTAAATATCAACTTTCAACGCCCAGAACTCGAAAACGAGGCTCTCAGAATTTTCGTCCAGTTGCCCCAGTGACTCATGGCCCCAGGCCTTTCATCTGGCACAGGTTTCATTCCAATCGGTGAAGGTCGCATTTGACTCAAATAAGCAGTCCAAAGTTGGTGAGGAATATCCAATATTTTGACTCTTAATAACTCACTTATTTGTCGTCCGATTTGACTGAAATTTGGAACGTTTGTAGCCCTTATCCATACCGACAAGCCTGCAAAATATGGTAGCGGTCAATAGAAAAGCACGTGCAATATGGGCCGCCAAACATTTCATAAATAAATCGTTTTTCGCCTATAGCAGGCAAAGGAAAGCACCGACGGTGCTGCAAATACAGGCGCATGCGCAGATCATTAATGCCTACATATATAAAGACTAGTCAAGGGAATCGGGGCAAGGCGTCCTGGTGAAAACGGGCCATCAATTTTACATTGCACCCTATGGAAATTAGGGCGCGAAATCGGTAAAACCGTAATAACTCTATCAATCCGCAACAAACAGGTGCGCTTTTTATAAGGTTTATAGGTGTTAGGAAGGTACATATTTGTGCCAAATAGGAGTGCGCTGCATGCAGTACATGTGGAGATATAAGGGCTGAAAATGGGTCTGTAGACGTCGTCTGATGAACAAAGAGATTGAAAAAGACTAAAGGTGACCTTCACCGATTGGATTGAAAATGGTGCCAATAGATACTTTAGGACCATACTTACAATTAATGATATTTTTCAGAAAAATCGGACTGTCCGTCAATAAGTTATTAGGGGTCAAACATTGGTAAATATCAACTTTCAACGCCCAGAACTCGAAAACGAGGCTCTCAGAATTTTCGTCCAGTTGCCCCAGTGACTCATGGCCCCAGGCCTTTCATCTGGCACAGGTTTCATTCCAATCGGTGAAGGTCGCATTTGACTCAAATAAGCAGTCCAAAGTTGGTGAGGAATATCCAATATTTTGACTCTTAATAACTCACTTATTTGTCGTCCGATTTGACTGAAATTTGGAACGTTTGTAGCCCTTATCCATACCAACAAGCCTGCAAAATATGGTAGCGGTCAATAGAAAAGCACGTGCAATATGGGCCGCCAAACATTTCATAAATAAATCGTTTTTCGCCTATAGCAGGCAAAGGAAAGCACCGACGGTGCTGCAAATACATGCGCATGCGCAGATCATTAATGCCTACATATATAAAGACTAGTCAAGGGAATCGGGGCAAGGTGTCCTGGTGGAAACGGGCCATCAATTTTACATTGCAACCTATGGAAATTAGGGCGCGAAATCGGTAAAACCGTAATAACTCTATCAATCCGCAACAAACAGGTGCGCTTTTTATACGGTTTATAGGTGTTAGGAAGGTACATATTTGTGCCAAATAGGAGTGCGCTGCATGCAGTACATGTGGAGATATAAGGGCTGAAAATGGGTCTGTAGACGTCGTCTGATGAACAAAGAGATTGAAAAAGACTAAAGGTGACCTTCACCGATTGGATTGAAAATGGTGCCAAGAGATACTTTAGGACCATACTTACAATTAATGATATTTTTCAGAAAAATCGGACTGTCCGTCAATAAGTTATTAGGGGTCAAACATTGGTAAATATCAACTTTCAACGCCCAGAACTCGAAAACGAGGCTCTCAGAATTTTCGTCCAGTTGCCCCAGTGACTCATGGCCCCAGGCCTTTCATCTGGCACAGGTTTCATTCCAATCGGTGAAGGTCGCATTTGACTCAAATAAGCAGTCCAAAGTTGGTGAGGAATATCCAATATTTTGACTCTTAATAACTCACTTATTTGTCGTCCGATTTGACTGAAATTTGGAACGTTTGTAGCCCTTATCCATATTCACAAGCCTGCAAAATATGGTAGCGGTAAATAGAAAAGCACGTGCAATATGGGCCGCCAAACATTTCATAAATAAATCGTTTTTCGCCTATAGCAGGCAAAGGAAAGCACCGACGGTGCTGCAAATACATGCGCATGCGCAGATCATTAATGCCTATATATATAAAGACTAGTCAAGGGAATCGGGGCAAGGCGTCCTGGTGAAAACGGGCCATCAATTTTACATTGCACCCTATGGAAATTAGGGCGCGAAATCGGTAAAACCGTAATAACTCTATCAATCCGCAACAAACAGGTGCGCTTTTTATAAGGTTTATAGGTGTTAGGAAGGTACATATTTGTGCCAAATAGGAGTGCGCTGCATGCAGTACATGTGGAGATATAAGGGCTGAAATTGGGTCTGTAGACGTCGTCTGATGAACAAAGAGATTGAAAAAGACTAAAGGTGACCTTCACCGATTGGATTGAAAATGGTGCCAAGAGATACTTTAGGACCATACTTACAATTAATGATATTTTTCAGAAAAATCGGACTGTCCGTCAATAAGTTATTAGGGGTCAAACATTGGTAAATATCAACTTTCAACGCCCAGAACTCGAAAACGAGGCTCTCAGAATTTTCGTCCAGTTGCCCCAGTGACTCATGGCCCCAGGCCTTTCATCTGGCACAGGTTTCATTCCAATCGGTGAAGGTCGCATTTGACTCAAATAAGCAGTCCAAAGTTGGTGAGGAATATCCAATATTTTGACTCTTAATAACTCACTTATTTGTCGTCCGATTTGACTGAAATTTGGAACGTTTGTAGCCCTTATCCATACCAACAAGCCTGCAAAATATGGTAGCGGTCAATAGAAAAGCACGTGCAATATGGGCCGCCAAACATTTCATAAATAAATCGTTTTTCGCCTATAGCAGGCAAAGGAAAGCACCGACGGTGCTGCAAATACAGGCGCATGCGCAGATCATTAATGCCTACATATATAAAGACTAGTCAAGGGAATCGGGGCAAGGCGTCCTGGTGAAAACGGGCCATCAATTTTACATTGCACCCTATGGAAATTAGGGCGCGAAATCGGTAAAACCGTAATAACTCTATCAATCCGCAACAAACAGGTGCGCTTTTTATAAGGTTTATAGGTGTTAGGAAGGTACATATTTGTGCCAAATAGGAGTGCGCTGCATGCAGTACATGTGGAGATATAAGGGCTGAAAATGGGTCTGTAGACGTCGTCTGATGAACAAAGAGATTGAAAAAGACTAAAGGTGACCTTCACCGATTGGATTGAAAATGGTGCCAAGAGATACTTTAGGACCATACTTACAATTAATGATATTTTTTCAGAAAAATCGGACTGTCCGTCAATAAGTTATTAGGGGTCAAACATTGGTAAATATCAACTTTCAACGCCCAGAACTCGAAAACGAGGCTCTCAGAATTTTCGTCCAGTTGCCCCAGTGACTCATGGCCCCAGGCCTTTCATCTGGCACAGGTTTCATTCCAATCGGTGAAGGTCGCATTTGACTCAAATAAGCAGTCCAAAGTTGGTGAGGAATATCCAATATTTTGACTCTTAATAACTCACTTATTTGTCGTCCGATTTGACTGAAATTTGGAACGTTTGTAGCCCTTATCCATACCAACAAGCTTGCAAAATATGGTAGCGGTCAATAGAAAAGCACGTGCAATATGGGCCGCCAAACATTTCATAAATAAATCGTTTTTCGCCTATAGCAGGCAAAGGAAAGCACCGACGGTGCTGCAAATACATGCGCATGCGCAGATCATTAATGCCTACATATATAAAGACTAGTCAAGGGAATCGGGGCAAGGCGTCCTGGTGAAAACGGGCCATCAATTTTACATTGCACCCTATGGAAATTAGGGCGCGAAATCGGTAAAACCGTAATAACTCTATCAATCCGCAACAAACAGGTGCGCTTTTTATAAGGTTTATAGGTGTTAGGAAGGTACATATTTGTGCCAAATAGGAGTGCGCTGCATGCAGTACATGTGGAGATATAAGGGCTGAAAATGGGTCTGTAGACGTCGTCTGATGAACAAAGAGATTGAAAAAGACTAAAGGTGACCTTCACCGATTGGATTGAAAATGGTGCCAAGAGATACTTTAGGACCATACTTACAATTAATGATATTTTTCAGAAAAATCGGACTGTCCGTCAATAAGTTATTAGGGGTCAAACATTGGTAAATATCAACTTTCAACGCCCAGAACTCGAAAACGAGGCTCTCAGAATTTTCGTCCAGTTGCCCCAGTGACTCATGGCCCCAGGCCTTTCATCTGGCACAGGTTTCATTCCAATCGGTGAAGGTCGCATTTGACTCAAATAAGCAGTCCAAAGTTGGTGAGGAATATCCAATATTTTGACTCTTAATAACTCACTTATTTGTCGTCCGATTTGACTGAAATTTGGAACGTTTGTAGCCCTTATCCATACCAACAAGCCTGCAAAATATGGTAGCGGTCAATAGAAAAGCACGTGCAATATGGGCCGCCAAACATTTCATAAATAAATCGTTTTTCGCCTATAGCAGGCAAAGGAAAGCACCGACGGTGCTGCAAATACATGCGCATGCGCAGATCATTAATGCCTACATATATAAAGACTAGTCAAGGGAATCGGGGCAAGGCGTCCTGGTGAAAACGGGCCATCAATTTTACATTGCACCCTATGGAAATTAGGGCGCGAAATCGGTAAAACCGTAATAACTCTATCAATCCGCAACAAACAGGTGCGCTTTTTATAAGGTTTATAGGTGTTAGGAAGGTACATATTTGTGCCAAATAGGAGTGCGCTGCATGCAGTACATGTGGAGATATAAGGGCTGAAAATGGGTCTGTAGACGTCGTCTGATGAACAAAGAGATTGAAAAAGACTAAAGGTGACCTTCACCGATTGGATTGAAAATGGTGCCAAGAGATACTTTAGGACCATACTTACAATTAATGATATTTTTCAGAAAAATCGGACTGTCCGTCAATAAGTTATTAGGGGTCAAACATTGGTAAATATCAACTTTCAACGCCCAGAACTCGAAAACGAGGCTCTCAGAATTTTCGTCCAGTTGCCCCAGTGACTCATGGCCCCAGGCCTTTCATCTGGCACAGGTTTCATTCCAATCGGTGAAGGTCGCATTTGACTCAAATAAGCAGTCCAAAGTTGGTGAGGAATATCCAATATTTTGACTCTTAATAACTCACTTATTTGTCGTCCGATTTGACTGAAATTTAGAACGTTTGTAGCCCTTATCCATACCAACAAGCCTGCAAAATATAGTAGCGGTCAATAGAAAAGCACGTGCAATACGGGCCGCCAAACATTTCATAAATAAATCGTTTTTCGCCTATAGCAGGCAAAGGAAAGCACCGACGGTGCTGCAAATACAGGCGCATGCGCAGATCATTAATGCCTACATATATAAAGACTAGTCAAGGGAATCGGGGCAAGGCGTCCTGGTGAAAACGGGCCATCAATTTTACATTGCACCCTATGGAAATTAGGGCGCGAAATCGGTAAAACCGTAATAACTCTATCAATCCGCAACAAACAGGTGCGCTTTTTATAAGGTTTATAGGTGTTAGGAAGGTACATATTTGTGCCAAATAGGAGTGCGCTGCATGCAGTACATGTGGAGATATAAGGGCTGAAAATGGGTCTGTAGACGTCGTCTGATGAACAAAGAGATTGAAAAAGACTAAAGGTGACCTTCACCGATTGGATTGAAAATGGTGCCAAGAGATACTTTAGGACCATACTTACAATTAATGATATTTTTCAGAAAAATCGGACTGTCCGTCAATAAGTTATTAGGGGTCAAACATTGGTAAATATCAACTTTCAACGCCCAGAACTCGAAAACGAGGCTCTCAGAATTTTCGTCCAGTTGCCCCAGTGACTCATGGCCCCAGGCCTTTCATCTGGCACAGGTTTCATTCCAATCGGTGAAGGTCGCATTTGACTCAAATAAGCAGTCCAAAGTTGGTGAGGAATATCCAATATTTTGACACTTAATAACTCACTTATTTGTCGTCCGATTTGACTGAAATTTGGAACGTTTGTAGCCCTTATCCATACCAACAAGCCTGCAAAATATGGTAGCGGTCAATAGAAAAGCACGTGCAATATGGGCCGCCAAACATTTCATAAATAAATCTTTTTTCGCCTATAGCAGGCAAAGGAAAGCACCGACGGTGCTGCAAATACATGCGCATGCGCAGATCATTAATGCCTACATATATAAAGACTAGTCAAGGGAATCGGGGCAATGTGTCCTGGTGGAAACGGGCCATCAATTTTACATTGCACCCTATGGAAATTAGGGCGCGAAATCGGTAAAACCGTAATAACTCTATCAATCCGCAACAAACAGGTGCGCTTTTTATAAGGTTTATAGGTGTTAGGAAGGTACATATTTGTGCCAAATAGGAGTGCGCTGCATGCAGTACATGTGGAGATATAAGGGCTGAAAATGGGTCTGTAGACGTCGTCTGATGAACAAAGAGATTGAAAAAGACTAAAGGTGACCTTCACCGATTGGATTGAAAATGGTGCCAAGAGATACTTTAGGACCATACTTACAATTAATGATATTTTTCAGAAAAATCGGACTGTCCGTCAATAAGTTATTAGGGGTCAAACATTGGTAAATATCAACTTTCAACGCCCAGAACTCGAAAACGAGGCTCTCAGAATTTTCGTCCAGTTGCCCCAGTGACTCATGTCCCCAGGCCTTTCATCTGGCACAGGTTTCATTCCAATCGGTGAAGGTCGCATTTGACTCAAATAAGCAGTCCAAAGTTGGTGAGGAATATCCAATATTGTGACTCTTAATAACTCACTTATTTGTCGTCCGATTTGACTGAAATTTGGAACGTTTGTAGCCCTTATCCATACCAACAAGCCTGCAAAATATGGTAGCGGTCAATAGAAAAGCACGTGCAATATGGGCCGCCAAACATTTCATAAATAAATCGTTTTTCGCCTATAGCAGGCAAAGGAAAGCACCGACGGTGCTGCAAATACATGCGCATGCGCAGATCATTAATGCCTACATATATAAAGACTAGTCAAGGGAATCGGGGCAAGGCGTCCTGGTGAAAACGGGCCATCAATTTTACATTGCTCTCTATGGAAATTAGGGCGCGAAATCGGTAAAACCGTAATAACTCTATCAATCCGCAACAAACAGGTGCGCTTTTTATAAGGTTTATAGGTGTTAGGAAGGTACATATTTGTGCCAAATAGGAGTGCGCTGCATGCAGTACATGTGGAGATATAAGGGCTGAAAATGGGTCTGTAGACGTCGTCTGATGAACAAAGAGATTGAAAAAGACTAAAGGTGACCTTCACCGATTGGATTGAAAATGGTGCCAAGAGATACTTTAGGACCATACTTACAATTAATGATATTTTTCAGAAAAATCGGACTGTCCGTCAATAAGTTATTAGGGGTCAAACATTGGTAAATATCAACTTTCAACGCCCAGAACTCGAAAACGAGGCTCTCAGAATTTTCGTCCAGTTGCCCCAGTGACTCATGGCCCCAGGCCTTTCATCTGGCACAGGTTTCATTCCAATCGGTGAAGGTCGCATTTGACTCAAATAAGCAGTCCAAAGTTGGTGAGGAGTATCCAATATTTTGACTCTTAATAACTCACTTATTTGTCGTCCGATTTGACTGAAATTTGGAACGTTTGTAGCCCTTATCCATACCAACAAGCCTGCAAAATATGGTAGCGGTCAATAGAAAAGCACGTGCAATATGGGCCGCCAAACATTTCATAAATAAATCGTTTTTCGCCTATAGCAGGCAAAGGAAAGCACCGACGGTGCTGCAAATACATGCGAATGCGCAGATCATTAATGCCTATATATATAAAGACTAGTCAAGGGAATCGGGGCAAGGCGTCCTGGTGAAAACGGGCCATCAATTTTACATTGCACCCTATGGAAATTAGGGCGCGAAATCGGTAAAACCGTAATAACTCTATCAATCCGCAACAAACAGGTGCGCTTTTTATAAGATTTATAGGTGTTAGGAAGGTACATATTTGTGCCAAATAGGAGTGCGCTGCATGCAGTACATGTGGAGATATAAGGGCTGAAAATGGGTCTGTAGACGTCGTCTGATGAACAAAGAGATTGAAAAAGACTAAAGGTGACCTTCACCGATTGGATTGAAAATGGTGTCAAGAGATACTTTAGGACCATACTTACAATTAATGATATTTTTCAGAAAAATCGGACTGTCCGTCAATAAGTTATTAGGGGTCAAACATTGGTAAATATCAACTTTCAACGCCCAGAACTCGAAAACGAGGCTCTCAGAATTTTCGTCCAGTTGCCCCAGTGACTCATGGCCCCAGGCCTTTCATCTGGCACAGGTTTCATTCCAATCGGTGAAGGTCGCATTTGACTCAAATAAGCAGTCCAAAGTTGGTGAGGAATATCCAATATTTTGACTCTTAATAACTCACTTATTTGTCGTCCGATTTGACTGAAATTTAGGAACGTTTGTAACCCCTAATCCATACCAACAAGCCTGCAAAATATGGTAGCGGTCAATAGAAAAGCACGTGCAATATGGGCCGCCAAACATTTCATAAATAAATCGTTTTTCGCCTATAGCAGGCAAAGGAAAGCACCGACGGTGCTGCAAATACATGCGCATGCGCAGATCATTAATGCCTACATATATAAAGACTAGTCAAGGGAATCGGGGCAAGGCGTCCTGGTGAAAACGGGCCATCAATTTTACATTGCACCCTATGGAAATTAGGGCGCGAAATCGGTAAAACCGTAATAACTCTATCAATCCGCAACAAACAGGTGCGCTTTTTATAAGGTTTATAGGTGTTAGGAAGGTACATATTTGTGCCAAATAGGAGTGCGCTGCATGCAGTACATGTGGAGATATAAGGGCTGAAAATGGGTCTGTAGACGTCGTCTGATGAACAAAGAGATTGAAAAAGACTAAAGGTGACCTTCACCGATTGGATTGAAAATGGTGCCAAGAGATACTTTAGGACCATACTTACAATTAATGATATTTTTCAGAAAAATCGGACTGTCCGTCAATAAGTTATTAGGGGTCAAACATTGGTAAATATCAACTTTCAACGCCAAGAACTCGAAAACGAGGCTCTCAGAATTTTCGTCCAGTTGCCCCAGTGACTCATGGCCCCAGGCCTTTCATCTGGCACAGGTTTCATTCCAATCGGTGAAGGTCGCATTTGACTCAAATAAGCAGTCCAAAGTTGGTGAGGAATATCCAATATTTTGACTCTTAATAACTCACTTATTTGTCGTCCGATTTGACTGAAATTTGGAACGTTTGTAGCCCTTATCCATACCAATAAGCTTGCAAAATATGGTAGCGGTCAATAGAAAAGCACGTGCAATATGGGCCGCCAAACATTTCATAAATAAATCGTTTTTCGCCTATAGCAGGCAAAGGAAAGCACCGACGGTGCTGCAAATACATGCGCATGCGCAGATCATTAATGCCTACATATATAAAGACTAGTCAAGGGAATCGGGGCAAGGCGTCCTGGTGAAAACGGGCCATCAATTTTACATTGCACCCTATGGAAATTAGGGCGCGAAATCGGTAAAACCGTAATAACTCTATCAATCCGCAACAAACAGGTGCGCTTTTTATAAGGTTTATAGGTGTTAGGAAGGTACATATTTGTGCCAAATAGGAGTGCGCTGCATGCAGTACATGTGGAGATATAAGGGCTGAAAATGGGTCTGTAGACGTCGTCTGATGAACAAAGAGATTGAAAAAGACTAAAGGTGACCTTCACCGATTGGATTGAAAATGGTGCCAAGAGATACTTTAGGACCATACTTACAATTAATGATATTTTTCAGAAAAATCGGACTGTCCGTCAATAAGTTATTAGGGGTCAAACATTGGTAAATATCAACTTTCAACGCCCAGAACTCGAAAACGAGGCTCTCAGAATTTTCGTCCAGTTGCCCCAGTGACTCATGGCCCCAGGCCTTTCATCTGGCACAGGTTTCATTCCAATCGGTGAAGGTCGCATTTGACTCAAATAAGCAGTCCAAAGTTGGTGAGGAATATCCAATATTTTGACTCTTAATAACTCACTTATTTGTCGTCCGATTTGACTGAAATTTGGAACGTTTGTAGCCCTTATCCATACCAACAAGCCTGCAAAATATGGTAGCGGTCAATAGAAAAGCACGTGCAATATGGGCCGCCAAACATTTCATAAATAAATCGTTTTTCGCCTATAGCAGGCAAAGGAAAGCACCGACGGTGCTGCAAATACATGCGCATGCGCAGATCATTAATGCCTACATATATAAAGACTAGTCAAGGGAATCGGGGCAAGGCGTCCTGGTGAAAACGGGCCATCAATTTTACATTGCACCCTATGGAAATTAGGGCGCGAAATCGGTAAAACCGTAATAACTCTATCAATCCGCAACAAACAGGTGCGCTTTTTATAAGGTTTATAGGTGTTAGGAAGGTACATATTTGTGCCAAATAGGAGTGCGCTGCATGCAGTACATGTGGAGATATAAGGGCTGAAAATGGGTCTGTAGACGTCGTCTGATGAACAAAGAGATTGAAAAAGACTAAAGGTGACCTTCACCGATTGGATTGAAAATGGTGTCAAGAGATACTTTAGGACCATACTTACAATTAATGATATTTTTCAGAAAAATCGGACTGTCCGTCAATAAGTTATTAGGGGTCAAACATTGGTAAATATCAACTTTCAACGCCCAGAACTCGAAAACGAGGCTCTCAGAATTTTCGTCCAGTTGCCCCAGTGACTCATGGCCCCAGGCCTTTCATCTGGCACAGGTTTCATTCCAATCGGTGAAGGTCGCATTTGACTCAAATAAGCAGTCCAAAGTTGGTGAGGAATATCCAATATTTTGACTCTTAATAACTCACTTATTTGTCGTCCGATTTGACTGAAATTTAGAACGTTTGTAGCCCTTATCCATACCAACAAGCCTGCAAAATATAGTAGCGGTCAATAGAAAAGCACGTGCAATACGGGCCGCCAAACATTTCATAAATAAATCGTTTTTCGCCTATAGCAGGCAAAGGAAAGCACCGACGGTGCTGCAAATACAGGCGCATGCGCAGATCATTAATGCCTACATATATAAAGACTAGTCAAGGGAATCGGGGCAAGGCGTCCTGGTGAAAACGGGCCATCAATTTTACATTGCACCCTATGGAAATTAGGGCGCGAAATCGGTAAAACCGTAATAACTCTATCAATCCGCAACAAACAGGTGCGCTTTTTATAAGGTTTATAGGTGTTAGGAAGGTACATATTTGTGCCAAATAGGAGTGCGCTGCATGCAGTACATGTGGAGATATAAGGGCTGAAAATGGGTCTGTAGACGTCGTCTGATGAACAAAGAGATTGAAAAAGACTAAAGGTGACCTTCACCGATTGGATTGAAAATGGTGCCAAGAGATACTTTAGGACCATACTTACAATTAATGATATTTTTCAGAAAAATCGGACTGTCCGTCAATAAGTTATTAGGGGTCAAACATTGGTAAATATCAACTTTCAACGCCCAGAACTCGAAAACGAGGCTCTCAGAATTTTCGTCCAGTTGCCCCAGTGACTCATGGCCCCAGGCCTTTCATCTGGCACAGGTTTCATTCCAATCGGTGAAGGTCGCATTTGACTCAAATAAGCAGTCCAAAGTTGGTGAGGAATATCCAATATTTTGACTCTTAATAACTCACTTATTTGTCGTCCGATTTGACTGAAATTTGGAACGTTTGTAGCCCTTATCCATACCAACAAGCTTGCAAAATATGGTAGCGGTCAATAGAAAAGCACGTGCAATATGGGCCGCCAAACATTTCATAAATAAATCGTTTTTCGCCTATAGCAGGCAAAGGAAAGCACCGACGGTGCTGCAAATACATGCGCATGCGCAGATCATTAATGCCTACATATATAAAGACTAGTCAAGGGAATCGGGGCAAGGCGTCCTGGTGAAAACGGGCCATCAATTTTACATTGCACCCTATGGAAATTAGGGCGCGAAATCGGTAAAACCGTAATAACTCTATCAATCCGCAACAAACAGGTGCGCTTTTTATAAGGTTTATAGGTGTTAGGAAGGTACATATTTGTGCCAAATAGGAGTGCGCTGCATGCAGTACATGTGGAGATATAAGGGCTGAAAATGGGTCTGTAGACGTCGTCTGATGAACAAAGAGATTGAAAAAGACTAAAGGTGACCTTCACCGATTGGATTGAAAATGGTGCCAAGAGATACTTTAGGACCATACTTACAATTAATGATATTTTTCAGAAAAATCGGACTGTCCGTCAATAAGTTATTAGGGGTCAAACATTGGTAAATATCAACTTTCAACGCCCAGAACTCGAAAACGAGGCTCTCAGAATTTTCGTCCAGTTGCCCCAGTGACTCATGGCCCCAGGCCTTTCATCTGGCACAGGTTTCATTCCAATCGGTGAAGGTCGCATTTGACTCAAATAAGCAGTCCAAAGTTGGTGAGGAATATCCAATATTTTGACTCTTAATAACTCACTTATTTGTCGTCCGATTTGACTGAAATTTGGAACGTTTGTAGCCCTTATCCATACCAACAAGCCTGCAAAATATGGTAGCGGTCAATAGAAAAGCACGTGCAATATGGGCCGCCAAACATTTCATAAATAAATCGTTTTTCGCCTATAGCAGGCAAAGGAAAGCACCGACGGTGCTGCAAATACATGCGCATGCGCAGATCATTAATGCCTACATATATAAAGACTAGTCAAGGGAATCGGGGCAAGGCGTCCTGGTGAAAACGGGCCATCAATTTTACATTGCACCCTATGGAAATTAGGGCGCGAAATCGGTAAAACCGTAATAACTCTATCAATCCGCAACAAACAGGTGCGCTTTTTATAAGGTTTATAGGTGTTAGGAAGGTACATATTTGTGCCAAATAGGAGTGCGCTGCATGCAGTACATGTGGAGATATAAGGGCTGAAAATGGGTCTGTAGACGTCGTCTGATGAACAAAGAGATTGAAAAAGACTAAAGGTGACCTTCACCGATTGGATTGAAAATGGTGTCAAGAGATACTTTAGGACCATACTTACAATTAATGATATTTTTCAGAAAAATCGGACTGTCCGTCAATAAGTTATTAGGGGTCAAACATTGGTAAATATCAACTTTCAACGCCCAGAACTCGAAAACGAGGCTCTCAGAATTTTCGTCCAGTTGCCCCAGTGACTCATGGCCCCAGGCCTTTCATCTGGCACAGGTTTCATTCCAATCGGTGAAGGTCGCATTTGACTCAAATAAGCAGTCCAAAGTTGGTGAGGAATATCCAATATTTTGACTCTTAATAACTCACTTATTTGTCGTCCGATTTGACTGAAATTTAGAACGTTTGTAGCCCTTATCCATACCAACAAGCCTGCAAAATATAGTAGCGGTCAATAGAAAAGCACGTGCAATACGGGCCGCCAAACATTTCATAAATAAATCGTTTTTCGCCTATAGCAGGCAAAGGAAAGCACCGACGGTGCTGCAAATACAGGCGCATGCGCAGATCATTAATGCCTACATATATAAAGACTAGTCAAGGGAATCGGGGCAAGGCGTCCTGGTGAAAACGGGCCATCAATTTTACATTGCACCCTATGGAAATTAGGGCGCGAAATCGGTAAAACCGTAATAACTCTATCAATCCGCAACAAACAGGTGCGCTTTTTATAAGGTTTATAGGTGTTAGGAAGGTACATATTTGTGCCAAATAGGAGTGCGCTGCATGCAGTACATGTGGAGATATAAGGGCTGAAAATGGGTCTGTAGACGTCGTCTGATGAACAAAGAGATTGAAAAAGACTAAAGGTGACCTTCACCGATTGGATTGAAAATGGTGCCAAGAGATACTTTAGGACCATACTTACAATTAATGATATTTTTCAGAAAAATCGGACTGTCCGTCAATAAGTTATTAGGGGTCAAACATTGGTAAATATCAACTTTCAACGCCCAGAACTCGAAAACGAGGCTCTCAGAATTTTCGTCCAGTTGCCCCAGTGACTCATGGCCCCAGGCCTTTCATCTGGCACAGGTTTCATTCCAATCGGTGAAGGTCGCATTTGACTCAAATAAGCAGTCCAAAGTTGGTGAGGAATATCCAATATTTTGACACTTAATAACTCACTTATTTGTCGTCCGATTTGACTGAAATTTGGAACGTTTGTAGCCCTTATCCATACCAACAAGCCTGCAAAATATGGTAGCGGTCAATAGAAAAGCACGTGCAATATGGGCCGCCAAACATTTCATAAATAAATCTTTTTTCGCCTATAGCAGGCAAAGGAAAGCACCGACGGTGCTGCAAATACATGCGCATGCGCAGATCATTAATGCCTACATATATAAAGACTAGTCAAGGGAATCGGGGCAAGGTGTCCTGGTGGAAACGGGCCATCAATTTTACATTGCACCCTATGGAAATTAGGGCGCGAAATCGGTAAAACCGTAATAACTCTATCAATCCGCAACAAACAGGTGCGCTTTTTATAAGGTTTATAGGTGTTAGGAAGGTACATATTTGTGCCAAATAGGAGTGCGCTGCATGCAGTACATGTGGAGATATAAGGGCTGAAAATGGGTCTGTAGACGTCGTCTGATGAACAAAGAGATTGAAAAAGACTAAAGGTGACCTTCACCGATTGGATTGAAAATGGTGCCAAGAGATACTTTAGGACCATACTTACAATTAATGATATTTTTCAGAAAAATCGGACTGTCCGTCAATAAGTTATTAGGGGTCAAACATTGGTAAATATCAACTTTCAACGCCCAGAACTCGAAAACGAGGCTCTCAGAATTTTCGTCCAGTTGCCCCAGTGACTCATGTCCCCAGGCCTTTCATCTGGCACAGGTTTCATTCCAATCGGTGAAGGTCGCATTTGACTCAAATAAGCAGTCCAAAGTTGGTGAGGAATATCCAATATTGTGACTCTTAATAACTCACTTATTTGTCGTCCGATTTGACTGAAATTTGGAACGTTTGTAGCCCTTATCCATACCAACAAGCCTGCAAAATATGGCAGCGGTCAATAGAAAAGCACGTGCAATATGGGCCGCCAAACATTTCATAAATAAATCGTTTTTCGCCTATAGCAGGCAAAGGAAAGCACCGACGGTGCTGCAAATACATGCGCATGCGCAGATCATTAATGCCTACATATATAAAGACTAGTCAAGGGAATCGGGGCAAGGCGTCCTGGTGAAAACGGGCCATCAATTTTACATTGCACCCTATGGAAATTAGGGCGCGAAATCGGTAAAACCGTAATAACTCTATCAATCCGCAACAAACAGGTGCGCTTTTTATAAGGTTTATAGGTGTTAGGAAGGTACATATTTGTGCCAAATAGGAGTGCGCTGCATGCAGTACATGTGGAGATATAAGGGCTGAAAATGGGTCTGTAGACGTCGTCTGATGAACAAAGAGATTGAAAAAGACTAAAGGTGACCTTCACCGATTGGATTGAAAATGGTGTCAAGAGATACTTTAGGACCATACTTACAATTAATGATATTTTTCAGAAAAATCGGACTGTCCGTCAATAAGTTATTAGGGGTCAAACATTGGTAAATATCAACTTTCAACGCCCAGAACTCGAAAACGAGGCTCTCAGAATTTTCGTCCAGTTGCCCCAGTGACTCATGGCCCCAGGCCTTTCATCTGGCACAGGTTTCATTCCAATCGGTGAAGGTCGCATTTGACTCAAATAAGCAGTCCAAAGTTGGTGAGGAATATCCAATATTTTGACTCTTAATAACTCACTTATTTGTCGTCCGATTTGACTGAAATTTAGGAACGTTTGTAACCCCTAATCCATACCAACAAGCCTGCAAAATATGGTAGCGGTCAATAGAAAAGCACGTGCAATATGGGCCGCCAAACATTTCATAAATAAATCGTTTTTCGCCTATAGCAGGCAAAGGAAAGCACCGACGGTGCTGCAAATACATGCGCATGCGCAGATCATTAATGCCTACATATATAAAGACTAGTCAAGGGAATCGGGGCAAGGCGTCCTGGTGAAAACGGGCCATCAATTTTACATTGCACCCTATGGAAATTAGGGCGCGAAATCGGTAAAACCGTAATAACTCTATCAATCCGCAACAAACAGGTGCGCTTTTTATAAGGTTTATAGGTGTTAGGAAGGTACATATTTGTGCCAAATAGGAGTGCGCTGCATGCAGTACATGTGGAGATATAAGGGCTGAAAATGGGTCTGTAGACGTCGTCTGATGAACAAAGAGATTGAAAAAGACTAAAGGTGACCTTCACCGATTGGATTGAAAATGGTGCCAAGAGATACTTTAGGACCATACTTACAATTAATGATATTTTTCAGAAAAATCGGACTGTCCGTCAATAAGTTATTAGGGGTCAAACATTGGTAAATATCAACTTTCAACGCCAAGAACTCGAAAACGAGGCTCTCAGAATTTTCGTCCAGTTGCCCCAGTGACTCATGGCCCCAGGCCTTTCATCTGGCACAGGTTTCATTCCAATCGGTGAAGGTCGCATTTGACTCAAATAAGCAGTCCAAAGTTGGTGAGGAATATCCAATATTTTGACTCTTAATAACTCACTTATTTGTCGTCCGATTTGACTGAAATTTGGAACGTTTGTAGCCCTTATCCATACCAACAAGCTTGCAAAATATGGTAGCGGTCAATAGAAAAGCACGTGCAATATGGGCCGCCAAACATTTCATAAATAAATCGTTTTTCGCCTATAGCAGGCAAAGGAAAGCACCGACGGTGCTGCAAATACATGCGCATGCGCAGATCATTAATGCCTACATATATAAAGACTAGTCAAGGGAATCGGGGCAAGGCGTCCTGGTGAAAACGGGCCATCAATTTTACATTGCACCCTATGGAAATTAGGGCGCGAAATCGGTAAAACCGTAATAACTCTATCAATCCGCAACAAACAGGTGCGCTTTTTATAAGGTTTATAGGTGTTAGGAAGGTACATATTTGTGCCAAATAGGAGTGCGCTGCATGCAGTACATGTGGAGATATAAGGGCTGAAAATGGGTCTGTAGACGTCGTCTGATGAACAAAGAGATTGAAAAAGACTAAAGGTGACCTTCACCGATTGGATTGAAAATGGTGCCAAGAGATACTTTAGGACCATACTTACAATTAATGATATTTTTCAGAAAAATCGGACTGTCCGTCAATAAGTTATTAGGGGTCAAACATTGGTAAATATCAACTTTCAACGCCCAGAACTCGAAAACGAGGCTCTCAGAATTTTCGTCCAGTTGCCCCAGTGACTCATGGCCCCAGGCCTTTCATCTGGCACAGGTTTCATTCCAATCGGTGAAGGTCGCATTTGACTCAAATAAGCAGTCCAAAGTTGGTGAGGAATATCCAATATTTTGACTCTTAATAACTCACTTATTTGTCGTCCGATTTGACTGAAATTTGGAACGTTTGTAGCCCTTATCCATACCAACAAGCCTGCAAAATATGGTAGCGGTCAATAGAAAAGCACGTGCAATATGGGCCGCCAAACATTTCATAAATAAATCGTTTTTCGCCTATAGCAGGCAAAGGAAAGCACCGACGGTGCTGCAAATACATGCGCATGCGCAGATCATTAATGCCTACATATATAAAGACTAGTCAAGGGAATCGGGGCAAGGCGTCCTGGTGAAAACGGGCCATCAATTTTACATTGCACCCTATGGAAATTAGGGCGCGAAATCGGTAAAACCGTAATAACTCTATCAATCCGCAACAAACAGGTGCGCTTTTTATAAGGTTTATAGGTGTTAGGAAGGTACATATTTGTGCCAAATAGGAGTGCGCTGCATGCAGTACATGTGGAGATATAAGGGCTGAAAATGGGTCTGTAGACGTCGTCTGATGAACAAAGAGATTGAAAAAGACTAAAGGTGACCTTCACCGATTGGATTGAAAATGGTGCCAAGAGATACTTTAGGACCATACTTACAATTAATGATATTTTTCAGAAAAATCGGACTGTCCGTCAATAAGTTATTAGGGGTCAAACATTGGTAAATATCAACTTTCAACGCCCAGAACTCGAAAACGAGGCTCTCAGAATTTTCGTCCAGTTGCCCCAGTGACTCATGGCCCCAGGCCTTTCATCTGGCACAGGTTTCATTCCAATCGGTGAAGGTCGCATTTGACTCAAATAAGCAGTCCAAAGTTGGTGAGGAATATCCAATATTTTGACTCTTAATAACTCACTTATTTGTCGTCCGATTTGACTGAAATTTGGAACGTTTGTAGCCCTTATCCATACCAACAAGCCTGCAAAATATGGTAGCGGTCAATAGAAAAGCACGTGCAATATGGGCCGCCAAACATTTCATAAATAAATCGTTTTTCGCCTATAGCAGGCAAAGGAAAGCACCGACGGTGCTGCAAATACATGCGCATGCGCAGATCATTAATGCCTACATATATAAAGACTAGTCAAGGGAATCGGGGCAAGGCGTCCTGGTGAAAACGGGCCATCAATTTTACATTGCACCCTATGGAAATTAGGGCGCGAAATCGGTAAAACCGTAATAACTCTATCAATCCGCAACAAACAGGTGCGCTTTTTATAAGGTTTATAGGTGTTAGGAAGGTACATATTTGTGCCAAATAGGAGTGCGCTGCATGCAGTACATGTGGAGATATAAGGGCTGAAAATGGGTCTGTAGACGTCGTCTGATGAACAAAGAGATTGAAAAAGACTAAAGGTGACCTTCACCGATTGGATTGAAAATGGTGCCAAGAGATACTTTAGGACCATACTTACAATTAATGATATTTTTCAGAAAAATCGGACTGTCCGTCAATAAGTTATTAGGGGTCAAACATTGGTAAATATCAACTTTCAACGCCCAGAACTCGAAAACGAGGCTCTCAGAATTTTCGTCCAGTTGCCCCAGTGACTCATGGCCCCAGGCCTTTCATCTGGCACAGGTTTCATTCCAATCGGTGAAGGTCGCATTTGACTCAAATAAGCAGTCCAAAGTTGGTGAGGAATATCCAATATTTTGACTCTTAATAACTCACTTATTTGTCGTCCGATTTGACTGAAATTTAGAACGTTTGTAGCCCTTATCCATACCAATAAGCCTGCAAAATATGGTAGCGGTCAATAGAAAAGCACGTGCAATATGGGCCGCCAAACATTTCATAAATAAATCGTTTTTCGCCTATAGCAGGCAAAGGAAAGCACCGACGGTGCTGCAAATACATGCGCATGCGCAGATCATTAATGCCTACATATATAAAGACTAGTCAAGGGAATCGGGGCAAGGCGTCCTGGTGAAAACGGGCCATCAATTTTACATTGCACCCTATGGAAATTAGGGCGCGAAATCGGTAAAACCGTAATAACTCTATAAATCCGCAACAAACAGGTGCGCTTTTTATAAGGTTTATAGGTGTTAGGAAGGTACATATTTGTGCCAAATAGGAGTGCGCTGCATGCAGTACATGTGGAGATATAAGGGCTGAAAATGGGTCTGTAGACGTCGTCTGATGAACAAAGAGATTGAAAAAGACTAAAGGTGACCTTCACCGATTGGATTGAAAATGGTGCCAAGAGATACTTTAGGACCATACTTACAATTAATGATATTTTTCAGATAAATCGGACTGTCCGTCAATAAGTTATTAGGGGTCAAACATTGGTAAATATCAACTTTCAACGCCCAGAACTCGAAAACGAGGCTCTCAGAATTTTCGTCCAGTTGCCCCAGTGACTCATGGCCCCAGGCCTTTCATCTGGCACAGGTTTCATTCCAATCGGTGAAGGTCGCATTTGACTCAAATAAGCAGTCCAAAGTTGGTGAGGAATATCCAATATTTTGACTCTTAATAACTCACTTATTTGTCGTCCGATTTGACTGAAATTTAGAACGTTTGTAGCCCTTATCCATACCAATAAGCCTGCAAAATATGGTAGCGGTCAATAGAAAAGCACGTGCAATATGGGCCGCCAAACATTTCATAAATAAATCGTTTTTCGCCTATAGCAGGCAAAGGAAAGCACCGACGGTGCTGCAAATACATGCGCATGCGCAGATCATTAATGCCTACATATATAAAGACTAGTCAAGGGAATCGGGGCAAGGCGTCCTGGTGAAAACGGGCCATCAATTTTACATTGCACCCTATGGAAATTAGGGCGCGAAATCGGTAAAACCGTAATAACTCTATCAATCCGCAACAAACAGGTGCGCTTTTTATAAGGTTTATAGGTGTTAGGAAGGTACATATTTGTGCCAAATAGGAGTGCGCTGCATGCAGTACATGTGGAGATATAAGGGCTGAAAATGGGTCTGTAGACGTCGTCTGATGAACAAAGAGATTGAAAAAGACTAAAGGTGACCTTCACCGATTGGATTGAAAATGGTGCCAAGAGATACTTTAGGACCATACTTACAATTAATGATATTTTTCAGATAAATCGGACTGTCCGTCAATAAGTTATTAGGGGTCAAACATTGGTAAATATCAACTTTCAACGCCCAGAACTCGAAAACGAGGCTCTCAGAATTTTCGTCCAGTTGCCCCAGTGACTCATGGCCCCAGGCCTTTCATCTGGCACAGGTTTCGTTCCAATCGGTGAAGGTCGCATTTGACTCAAATAAGCAGTCCAAAGTTGGTGAGGAATATCCAATATTTTGACTCTTAATAACTCACTTATTTGTCGTCCGATTTGACTGAAATTTGGAACGTTTGTAGCCCTTATCCATACCAACAAGCCTGCAAAATATGGTAGCGGTCAATAAAAAAGCACGTGCAATATGGGCCGCCAAACATTTCATAAATAAATCGTTTTTCGCCTATAGCAGGCAAAGGAAAGCACCGACGGTGCTGCAAATACATGCGCATGCGCAGATCATTAATGCCTACATATATAAAGACTAGTCAAGGGAATCGGGGCAAGGCGTCCTGGTGAAAACGGGCCATCAATTTTACATTGCACCCTATGGAAATTAGGGCGCGAAATCGGTAAAACCGTAATAACTCTATCAATCCGCAACAAACAGGTGCGCTTTTTATAAGGTTTATAGGTGTTAGGAAGGTACATATTTGTGCCAAATAGGAGTGCGCTGCATGCAGTACATGTGGAGATATAAGGGCTGAAAATGGGTCTGTAGACGTCGTCTGATGAACAAAGAGATTGAAAAAGACTAAAGGTGACCTTCACCGATTGGATTGAAAATGGTGCCAAGAGATACTTTAGGACCATACTTACAATTAATGATATTTTTCAGAAAAATCGGACTGTCCGTCAATAAGTTATTAGGGGTCAAACATTGGTAAATATCAACTTTCAACGCCCAGAACTCGAAAACGAGGCTCTCAGAATTTTCGTCCAGTTGCCCCAGTGACTCATGGCCCCAGGCCTTTCATCTGGCACAGGTTTCATTCCAATCGGTGAAGGTCGCATTTGACTCAAATAAGCAGTCCAAAGTTGGTGAGGAATATCCAATATTTTGACTCTTAATAACTCACTTACTTGTCGTCCGATTTGACTGAAATTTGGATCGTTTGTAGCCCTTATCCATACCAACAAGCCTGCAAAATATGGTAGCGGTCAATAGAAAAGCACGTGCAATATGGGCCGCCAAACATTTCATAAATAAATCGTTTTTCGCCTATAGCAGGCAAAGGAAAGCACCGACGGTGCTGCATATACATGCGCATGCGCAGATCATTAATGCCTACATATATAAAGACTAGTCAAGGGAATCGGGGCAAGGCGTCCTGGTGAAAACGGGCCATCAATTTTACATTGCACCCTATGGAAATTAGGGCGCGAAATCGGTAAAACCGTAATAACTCTATCAATCCGCAACAAACAGGTGCGCTTTTTATAAGGTTTATAGGTGTTAGGAAGGTACATATTTGTGCCAAATAGGAGTGCGCTGCATGCAGTACATGTGGAGATATAAGGGCTGAAAATGGGTCTGTAGACGTCGTCTGATGAACAAAGAGATTGAAAAAGACTAAAGGTGACCTTCACCGATTGGATTGAAAATGGTGCCAAGAGATACTTTAGGACCATACTTACAATTAATGATATTTTTCAGAAAAATCGGACTGTCCGTCAATAAGTTATTAGGGGTCAAACATTGGTAAATATCAACTTTCAACGCCCAGAACTCGAAAACGAGGCTCTCAGAATTTTCGTCCAGTTGCCCCAGTGACTCATGGCCCCAGGCCTTTCATCTGGCACAGGTTTCATTCCAATCGGTGAAGGTCGTATTTGACTCAAATAAGCAGTCCAAAGTTGGTGAGGAATATCCAATATTTTGACTCTTAATAACTCACTTATTTGTCGTCCGATTTGACTGAAATTTGGAACGTTTGTAGCCCTTATCCATACCAACAAGCCTGCAAAATATGGTAGCGGTCAATAGAAAAGCACGTGCAATATGGGCCGCCAAACATTTCATAAATAAATCGTTTTTCGCCTATAGCAGGCAAAGGAAAGCACCGACGGTGCTGCAAATACATGCGCATGCGCAGATCATTAATGCCTACATATATAAAGACTAGTCAAGGGAATCGGGGCAAGGCGTCCTGGTGAAAACGGGCCATCAATTTTACATTGCACCCTATGGAAATTAGGGCGCGAAATCGGTAAAACCGTAATAACTCTATCAATCCGCAACAAACAGGTGCGCTTTTTATAAGATTTATAGGTGTTAGGAAGGTACATATTTGTGCCAAATAGGAGTGCGCTGCATGCAGTACATGTGGAGATATAAGGGCTGAAAATGGGTCTGTAGACGTTGTCTGATGAACAAAGAGATTGAAAAAGACTAAAGGTGACCTTCACCGATTGGATTGAAAATGGTGCCAAGAGATACTTTAGGACCATACTTAAAATTAATGATATTTTTCAGAAAAATCGGACTGTCCGTCAATAAGTTATTAGGGGTCAAACATTGGTAAATATCAACTTTCAACGCCCAGAACTCGAAAACGAGGCTCTCAGAATTTTCGTCCAGTTGCCCCAGTGACTCATGGCCCCAGGCCTTTCATCTGGCACAGGTTTCATTCCAATCGGTGAAGGTCGCATTTGACTCAAATAAGCAGTCCAAAGTTGGTGAGGAATATCCAATATTTTGACTCTTAATAACTCACTTATTTGTCGTCCGATTTGACTGAAATTTAGAACGTTTGTAGCCCTTATCCATACCAATAAGCCTGCAAAATATGGTAGCGGTCAATAGAAAAGCACGTGCAATATGGGCCGCCAAACATTTCATAAATAAATCGTTTTTCGCCTATAGCAGGCAAAGGAAAGCACCGACGGTGCTGCAAATACATGCGCATGCGCAGATCATTAATGCCTACATATATAAAGACTAGTCAAGGGAATCGGGGCAAGGCGTCCTGGTGAAAACGGGCCATCAATTTTACATTGCACCCTATGGAAATTAGGGCGCGAAATCGGTAAAACCGTAATAACTCTATAAATCCGCAACAAACAGGTGCGCTTTTTATAAGGTTTATAGGTGTTAGGAAGGTACATATTTGTGCCAAATAGGAGTGCGCTGCATGCAGTACATGTGGAGATATAAGGGCTGAAAATGGGTCTGTAGACGTCGTCTGATGAACAAAGAGATTGAAAAAGACTAAAGGTGACCTTCACCGATTGGATTGAAAATGGTGCCAAGAGATACTTTAGGACCATACTTACAATTAATGATATTTTTCAGATAAATCGGACTGTCCGTCAATAAGTTATTAGGGGTCAAACATTGGTAAATATCAACTTTCAACGCCCAGAACTCGAAAACGAGGCTCTCAGAATTTTCGTCCAGTTGCCCCAGTGACTCATGGCCCCAGGCCTTTCATCTGGCACAGGTTTCATTCCAATCGGTGAAGGTCGTATTTGACTCAAATAAGCAGTCCAAAGTTGGTGAGGAATATCCAATATTTTGACTCTTAATAACTCACTTATTTGTCGTCCGATTTGACTGAAATTTGGAACGTTTGTAGCCCTTATCCATACCAACAAGCCTGCAAAATATGGTAGCGGTCAATAGAAAAGCACGTGCAATATGGGCCGCCAAACATTTCATAAATAAATCGTTTTTCGCCTATAGCAGGCAAAGGAAAGCACCGACGGTGCTGCAAATACATGCGCATGCGCAGATCATTAATGCCTACATATATAAAGACTAGTCAAGGGAATCGGGGCAAGGCGTCCTGGTGAAAACGGGCCATCAATTTTACATTGCACCCTATGGAAATTAGGGCGCGAAATCGGTAAAACCGTAATAACTCTATCAATCCGCAACAAACAGGTGCGCTTTTTATAAGGTTTATAGGTGTTAGGAAGGTACATATTTGTGCCAAATAGGAGTGCGCTGCATGCAGTACATGTGGAGATATAAGGGCTGAAAATGGGTCTGTAGACGTTGTCTGATGAACAAAGAGATTGAAAAAGACTAAAGGTGACCTTCACCGATTGGATTGAAAATGGTGCCAAGAGATACTTTAGGACCATACTTAAAATTAATGATATTTTTCAGAAAAATCGGACTGTCCGTCAATAAGTTATTAGGGGTCAAACATTGGTAAATATCAACTTTCAACGCCCAGAACTCGAAAACGAGGCTCTCAGAATTTTCGTCCAGTTGCCCCAGTGACTCATGGCCCCAGGCCTTTCATCTGGCACAGGTTTCATTCCAATCGGTGAAGGTCGCATTTGACTCAAATAAGCAGTCCAAAGTTGGTGAGGAATATCCAATATTTTGACTCTTAATAACTCACTTATTTGTCGTCCGATTTGACTGAAATTTGGAACGTTTGTAGCCCTTATCCATACCAACAAGCCTGCAAAATATGGTAGCGGTCAATAGAAAAGCACGTGCAATATGGGCCGCCAAACATTTCATAAATAAATCGTTTTTCGCCTATAGCAGGCAAAGGAAAGCACCGACGGTGCTGCAAATACATGCGCATGCGCAGATCATTAATGCCTACATATATAAAGACTAGTCAAGGGAATCGGTTCAAGGCGTCCTGGTGAAAACGGGCCATCAATTTTACATTGCACCCTATGGAAATTAGGGCGCGAAATCGGTAAAACCGTAATAACTCTATCAATCCGCAACAAACAGGTGCGCTTTTTATAAGGTTTATAGGTGTTAGGAAGGTTCATATTTGTGCCAAATAGGAGTGCGCTGCATGCAGTACATGTGGAGATATAAGGGCTGAAAAATGGGTCTGTAGACGTCGTCTGATGAACAAAGAGATTGAAAAAGACTAAAGGTGACCTTCACCGATTGGATTGAAAATGGTGCCAAGAGATACTTTAGGACCATACTTACAATTAATGATATTTTTCAGAAAAATCGGACTGTCCGTCAATAAGTTATTAGGGGTCAAACATTGGTAAATATCAACTTTCAACGCCCAGAACTCGAAAACGAGGCTCTCAGAATTTTCGTCCAGTTGCCCCAGTGACTCATGGCCCCAGGCCTTTCATCTGGCACAGGTTTCATTCCAATCGGTGAAGGTCGCATTTGACTCAAATAAGCAGTCCAAAGTTGGTGAGGAATATCCAATATTTTGACTCTTAATAACTCACTTATTTGTCGTTCGATTTGACTGAAATTTGGAACGTTTGTAGCCCTTATCCATACCAACAAGCCTGCAAAATATGGTAGCGGTCAATAGAAAAGCACGTGCAATATGGGCCGCCAAACATTTCATAAATAAATCGTTTTTCGCCTATAGCAGGCAAAGGAAAGCACCGACGGTGCTGCAAATACATGCGAATGCGCAGATCATTAATGCCTATATATATAAAGACTAGTCAAGGGAATCGGGGCAAGGCGTCCTGGTGAAAACGGGCCATCAATTTTACATTGCACCCTATGGAAATTAGGGCGCGAAATCGGTAAAACCGTAATAACTCTATCAATCCGCAACAAACAGGTGCGCTTTTTATAAGATTTATAGGTGTTAGGAAGGTACATATTTGTGCCAAATAGGAGTGCGCTGCATGCAGTACATGTGGAGATATAAGGGCTGAAAATGGGTCTGTAGACGTCGTCTGATGAACAAAGAGATTGAAAAAGACTAAAGGTGACCTTCACCGATTGGATTGAAAATGGTGCCAAGAGATACTTTAGGACCATACTTACAATTAATGATATTTTTCAGAAAAATCGGACTGTCCGTCAATAAGTTATTAGGGGTCAAACATTGGTAAATATCAACTTTCAACGCCCAGAACTCGAAAACGAGGCTCTCAGAATTTTCGTCCAGTTGCCCCAGTGACTCATGGCCCCAGGCCTTTCATCTGGCACAGGTTTCATTCCAATCGGTGAAGGTCGTATTTGACTCAAATAAGCAGTCCAAAGTTGGTGAGGAATATCCAATATTTTGACTCTTAATAACTCACTTATTTGTCGTCCGATTTGACTGAAATTTGGAACGTTTGTAGCCCTTATCCATACCAACAAGCCTGCAAAATATGGTAGCGGTCAATAGAAAAGCACGTGCAATATGGGCCGCCAAACATTTCATAAATAAATCGTTTTTCGCCTATAGCAGGCAAAGGAAAGCACCGACGGTGCTGCAAATACATGCGCATGCGCAGATCATTAATGCCTACATATATAAAGACTAGTCAAGGGAATCGGGGCAAGGCGTCCTGGTGAAAACGGGCCATCAATTTTACATTGCACCCTATGGAAATTAGGGCGCGAAATCGGTAAAACCGTAATAACTCTATCAATCCGCAACAAACAGGTGCGCTTTTTATAAGGTTTATAGGTGTTAGGAAGGTACATATTTGTGCCAAATAGGAGTGCGCTGCATGCAGTACATGTGGAGATATAAGGGCTGAAAATGGGTCTGTAGACGTTGTCTGATGAACAAAGAGATTGAAAAAGACTAAAGGTGACCTTCACCGATTGGATTGAAAATGGTGCCAAGAGATACTTTAGGACCATACTTAAAATTAATGATATTTTTCAGAAAAATCGGACTGTCCGTCAATAAGTTATTAGGGGTCAAACATTGGTAAATATCAACTTTCAACGCCCAGAACTCGAAAACGAGGCTCTCAGAATTTTCGTCCAGTTGCCCCAGTGACTCATGGCCCCAGGCCTTTCATCTGGCACAGGTTTCATTCCAATCGGTGAAGGTCGCATTTGACTCAAATAAGCAGTCCAAAGTTGGTGAGGAATATCCAATATTTTGACTCTTAATAACTCACTTATTTGTCGTCCGATTTGACTGAAATTTAGAACGTTTGTAGCCCTTATCCATACCAATAAGCCTGCAAAATATGGTAGCGGTCAATAGAAAAGCACGTGCAATATGGGCCGCCAAACATTTCATAAATAAATCGTTTTTCGCCTATAGCAGGCAAAGGAAAGCACCGACGGTGCTGCAAATACATGCGCATGCGCAGATCATTAATGCCTACATATATAAAGACTAGTCAAGGGAATCGGGGCAAGGCGTCCTGGTGAAAACGGGCCATCAATTTTACATTGCACCCTATGGAAATTAGGGCGCGAAATCGGTAAAACCGTAATAACTCTATAAATCCGCAACAAACAGGTGCGCTTTTTATAAGGTTTATAGGTGTTAGGAAGGTACATATTTGTGCCAAATAGGAGTGCGCTGCATGCAGTACATGTGGAGATATAAGGGCTGAAAATGGGTCTGTAGACGTCGTCTGATGAACAAAGAGATTGAAAAAGACTAAAGGTGACCTTCACCGATTGGATTGAAAATGGTGCCAAGAGATACTTTAGGACCATACTTACAATTAATGATATTTTTCAGATAAATCGGACTGTCCGTCAATAAGTTATTAGGGGTCAAACATTGGTAAATATCAACTTTCAACGCCCAGAACTCGAAAACGAGGCTCTCAGAATTTTCGTCCAGTTGCCCCAGTGACTCATGGCCCCAGGCCTTTCATCTGGCACAGGTTTCATTCCAATCGGTGAAGGTCGTATTTGACTCAAATAAGCAGTCCAAAGTTGGTGAGGAATATCCAATATTTTGACTCTTAATAACTCACTTATTTGTCGTCCGATTTGACTGAAATTTGGAACGTTTGTAGCCCTTATCCATACCAACAAGCCTGCAAAATATGGTAGCGGTCAATAGAAAAGCACGTGCAATATGGGCCGCCAAACATTTCATAAATAAATCGTTTTTCGCCTATAGCAGGCAAAGGAAAGCACCGACGGTGCTGCAAATACATGCGCATGCGCAGATCATTAATGCCTACATATATAAAGACTAGTCAAGGGAATCGGGGCAAGGCGTCCTGGTGAAAACGGGCCATCAATTTTACATTGCACCCTATGGAAATTAGGGCGCGAAATCGGTAAAACCGTAATAACTCTATCAATCCGCAACAAACAGGTGCGCTTTTTATAAGGTTTATAGGTGTTAGGAAGGTACATATTTGTGCCAAATAGGAGTGCGCTGCATGCAGTACATGTGGAGATATAAGGGCTGAAAATGGGTCTGTAGACGTTGTCTGATGAACAAAGAGATTGAAAAAGACTAAAGGTGACCTTCACCGATTGGATTGAAAATGGTGCCAAGAGATACTTTAGGACCATACTTAAAATTAATGATATTTTTCAGAAAAATCGGACTGTCCGTCAATAAGTTATTAGGGGTCAAACATTGGTAAATATCAACTTTCAACGCCCAGAACTCGAAAACGAGGCTCTCAGAATTTTCGTCCAGTTGCCCCAGTGACTCATGGCCCCAGGCCTTTCATCTGGCACAGGTTTCATTCCAATCGGTGAAGGTCGCATTTGACTCAAATAAGCAGTCCAAAGTTGGTGAGGAATATCCAATATTTTGACTCTTAATAACTCACTTATTTGTCGTCCGATTTGACTGAAATTTGGAACGTTTGTAGCCCTTATCCATACCAACAAGCCTGCAAAATATGGTAGCGGTCAATAGAAAAGCACGTGCAATATGGGCCGCCAAACATTTCATAAATAAATCGTTTTTCGCCTATAGCAGGCAAAGGAAAGCACCGACGGTGCTGCAAATACATGCGCATGCGCAGATCATTAATGACTACATATATAAAGACTAGTCAAGGGAATCGGTTCAAGGCGTCCTGGTGAAAACGGGCCATCAATTTTACATTGCACCCTATGGAAATTAGGGCGCGAAATCGGTAAAACCGTAATAACTCTATCAATCCGCAACAAACAGGTGCGCTTTTTATAAGGTTTATAGGTGTTAGGAAGGTTCATATTTGTGCCAAATAGGAGTGCGCTGCATGCAGTACATGTGGAGATATAAGGGCTGAAAAATGGGTCTGTAGACGTCGTCTGATGAACAAAGAGATTGAAAAAGACTAAAGGTGACCTTCACCGATTGGATTGAAAATGGTGCCAAGAGATACTTTAGGACCATACTTACAATTAATGATATTTTTCAGAAAAATCGGACTGTCCGTCAATAAGTTATTAGGGGTCAAACATTGGTAAATATCAACTTTCAACGCCCAGAACTCGAAAACGAGGCTCTCAGAATTTTCGTCCAGTTGCCCCAGTGACTCATGGCCCCAGGCCTTTCATCTGGCACAGGTTTCATTCCAATCGGTGAAGGTCGCATTTGACTCAAATAAGCAGTCCAAAGTTGGTGAGGAATATCCAATATTTTGACTCTTAATAACTCACTTATTTGTCGTTCGATTTGACTGAAATTTGGAACGTTTGTAGCCCTTATCCATACCAACAAGCCTGCAAAATATGGTAGCGGTCAATAGAAAAGCACGTGCAATATGGGCCGCCAAACATTTCATAAATAAATCGTTTTTCGCCTATAGCAGGCAAAGGAAAGCACCGACGGTGCTGCAAATACATGCGAATGCGCAGATCATTAATGCCTATATATATAAAGACTAGTCAAGGGAATCGGGGCAAGGCGTCCTGGTGAAAACGGGCCATCAATTTTACATTGCACCCTATGGAAATTAGGGCGCGAAATCGGTAAAACCGTAATAACTCTATCAATCCGCAACAAACAGGTGCGCTTTTTATAAGATTTATAGGTGTTAGGAAGGTACATATTTGTGCCAAATAGGAGTGCGCTGCATGCAGTACATGTGGAGATATAAGGGCTGAAAATGGGTCTGTAGACGTCGTCTGATGAACAAAGAGATTGAAAAAGACTAAAGGTGACCTTCACCGATTGGATTGAAAATGGTGCCAAGAGATACTTTAGGACCATACTTACAATTAATGATATTTTTCAGAAAAATCGGACTGTCCGTCAATAAGTTATTAGGGGTCAAACATTGGTAAATATCAACTTTCAACGCCCAGAACTCGAAAACGAGGCTCTCAGAATTTTCGTCCAGTTGCCCCAGTGACTCATGGCCCCAGGCCTTTCATCTGGCACAGGTTTCATTCCAATCGGTGAAGGTCGCATTTGACTCAAATAAGCAGTCCAAAGTTGGTGAGGAATATCCAATATTTTGACTCTTAATAACTCACTTATTTGTCGTCCGATTTGACTGAAATTTGGAAAGTTTGTAGCCCTTATCCATACCAACAAGCCTGCAAAATATGGTAGCGGTCAATAGAAAAGCACGTGCAATATGGGCCGCCAAACATTTCATAAATAAATCGTTTTTCGCCTATAGCAGGCAAAGGAAAGCACCGACGGTGCTGCAAATACATGCGCATGCGCAGATCATTAATGCCTACATATATAAAGACTAGTCAAGGGAATCGGGGCAAGGCGTCCTGGTGAAAACGGGCCATCAATTTTACATTGCACCCTATGGAAATTAGGGCGCGAAATCGGTAAAACCGTAATAACTCTATCAATCCGCAACAAACAGGTGCGCTTTTTATAAGGTTTATAGGTGTTAGGAAGGTACATATTTGTGCCAAATAGGAGTGCGCTGCATGCAGTACATGTGGAGATATAAGGGCTGAAAATGGGTCTGTAGACGTCGTCTGATGAACAAAGAGATTGAAAAAGACTAAAGGTGACCTTCACCGATTGGATTGAAAATGGTGCCAAGAGATACTTTAGGACCATACTTACAATTAATGATATTTTTCAGAAAAATCGGACTGTCCGTCAATAAGTTATTAGGGGTCAAACATTGGTAAATATCAACTTTCAACGCCCAGAACTCGAAAACGAGGCTCTCAGAATTTTCGTCCAGTTGCCCCAGTGACTCATGGCCCCAGGCCTTTCATCTGGCACAGGTTTCATTCCAATCGGTGAAGGTCGCATTTGACTCAAATAAGCAGTCCAAAGTTGGTGAGGAATATCCAATATTTTGACTCTTAATAACTCACTTATTTGTCGTCCGATTTGACTGAAATTTGGAACGTTTGTAGCCCTTATCCATACCAACAAGCCTGCAAAATATGGTAGCGGTCAATAGAAAAGCACGTGCAATATGGGCCGCTAAACATTTCATAAACAAATCGTTTTTCGCCTATAGCAGGCAAAGGAAAGCACCGACGGTGCTGCAAATACATGCGCATGCGCAGATCATTAATGCCTACATATATAAAGACTAGTCAAGGGAATCGGGGCAAGGCGTCCTGGTGAAAACGGGCCATCAATTTTACATTGCACCCTATGGAAATTAGGGCGCGAAATCGGTAAAACCGTAATAACTCTATCAATCCGCAACAAACAGGTGCGCTTTTTATAAGGTTTATAGGTGTTAGGAAGGTACATATTTGTGCCAAATAGGAGTGCGCTGCATGCAGTACATGTGGAGATATAAGGGCTGAAAATGGGTCTGTAGACGTCGTCTGATGAACAAAGAGATTGAAAAAGACTAAAGGTGACCTTCACCGATTGGATTGAAAATGGTGCCAAGAGATACTTTAGGACCATACTTACAATTAATGATATTTTTCAGAAAAATCGGACTGTCCGTCAATAAGTTATTAGGGGTCAAACATTGGTAAATATCAACTTTCAACGCCCAGAACTCGAAAACGAGGCTCTCAGAATTTTCGTCCAGTTGCCCCAGTGACTCATGGCCCCAGGCCTTTCATCTGGCACAGGTTTCATTCCAATCGGTGAAGGTCGCATTTGACTCAAATAAGCAGTCCAAAGTTGGTGAGGAATATCCAATATTTTGACTCTTAATAACTCACTTATTTGTCGTCCGATTTGACTGAAATTTGGAACGTTTGTAGCCCTTATCCATACCAACAAGCCTGCAAAATATGGTAGCGGTCAATAGAAAAGCACGTGCAATATGGGCCGCAAAACATTTCATAAATAAATCGTTTCTCGCCTATAGCAGGCAAAGGAAAGCACCGACGGTACTGCAAATACATGCGCATGCGCAGATCATTAATGCCTACATATATAAAGACTAGTCAAGGGAATCGGGGCAAGGCGTCCTGGTGAAAACGGGCCATCAATTTTACATTGCACCCTATGGAAATTAGGGCGCGAAATCGGTAAAACCGTAATAACTCTATCAATCCGCAACAAACAGGTGCGCTTTTTATAAGGTTTATAGGTGTTAGGAAGGTACATATTTGTGCCAAATAGGAGTGCGCTGCATGCAGTACATGTGGAGATATAAGGGCTGAAAATGGGTCTGTAGACGTCGTCTGATGAACAAAGAGATTGAAAAAGACTAAAGGTGACCTTCACCGATTGGATTGAAAATGGTGCCAAGAGATACTTTAGGACCATACTTACAATTAATGATATTTTTCAGAAAAATCGGACTGTCCGTCAATAAGTTATTAGGGGTCAAACATTGGTAAATATCAACTTTCAACGCCCAGAACTCGAAAACGAGGCTCTCAGAATTTTCGTCCAGTTGCCCCAGTGACTCATGGCCCCAGGCCTTTCATCTGGCACAGGTTTCATTCCAATCGGTGAAGGTCGCATTTGACTCAAATAAGCAGTCCAAAGTTGGTGAGGAATATCCAATATTTTGACTCTTAATAACTCACTTATTTGTCGTCCGATTTGACTGAAATTTGGAACGTTTGTAGCCCTTATCCATACCAACAAGCCTGCAAAATATGGTAGCGGTCAATAGAAAAGCACGTGCAATATGGGCCGCAAAACATTTCATAAATAAATCGTTTTTCGCCTATAGCAGGCAAAGGAAAGCACCGACGGTGCTGCAAATACATGCGCATGCGCAGATCATTAATGCCTACATATATAAAGACTAGTCAAGGGAATCGGGGCAAGGCGTCCTGGTGAAAACGGGCCATCAATTTTACATTGCACCCTATGGAAATTAGGGCGCGAAATCGGTAAAACCGTAATAACTCTATCAATCCGCAACAAACAGGTGCGCTTTTTATAAGGTTTATAGGTGTTAGGAAGGTACATATTTGTGCCAAATAGGAGTGCGCTGCATGCAGTACATGTGGAGATATAAGGGCTGAAAATGGGTCTGTAGACGTCGTCTGATGAACAAAGAGATTGAAAAAGACTAAAGGTGACCTTCACCGATTGGATTGAAAATGGTGCCAAGAGATACTTTAGGACCATACTTACAATTAATGATATTTTTCAGAAAAATCGGACTGTCCGTCAATAAGTTATTAGGGGTCAAACATTGGTAAATATCAACCTTCAACGCCCAGAACTCGAAAACGAGGCTCTCAGAATTTTCGTCCAGTTGCCCCAGTGACTCATGGCCCCAGGCCTTTCATCTGGCACAGGTTTCATTCCAATCGGTGAAGGTCGCATTTGACTCAAATAAGCAGTCCAAAGTTGGTGAGGAATATCCAATATTTTGACTCTTAATAACTCACTTATTTGTCGTCCGATTTGACTGAAATTTGGAACGTTTGTAGCCCTTATCCATACTAACAAGCCTGCAAAATATGGTAGCGGTCAATAGAAAAGCACGTGCAATATGGGCCGCTAAACATTTCATAAATAAATCGTTTTTCGCCTATAGCAGGCAAAGGAAAGCACCGACGGTGCTGCAAATACATGCGCATGCGCAGATCATTAATGCCTACATATATAAAGACTAGTCAAGGGAATCGGGGCAAGGCGTCCTGGTGAAAACGGGCCATCAATTTTACATTGCACCCTATGGAAATTAGGGCGCGAAATCGGTAAAACCGTAATAACTCTATAAATCCGCAACAAACAGGTGCGCTTTTTATAAGGTTTATAGGTGTTAGGAAGGTACATATTTGTGCCAAATAGGAGTGCGCTGCATGCAGTACATGTGGAGATATAAGGGCTGAAAATGGGTCTGTAGACGTCGTCTGATGAACAAAGAGATTGAAAAAGACTAAAGGTGACCTTCACCGATTGGATTGAAAATGGTGCCAAGAGATACTTTAGGACCATACTTACAATTAATGATATTTTTCATATAAATCGGACTGTCCGTCAATAAGTTATTAGGGGTCAAACATTGGTAAATATCAACTTTCAACGCCCAGAACTCGAAAACGAGGCTCTCAGAATTTTCGTCCAGTTGCCCCAGTGACTCATGGCCCCAGGCCTTTCATCTGGCACAGGTTTCGTTCCAATCGGTGAAGGTCGCATTTGACTCAAATAAGCAGTCCAAAGTTGGTGAGGAATATCCAATATTTTGACTCTTAATAACTCACTTATTTGTCGTCCGATTTGACTGAAATTTGGAACGTTTGTAGCCCTTATCCATACCAACAAGCCTGCAAAATATGGTAGCGGTCAATAGAAAAACACGTGCAATATGGGCCGCTAAACATTTCATAAATAAATCGTTTTTCGCCTATAGCAGGCAAAGGAAAGCACCGACGGTGCTGCAAATACATGCGCATGCGCAGATCATTAATGCCTACATATATAAAGACTAGTCAAGGGAATCGGGGCAAGGCGTCCTGGTGAAAACGGGCCATCAATTTTACATTGCACCCTATGGAAATTAGGGCGCGAAATCGGTAAAACCGTAATAACTCTATCAATCCGCAACAAACAGGTGCGCTTTTTATAAGGTTTATAGGTGTTAGGAAGGTACATATTTGTGCCAAATAGGAGTGCGCTGCATGCAGTACATGTGGAGATATAAGGGCTGAAAATGGGTCTGTAGACGTCGTCTGATGAACAAAGAGATTGAAAAAGACTAAAGGTGACCTTCACCGATTGGATTGAAAATGGTGCCAAGAGATACTTTAGGACCATACTTACAATTAATGATATTTTTCAGAAAAATCGGACTGTCCGTCAATAAGTTATTAGGGGTCAAACATTGGTAAATATCAACTTTCAACGCCCAGAACTCGAAAACGAGGCTCTCAGAATTTTCGTCCAGTTGCCCCAGTGACTCATGGCCCCAGGCCTTTCATCTGGCACAGGTTTCATTCCAATCGGTGAAGGTCGCATTTGACTCAAATAAGCAGTCCAAAGTTGGTGAGGAATATCCAATATTTTGACTCTTAATAACTCACTTATTTGTCGTCCGATTTGACTGAAATTTGGAACGTTTGTAGCCCTTATCCATACCAACAAGCCTGCAAAATATGGTAGCGGTCAATAGAAAAGCACGTGCAATATGGGCCGCTAAACATTTCATAAATAAATCGTTTTTCGCCTATAGCAGGCAAAGGAAAGCACCGACGGTGCTGCAAATACATGCGCATGCGCAGATCATTAATGCCTACATATATAAAGACTAGTCAAGGGAATCGGGGCAAGGCGTCCTGGTGAAAACGGGCCATCAATTTTACATTGCACCCTATGGAAATTAGGGCGCGAAATCGGTAAAACCGTAATAACTCTATCAATCCGCAACAAACAGGTGCGCTTTTTATAAGGTTTATAGGTGTTAGGAAGGTACATATTTGTGCCAAATAGGAGTGCGCTGCATGCAGTACATGTGGAGATATAAGGGCTGAAAATGGGTCTGTAGACGTCGTCTGATGAACAAAGAGATTGAAAAAGACTAAAGGTGACCTTCACCGATTGGATTGAAAATGGTGCCAAGAGATACTTTAGGACCATACTTACAATTAATGATATTTTTCAGAAAAATCGGACTGTCCGTCAATAAGTTATTAGGGGTCAAACATTGGTAAATATCAACTTTCAACGCCCAGAACTCGAAAACGAGGCTCTCAGAATTTTCGTCCAGTTGCCCCAGTGACTCATGGCCCCAGGCCTTTCATCTGGCACAGGTTTCATTCCAATCGGTGAAGGTCGCATTTGACTCAAATAAGCAGTCCAAAGTTGGTGAGGAATATCCAATATTTTGACTCTTAATAACTCACTTATTTGTCGTCCGATTTGACTGAAATTTGGAACGTTTGTAGCCCTTATCCATACCAACAAGCCTGCAAAATATGGTAGCGGTCAATAGAAAAGCACGTGCAATATGGGCCGCTAAACATTTCATAAATAAATCGTTTTTCGCCTATAGCAGGCAAAGGAAAGCACCGACGGTGCTGCAAATACATGCGCATGCGCAGATCATTAATGCCTACATATATAAAGACTAGTCAAGGGAATCGGGGCAAGGCGTCCTGGTGAAAACGGGCCATCAATTTTACATTGCACCCTATGGAAATTAGGGCGCGAAATCGGTAAAACCGTAATAACTCTATCAATCCGCAACAAACAGGTGCGCTTTTTATAAGGTTTATAGGTGTTAGGAAGGTACATATTTGTGCCAAATAGGAGTGCGCTGCATGCAGTACATGTGGAGATATAAGGGCTGAAAATGGGTCTGTAGACGTCGTCTGATGAACAAAGAGATTGAAAAAGACTAAAGGTGACCTTCACCGATTGGATTGAAAATGGTGCCAAGAGATACTTTAGGACCATACTTACAATTAATGATATTTTTCAGAAAAATCGGACTGTCCGTCAATAAGTTATTAGGGGTCAAACATTGGTAAATATCAACTTTCAACGCCCAGAACTCGAAAACGAGGCTCTCAGAATTTTCGTCCAGTTGCCCCAGTGACTCATGGCCCCAGGCCTTTCATCTGGCACAGGTTTCATTCCAATCGGTGAAGGTCGCATTTGACTCAAATAAGCAGTCCAAAGTTGGTGAGGAATATCCAATATTTTGACTCTTAATAACTCACTTATTTGTCGTCCGATTTGACTGAAATTTGGAACGTTTGTAGCCCTTATCCATACCAACAAGCCTGCAAAATATGGTAGCGGTCAATAGAAAAGCACGTGCAATATGGGCCGCTAAACATTTCATAAATAAATCGTTTTTCGCCTATAGCAGGCAAAGGAAAGCACCGACGGTGCTGCAAATACATGCGCATGCGCAGATCATTAATGCCTACATATATAAAGACTAGTCAAGGGAATCGGGGCAAGGCGTCCTGGTGAAAACGGGCCATCAATTTTACATTGCACCCTATGGAAATTAGGGCGCGAAATCGGTAAAACCGTAATAACTCTATCAATCCGCAACAAACAGGTGCGCTTTTTATAAGGTTTATAGGTGTTAGGAAGGTACATATTTGTGCCAAATAGGAGTGCGCTGCATGCAGTACATGTGGAGATATAAGGGCTGAAAATGGGTCTGTAGACGTCGTCTGATGAACAAAGAGATTGAAAAAGACTAAAGGTGACCTTCACCGATTGGATTGAAAATGGTGCCAAGAGATACTTTAGGACCATACTTACAATTAATGATATTTTTCAGAAAAAATCGGACTGTCCGTCAATAAGTTATTAGGGGTCAAACATTGGTAAATATCAACTTTCAACGCCCAGAACTCGAAAACGAGGCTCTCAGAATTTTCGTCCAGTTGCCCCAGTGACTCATGGCCCCAGGCCTTTCATCTGGCACAGGTTTCATTCCAATCGGTGAAGGTCGCATTTGACTCAAATAAGCAGTCCAAAGTTGGTGAGGAATATCCAATATTTTGACTCTTAATAACTCACTTATTTGTCGTCCGATTTGACTGAAATTTGGAACGTTTGTAGCCCTTATCCATACCAACAAGCCTGCAAAATATGGTAGCGGTCAATAGAAAAGCACGTGCAATATGGGCCGCCAAACATTTCATAAATAAATCGTTTTTCGCCTATAGCAGGCAAAGGAAAGCACCGACGGTGCTGCAAATACATGCGCATGCGCAGATCATTAATGCCTACATATATAAAGACTAGTCAAGGGAATCCGGGCAAGGCGTCCTGGTGAAAACGGGCCATCAATGTTACATTGCACCCTATGGAAATTAGGGCGCGAAATCGGTAAAACCGTAATAACTCTATCAATCCGCAACAAACAGGTGCGCTTTTTATAAGGTTTATAGGTGTTAGGAAGGTACATATTTGTGCCAAATAGGAGTGCGCTGCATGCAGTACATGTGGAGATATAAGGGCTGAAAATGGGTCTGTAGACGTCGTCTGATGAACAAAGAGATTGAAAAAGACTAAAGGTGACCTTCACCGATTGGATTGAAAATGGTGCCAAGAGATACTTTAGGACCATACTTACAATTAATGATATTTTTCAGAAAAATCGGACTGTCCGTCAATAAGTTATTAGGGGTCAAACATTGGTAAATATCAAACTTCAACGCCCAGAACTCGAAAACGAGGCTCTCAGAATTTTCGTCCAGTTGCCCCAGTGACTCATGGCCCCAGGCCTTTCATCTGGCACAGGTTTCATTCCAATCGGTGAAGGTCGCATTTGACTCAAATAAGCAGTCCAAAGTTGGTGAGGAATATCCAATATTTTGACTCTTAATAACTCACTTATTTGTCGTCCGATTTGACTGAAATTTGGAACGTTTGTAGCCCTTATCCATACCAACAAGCCTGCAAAATATGGTAGCGGTCAATAGAAAAGCACGTGCAATATGGGCCGCTAAACATTTCATAAATAAATCGTTTTTCGCCTATAGCAGGCAAAGGAAAGCACCGACGGTGCTGCAAATACATGCGCATGCGCTGATCATTAATGCCTACATATATAAAGACTAGTCAAGGGAATCGGGGCAAGGCGTCCTGGTGAAAACGGGCCATCAATTTTACATTGCACCCTATGGAAATTAGGGCGCGAAATCGGTAAAACCGTAATAACTCTATCAATCCGCAACAAACAGGTGCGCTTTTTATAAGGTTTATAGGTGTTAGGAAGGTACATATTTGTGCCAAATAGGAGTGCGCTGCATGCAGTACATGTGGAGATATAAGGGCTGAAAATGGGTCTGTAGACGTCGTCTGATGAACAAAGAGATTGAAAAAGACTAAAGGTGACCTTCACCGATTGGATTGAAAATGGTGCCAAGAGATACTTTAGGACCATACTTACAATTAATGATATTTTTCAGAAAAATCGGACTGTCCGTCAATAAGTTATTAGGGGTCAAACATTGGTAAATATCAACTTTCAACGCCCAGAACTCGAAAACGAGGCTCTCAGAATTTTCGTCCAGTTGCCCCAGTGACTCATGGCCCCAGGCCTTTCATCTGGCACAGGTTTCATTCCAATCGGTAAAGGTCGCATTTGACTCAAATAAGCAGTCCAAAGTTGGTGAGGAATATCCAATATTTTGACTCTTAATAACTCACTTATTTGTCGTCCGATTTGACTGAAATTTGGAACGTTTGTAGCCCTTATCCATACCAACAAGCCTGCAAAATATGGTAGCGGTCAATAGAAAAGCACGTGCAATATGGGCCGCTAAACCTTTCATAAATAAATCGTTTTTCGCCTATAGCAGGCAAAGGAAAGCACCGACGGTGCTGCAAATACATGCGCATGCGCAGATCATTAATGCCTACATATATAAAGACTAGTCAAGGGAATCGGGGCAAGGCGTCCTGGTGAAAACGGGCCATCAATTTTACATTGCACCCTATGGAAATTAGGGCGCGAAATCGGTAAAACCGTAATAACTCTATCAATCCGCAACAAACAGGTGCGGTTTTTATAAGGTTTATAGGTGTTAGGAAGGTACATATTTGTGCCAAATAGGAGTGCGCTGCATGCAGTACATGTGGAGATATAAGGGCTGAAAATGGGTCTGTAGACGTCGTCTGATGAACAAAGAGATTGAAAAAGACTAAAGGTGACCTTCACCGATTGGATTGAAAATGGTGCCAAGAGATACTTTAGGACCATACTTACAATTAATGATATTTTTCAGAAAAATCGGACTGTCCGTCAATAAGTTATTAGGGGTCAAACATTGGTAAATATCAACTTTCAACGCCCAGAACTCGAAAACGAGGCTCTCAGAATTTTCGTCCAGTTGCCCCAGTGACTCATGGCCCCAGGCCTTTCATCTGGCACAGGTTTCATTCCAATCGGTGAAGGTCGCATTTGACTCAAATAAGCAGTCCAAAGTTGGTGAGGAATATCCAATATTTTGACTCTTAATAACTCACTTATTTGTCGTCCGATTTGACTGAAATTTGGAACGTTTGTAGCCCTTATCCATACCAACAAGCCTGCAAAATATGGTAGCGGTCAATAGAAAAGCACGTGCAATATGGGCCGCTAAACATTTCATAAATAAATCGTTTTTCGCCTATAGCAGGCAAAGGAAAGCACCGACGGTGCTGCAAATACATGCGCATGCGCAGATCATTAATGCCTACATATATAAAGACTAGTCAAGGGAATCGGGTCAAGGCGTCCTGGTGAAAACGGGCCATCAATTTTACATTGCACCCTATGGAAATTAGGGCGCGAAATCGGTAAAACCGTAATAACTCTATCAATCCGCAACAAACAGGTGCGCTTTTTATAAGGTTTATAGGTGTTAGGAAGGTACATATTTGTGCCAAATAGGAGTGCGCTGCATGCAGTACATGTGGAGATATAAGGGCTGAAAATGGGTCTGTAGACGTCGTCTGATGAACAAAGAGATTGAAAAAGACTAAAGGTGACCTTCACCGATTGGATTGAAAATGGTGCCAAGAGATACTTTAGGACCATACTTACAATTAATGATATTTTTCAGAAAAATCGGACTGTCCGTCAATAAGTTATTAGGGGTCAAACATTGGTAAATATCAACTTTCAACGCCCAGAACTCGAAAACGAGGCTCTCAGAATTTTCGTCCAGTTGCCCCAGTGACTCATGGCCCCAGGCCTTTCATCTGGCACAGGTTTCATTCCAATCGGTGAAGGTCGCATTTGACTCAAATAAGCAGTCCAAAGTTGGTGAGGAATATCCAATATTTTGACTCTTAATAACTCACTTATTTGTCGTCCGATTTGACTGAAATTTGGAACGTTTGTACCCCTTATCCATGCCAACAAGCCTGCAAAATATAGTATCGGTCAATAGGAAAGCACGTGCAATATGGGCTGCCAAACATTTCATAAATAAATAGTTTTTCGCCTATAGCAGGCAAAGGAAAGCACCGACGGTGCTGCAAATACATGCGCATGCGCAGATCATAAATGTCTACATATATAAAGACTAGTCAAGGGAATCGGGGCAAGGCGTCCTGGTGAAAACGGGCCATCAATTTTACATTGCACCCTATGGAAATTAGGGCGCGAAATCGGTAAAACCGTAATAACTCTATCAATCCGCTACAAACAGGTGCGCTTTTTATAAGGTTTATAGGTGTTAGGAAGGTACATATTTGTGCCAAATAGTAGTGCGCTGCATGCAGTACATGTAGAGATATAAGGGCTGAAAATGGGTCTGTAGACGTCGTCTGATGAACAAAGAGATTGAAAAAGACTAAAGGTGACCTTCACCGATTGGATTGAAAATTAGGGCGCGAAATCGGTAAAACGTAATAACTCTATCAATCCGCAACAAACAGGAGCGTTTTTTATAAAGTTTATGGGTGTTAGGAAGGTACATATTTGTGCCAAATAGGAAAGCGCTGCATGCAGTACATGTGGAGATATAAGGGCTGAAAATGGGTCTGTAGACGTCGTCTGATGAACAAAGAGATTGAAAAAGACTAAAGGTGACCTTCACCGATTGGATTGAAAATGGTGCCAAGAGATACTTTAGGACCATACTTACAATTAATGATATTTTTCAGAAAAATCGGACTGTCCGTCAATAAGTTATTAGGGGTCAAACATTGGTAAATATCAACTTTCAACGCCCAGAACTCGAAAACGAGGCTCTCAGAATTTTCGTCCAGTTGCCCCAGTGACTCATGGCCCCAGGCCTTTCATCTGGCACAGGTTTCATTCCAATCGGTGAAGGTCGCATTTGACTCAAATAAGCAGTCCAAAGTTGGTGAGGAATATCCAATATTTTGACTCTTAATAACTCACTTATTTGTCGTCCGATTTGACTGAAATTTGGAACGTTTGTAGCCCTTATCCATACCAACAAGCCTGCAAAATATGGTAGCGGTCAATAGAAAAGCACGTGCAATATGGGCCGCCAAACATTTCATAAATAAATCGTTTTTCGCCTATAGCAGGCAAAGGAAAGCACCGACGGTGCTGCAAATACATGCGCATGCGCAGATTATTAGTGCCTACATATATAAAGACTAGTCAAGGGAATCGGGGCAAGGCGTCCTGGTGAAAACGGGCCATCAATTTTATATTGCACCCTATGGAAATTAGGGCGCGAAATCGGTAAAACCGTAATAACTCTATCAATCCGCAACAAACAGGTGCGCTTTTTATAAGGTTTATAGGTGTTAGGAAGGTACATATTTGTGCCAAATAGGAGTGCGCTGCATGCAGTACATGTGGAGATATAAGGGCTGAAAATGGGTCTGTAGACGTCGTCTGATGAACAAAGAGATTGAAAAAGACTAAAGGTGACCTTCACCGATTGGATTGAAAATGGTGCCAAGAGATACTTTAGGACCATACTTACAATTAATGATATTTTTCAGAAAAATCGGACTGTCCGTCAATAAGTTATTAGGGGTCAAACATTGGTAAATATCAACTTTCAACGCCCAGAACTCGAAAACGAGGCTCTCAGAATTTTCGTCCAGTTGCCCCAGTGACTCATGGCCCCAGGCCTTTCATCTGGCACAGGTTTCATTCCAATCGGTGAAGGTCGCATTTGACTCAAATAAGCAGTCCAAAGTTGGTGAGGAATATCCAATATTTTGACTCTTAATAACTCACTTATTTGTCGTCCGATTTGACTGAAATTTGGAACGTTTGTAGCCCTTATCCATACCAACAAGCCTGCAAAATATGGTAGCGGTCAATAGAAAAGCACGTGCAATATGGGCCGCTAAACATTTCATAAATAAATCGTTTTTCGCCTATAGCAGGCAAAGGAAAGCACCGACGGTGCTGCAAATACATGCGCATGCGCAGATCATTAATGCCTACATATATAAAGACTAGTCAAGGGAATCGGGGCAAGGCGTCCTGGTGAAAACGGGCCATCAATTTTACATTGCACCCTATGGAAATTAGGGCGCGAAATCGGTAAAACCGTAATAACTCTATCAATCCGCAACAAACAGGTGCGCTTTTTATAAAGTTTATAGGTGTTAGGAAGGTACATATTTGTGCCAAATAGGAGTGCGCTGCATGCAGTACATGTGGAGAAATAAGGGCTGAAAATGGGTCTGTAGACGTCGTCTGATGAACAAAGAGATTGAAAAAGACTAAAGGTGACCTTCACCGATTGGATTGAAAATGGTGCCAAGAGATACTTTAGGACCATACTTACAATTAATGATATTTTCAGAAAAATCGGACTGTCCGTCAATAAGTTATTAGGGGTCAAACATTGGTAAATATCAACTTTCAACGCCCAGAACTCGAAAACGAGGCTCTCAGAATTTTCGTCCAGTTGCCCCAGTGACTCATGGCCCCAGGCCTTTCATCTGGCACAGGTTTCATTCCAATCGGTGAAGGTCGCATTTGACTCAAATAAGCAGTCCAAAGTTGGTGAGGAATATCCAATATTTTGACTCTTAATAACTCACTTATTTTGTCGTCCAATTTGACTGAAATTTGGAACGTTTGTAGCCCTTACCCATACCAACAAGCCTGCAAAATATGGTAGCGGTCAATAGAAAAGCACGTGCAATATGGGCCGCCAAACATTTCATAAATAAATAGTTTTTCGCCTATAGCAGGCAAAGGAAAGCACCGACGGTGCTGCAAATACATGCGCATGCGCAGATCATTAATGCCTACATATATAAAGACTAGTCAAGGGAATCGGGGCAAGGCGTCCTGGTGAAAACGGGCCATCAATTTTACATTGCACCCTATGGAAATTAGGGCGCGAAATCGGTAAAACCGTAATAACTCTATCAATCCGCAACAAACAGGTGCGCTTTTTATAAGGTTTATAGGTGTTAGGAAGGTACATATTTGTGCCAAATAGGAGTGCGCTGCATGCAGTACATGTGGAGATATAAGGGCTGAAAATGGGTCTGTAGACGTCGTCTGATGAACAAAGAGATTGAAAAAGACTAAAGGTGACCTTCACCGATTGGATTGAAAATGGTGCCAAGAGATACTTTAGGACCATACTTACAATTAATGATATTTTTCAGAAAAATCGGACTGTCCGTCAATAAGTTATTAGGGGTCAAACATTGGTAAATATCAACTTTCAACGCCCAGAACTCGAAAACGAGGCTCTCAGAATTTTCGTCCAGTTGCCCCAGTGACTCATGGCCCCAGGCCTTTCATCTGGCACAGGTTTCATTCCAACCGGTGAAGGTCGCATTTGACTCAAATAAGCAGTCCAAAGTTGGTGAGGAATATCCAATATTTTGACTCTTAATAACTCACTTATTTGTCGTCCGATTTGACTGAAATTTAGAACGTTTGTAGCCCTTATCCATACCAACAAGCCTGCAAAATATGGAAACGGTCAATAGAAAATCACGTGCAATTCGGGCCGCCAAACATTTCATAAATAAATCGTTTTTCGCCTATAGCAGGCAAAGGAAAGCACCGACGGAGCTGCAAATACATGCGCATGCGCAGATCATTAATGCCTACATATATAAAGACTAGTCAAGGGAATCGGGGCAAGGCGTCCTGGTGAAAACGGGCCATCAATTTTACATTGCACCCTATGGAAATTAGGGCGCGAAATCGGTAAAACCGTAATAACTCTATCAATCCGCAACAAACAGGTGCGCTTTTTATAAGGTTTATAGGTGTTAGGAAGGTACATATTTGTGCGAAATAGGAGTGCGCTGCATGCAGTACATGTGGAGATATAAGGGCTGAAAATGGGTCTGTAGACGTCGTCTGATGAACAAAGAGATTGAAAAAGACTAAAGGTGACCTTCACCGATGGGATTGAAAATGGTGCCAAGAGATACTTTAGGACCATACTTACAATTAATGATATTTTTCAGAAAAATCGGACTGTCCGTCAATAAGTTATTAGGGGTCAAACATTGGTAAATATCAACTTTCAACGCCCAGAACTCGAAAACGAGGCTCTCAGAATTTTCGTCCAGTTGCCCCAGTGACTCATGGCCCCAGGCCTTTCATCTGGCACAGGTTTCATTCCAATCGGTGAAGGTCGCATTTGACTCAAATAAGCAGTCCAAAGTTGGTGAGGAATATCCAATATTTTGACTCTTAATAACTCACTTATTTGTCGTCCGATTTGACTGAAATTTGGAACATTTGTAGCCCTTATCCATATCAACAAGCCTGCAAAATATGGTAGCGGTCAATAGAAAAGCACGTGCAATATGGGCCGCCAAACATTTCATAAATAAATCGTTTTTCGCCTATAGCAGGCAAAGGAAAGCACCGACGGTGCTGCAAATACAAGCACATGCGCAGATCATTAATGCCTACATATATAAAGACTAGTCAAGGGAATCGGGGCAAGGCGTCCTGGTGAAAACGGGCCATCAATTTTACATTGCACCCTATGGAAATTAGGGCGCGAAATCGGTAAAACCGTAATAACTCTATCAATCCGCAACAAACAGGTGGGCTTTTTATAAGGTTTATAGGTGTTAGGAAGGTATATATTTGTGCCAAATAGGAGTGCGCTGCATGCAGTACATGTGGAGATATAAGGGCTAAAAATGGGTCTGTAAACGTCGTCTGATGAACAAAGAGATTGAAAAAGACTAAAGGTGACCTTCACCGATTGGATTGAAAATGGTGCCAAGAGATACTTTAGGACCATACTTACAATTAATGATATTTTTCAGAAAAATCGGACTGTCCGTCAATAAGTTATTAGGGGTCAAACATTGGTAAATATCAACTTTCAACGCCCAGAACTCGAAAACGAGGCTCTCAGAATTTTCGTCCAGTTGCCCCAGTGACTCATGGCCCCAGGCCTTTCATCTGGCACAGGTTTCATTCCAATCGGTGAAGGTCGCATTTGACTCAAATAAGCAGTCCAAAGTTGGTGAGGAATATCCAATATTTTGACTCTTAATAACTCACTTATTTGTCGTCCGATTTGACTGAAATTTAGAACGTTTGTAGCACTTATCCATATCAACAAGCCTGCAAAATATGGTAGCGGTCAATAGAAAAGCACGTGCAATATGGGCCGCCAAACATTTCATAAATAAATCGTTTTTCGCCTATAGCAGGCAAAGGAAAGCACCGACGGTGCTGCAAATACATGCACATGCGCAGATCATTAATGCCTACATATATAAAGACTAGTCAAGGGAATCGGGGCAAGGCGTCCTGGTGAAAACGGGCCATCAATTTTACATTGCACCCTATGGAAATTAGGGCGCGAAATCGGTAAAACCGTAATAACTCTATCAATCCGCAACAAACAGGTGCGCTTTTAATAAGGTTTATAGGTGTTAGGAAGATACATATTTGTGCCAAATAGGAGTGCGCTGCATGCAGTACATGTGGAGATATAAGGGCTGAAAATGGGTCTGTAGACGTCGTCTGATGAACAAAGAGATTGAAAAAGACTAAAGGTGACCTTCACCGATTGGATTGAAAATGGTGCCAAGAGATACTTTAGGACCATACTTACAATTAATGATATTTTTCAGAAAAATCGGACTGTCCGTCAATAAGTTATTAGGGGTCAAACATTGGTAAATATCAACTTTCAACGCCCAGAACTCGAAAACGAGGCTCTCAGAATTTTCGTCCAGTTGCCCCAGTGACTCATGGCCCCAGGCCTTTCATCTGGCACAGGTTTCATTCCAATCGGTGAAGGTCGCATTTGACTCAAATAAGCAGTCCAAAGTTGGTGAGGAATATCCAATATTTTGACTCTTAATAACTCACTTATTTGTCGTCCGATTTGACTGAAATTTAAAACGTTTGTAGCCCTTATCCATACCAACAAGCCTGCAAAATATGGTAGCGGTCAATAGAAAAGCACGTGCAATATGGGCCGCCAAACATTTCATAAATAAATCGTTTTTCGCCTATAGCAGGCAAAGAAAAGCACCGACGGTGCTGCAAATACATGCGCATGCGCAGATAATTAATGCCTACATATATAAAGACTAGTCAAGGGAATCGGGGCAAGGCGTCCTGGTGAAAACGGGCCATCAATTTTACATTGCACCCTATGGAAATAAGGGCGCGAAATCGGTAAAACCGTAATAACTCTATCAATCCGCAACAAACAGGTGCGCTTTTTATAAGGTTTATAGGTGTTAGGAAGGTACATATATGTGCCAAATAGGAGTGCGCTGCATGCAGTACATGTGGAGATATAAGGGCTGAAAATGGGTCTGTAGACGTCGTCTGATGAACAAAGAGATTGAAAAAGACTAAAGGTGACCTTCACCGATTGGATTGAAAATGGTGCCAAGAGATACTTTAGGACCATACTTACAATTAATGATATTTTTCAGAAAAATCGGACTGTCCGTCAATAAGTTATTAGGGGTCAAACATTGGTAAATATCAACTTTCAACGCCCAGAACTCGAAAACGAGGCTCTCAGAATTTTCGTCCAGTTGCCCCAGTGACTCATGGCCCCAGGCCTTTCATCTGGCACAGGTTTCATTCCAATCGGTGAAGGTCGCATTTGACTCAAATAAGCAGTCCAAAGTTGGTGAGGAATATCCAATATTTTGACTCTTAGTAACTCACTTATTTGTCGTCCGGTTTGACTGAAATTTGGAACGTTTGTAGCCCTTATCCATACCAACAAGCCTGCAAAATATGGTAGCGGTCAATAGAAAAGCACGTGCAATATGGGCCGCTAAACATTTCATAAATAAATCGTTTTTCGCCTATAGCAGGCAAAGGAAAGCACCGACGGTGCTGCAAATACATGCGCATGCGCAGATCATTAATGCCTACATATATAAAGACTAGTCAAGGGAATCGGGGCAAGGCGTCCTGGTGAAAACGGGCCATCAATTTTACATTGCACCCTATGGAAATTAGGGCGCGAAATCGGTAAAACCGTAATAACTCTATCAATCCGCAACAAACAGGTGCGCTTTTTATAAGGTTTATAGGTGTTAGGAAGGTACATATTTGTGCCAAATAGGAGTGCGCTGCATGCAGTACATGTGGAGATATAAGGGCTGAAAATGGGTCTGTAGACGTCGTCTGATGAACAAAGAGATTGAAAAAGACTAAAGGTGACCTTCACCGATTGGATTGAAAATGGTGCCAAGAGATACTTTAGGACCATACTTACAATTAATGATATTTTTCAGAAAAATCGGACTGTCCGTCAATAAGTTATTAGGGGTCAAACATTGGTAAATATCAACTTTCAACGCCCAGAACTCGAAAACGAGGCTCTCAGAATTTTCGTCCAGTTGCCCCAGTGACTCATGGCCCCAGGCCTTTCATCTGGCACAGGTTTCATTCCAATCGGTGAAGGTCGCATTTGACTCAAATAAGCAGTCCAAAGTTGGTGAGGAATATCCAATATTTTGACTCTTAATAACTCACTTATTTGTCGTCCGATTTGACTGAAATTTGGAACGTTTGTAGCCCTTATCCATACCAACAAGCCTGCAAAATATGGTAGCGGTCAATAGAAAAGCACGTGCAATATGGGCCGCTAAACATTTCATAAATAAATCGTTTTTCGCCTATAGCAGGCAAAGGAAAGCACCGACGGTGCTGCAAATACATGCGCATGCGCAGATCATTAATGCCTACATATATAAAGACTAGTCAAGGGAATCGGGGCAAGGCGTCCTGGTGAAAACGGGCCATCAATTTTACATTGCACCCTATGGAAATTAGGGCGCGAAATCGGTAAAACCGTAATAACTCTATCAATCCGCAACAAACAGGTGCGCTTTTTATAAGGTTTATAGGTGTTAGGAAGGTACATATATGTGCCAAATGGGAGTGCGCTGCATGCAGTACATGTGGAGATATAAGGGCTGAAAATGGGTCTGTAGACGTCGTCTGATGAACAAAGAGATTGAAAAAGACTAAAGGTGACCTTCACCGATTGGATTGAAAATGGTGCCAAGAGATACTTTAGGACCATACTTACAATTAATGATATTTTTCAGAAAAATCGGACTGTCCGTCAATAAGTTATTAGGGGTCAAACATTGGTAAATATCAACTTTCAACGCCCAGAACTCGAAAACGAGGCTCTCAGAATTTTCGTCCAGTTGCCCCAGTGACTCATGGCCCCAGGCCTTTCATCTGGCACAGGTTTCATTCCAATCGGTGAAGGTCGCATTTGACTCAAATAAGCAGTCCAAAGTTGGTGAGGAATATCCAATATTTTGACTCTTAATAACTCACTTATTTGTCGTCCGATTTGACTGAAATTTGGAACGTTTGTAGCCCTTTTCCATACCAACAAGCCTGCAAAATATGATAGCGGTCAATAGAAAAGCACGTGCAATATGGGCCGCTAAACATTTCATAAATAAATCGTTTTTCGCCTATAGCAGGCAAAGGAAAGCACCGACGGTGCTGCAAATACATGCGCATACGCAGATCATTAATGCCTACATATATAAAGACTAGTCAAGGGAATCGGGGCAAGGCGTCCTGGTGAAAACGGGCCATCAATTTTACATTGCACCCTATGGAAATTAGGGCGCGAAATCGGTAAAACCGTAATAACTCTATCAATCCGCAACAAACAGGTGCGCTTTTTATAAGGTTTATAGGTGTTAGGAAGGTACATATTTGTGCCAAATAGGAGTGCGCTGCATGCAGTACATGTGGAGATATAAGGGCTGAAAATGGGTCTGTAGACGTCGTCTGATGAACAAAGAGATTGAAAAAGACTAAAGGTGACCTTCACCGATTGGATTGAAAATGGTGCCAAGAGATACTTTAGGACCATACTTACAATTAATGATATTTTTCAGAAAAATCGGACTGTCCGTCAATAAGTTATTAGGGGTCAAACATTGGTAAATATCAACTTTCAACGCCCAGAACTCGAAAACGAGGCTCTCAGAATTTTCGTCCAGTTGCCCCAGTGACTCATGGCCCCAGGCCTTTCATCTGGCACAGGTTTCATTCCAATCGGTGAAGGTCGCATTTGACTCAAATAAGCAGTCCAAAGTTGGTGAGGAATATCCAATATTTTGACTCTTAATAACTCACTTATTTGTCGTCCGATTTGACTGAAATTTGGAACGTTTGTAGCCCTTATCCATACCAACAAGCCTGCAAAATATGGTAGCGGTCAATAGAAAAGCACGTGCAATATGGGCCGCTAAACATTTCATAAATAAATCGTTTTTCGCCTATAGCAGGCAAAGGAAAGCACCGACGGTGCTGCAAATACATGCGCATGCGCAGATCATTAATGCCTACATATATAAAGACTAGTCAAGGGAATCGGGGCAAGGCGTCCTGGTGAAAACGGGCCATCAATTTTACATTGCACCCTATGGAAATTAGGGCGCGAAATCGGTAAAACCGTAATAACTCTATCAATCCGCAACAAACAGGTGCGTTTTTTATAAGGTTTATAGGTGTTAGGAAGGTACATATTTGTGCCAAATAGGAGTGCGCTGCATGCAGTACATGTGGAGATATAAGGGCTGAAAATGGGTCTGTAGACGTCGTCTGATGAACAAAGAGATTGAAAAAGACTAAAGGTGACCTTCACCGATTGGATTGAAAATGGTGCCAAGAGATACTTTAGGACCATACTTACAATTAATGATATTTTTCAGAAAAATCGGACTGTCCGTCAATAAGTTATTAGGGGTCAAACATTGGTAAATATCAACTTTCAACGCCCAGAACTCGAAAACGAGGCTCTCAGAATTTTCGTCCAGTTGCCCCAGTGACTCATGGCCCCAGGCCTTTCATCTGGCACAGGTTTCATTCCAATCGGTGAAGGTCGCATTTGACTCAAATAAGCAGTCCAAAGTTGGTGAGGAATATCCAATATTTTGACTCTTAATAACTCACTTATTTGTCGTCCGATTTGACTGAAATTTGGAACGTTTGTAGCCCTTATCCATACCAACAAGCCTGCAAAATATGGTAGCGGTCAATAGAAAAACACGTGCAATATGGGCCGCTAAACATTTCATAAATAAATCGTTTTTCGCCTATAGCAGGCAAAGGAAAGCACCGACGGTGCTGCAAATACATGCGCATGCGCAGATCATTAATGCCTACATATATAAAGACTAGTCAAGGGAATCGGGGCAAGGCGTCCTGGTGAAAACGGGCCATCAATTTTACATTGCACCCTATGGAAATTAGGGCGCGAAATCGGTAAAACCGTAATAACTCTATCAATCCGCAACAAACAGGTGCGCTTTTTATAAGGTTTATAGGTGTTAGGAAGGTACATATTTGTGCCAAATAGGAGTGCGCTGCATGCAGTACATGTGGAGATATAAGGGCTGAAAATGGGTCTGTAGACGTCGTCTGATGAACAAAGAGATTGAAAAAGACTAAAGGTGACCTTCACCGATTGGATTGAAAATGGTGCCAAGAGATACTTTAGGACCATACTTACAATTAATGATATTTTTCAGAAAAATCGGACTGTCCGTCAATAAGTTATTAGGGGTCAAACATTGGTAAATATCAACTTTCAACGCCCAGAACTCGAAAACGAGGCTCTCAGAATTTTCGTCCAGTTGCCCCAGTGACTCATGGCCCCAGGCCTTTCATCTGGCATAGGTTTCATTCCAATCGGTGAAGGTCGCATTTGACTCAAATAAGCAGTCCAAAGTTGGTGAGGAATATCCAATATTTTGACTCTTAATAACTCACTTATTTGTCGTCCGATTTGACTGAAATTTGGAACGTTTGTAGCCCTTATCCATACCAACAAGCCTGCAAAATATGGTAGCGGTCAATAGAAAAGCACGTGCAATATGGGCCGCTAAACATTTCATAAATAAATCGTTTTTCGCCTATAGCAGGCAAAGGAAAGCACCGACGGTGCTGCAAATACATGCGCATGCGCAGATCATTAATGCCTACATATATAAAGACTAGTCAAGGGAATCGGGGCAAGGCGTCCTGGTGAAAACGGGCCATCAATTTTACATTGCACCCTATGGAAATTAGGGCGCGAAATCGGTAAAACCGTAATAACTCTATCAATCTGCAACAAACAGGTGCGCTTTTTATAAGGTTTATAGGTGTTAGGAAGGTACATATTTGTGCCAAATAGGAGTGCGCTGCATGCAGTACATGTGGAGATATAAGGGCTGAAAATGGGTCTGTAGACGTCGTCTGATGAACAAAGAGATTGAAAAAGACTAAAGGTGACCTTCACCGATTGGATTGAAAATGGTGCCAAGAGATACTTTAGGACCATACTTACAATTAATGATATTTTTCAGAAAAATCGGACTGTCCGTCAATAAGTTATTAGGGGTCAAACATCGGTAAATATCAACTTTCAACGCCCAGAACTCGAAAACGAGGCTCTCAGAATTTTCGTCCAGTTGCCCCAGTGACTCATGGCCCCAGGCCTTTCATCTGGCACAGGTTTCATTCCAATCGGTGAAGGTCGCATTTGACTCAAATAAGCAGTCCAAAGTTGGTGAGGAATATCCAATATTTTGACTCTTAATAACTCACTTATTTGTCGTCCGATTTGACTGAAATTTGGAACGTTTGTAGCCCTTATCCATACCAACAAGCCTGCAAAATATGGTAGCGGTCAATAGAAAAGCACGTGCAATATGGGCCGCTAAACATTTCATAAATAAATCGTTTTTCGCCTATAGCAGGCAAAGAAAAGCACCGACGGTGCTGCAAATACATGCGCATGCGCAGATCATTAATGCCTACATATATAAAGACTAGTCAAGGGAATCGGGGCAAGGCGTCCTGGTGAAAACGGGCCATCAATTTTACATTGCACCCTATGGAAATTAGGGCGCGAAATCGGTAAAACCGTAATAACTCTATCAATCCGCAACAAACAGGTGCGCTTTTTATAAGGTTTATAGGTGTTAGGAAGGTACATATTTGTGCCAAATAGGAGTGCGCTGCATGCAGTACATGTGGAGATATAAGGGCTGAAAATGGGTCTGTAGACGTCGTCTGATGAACAAAGAGATTGAAAAAGACTAAAGGTGACCTTCACCGATTGGATTGAAAATGGTGCCAAGAGATACTTTAGGACCATACTTACAATTAATGATATTTTTCAGAAAAATCGGACTGTCCGTCAATAAGTTATTAGGGGTCAAACATTGGTAAATATCAACTTTCAACGCCCAGAACTCGAAAACGAGGCTCTCAGAATTTTCGTCCAGTTGCCCCAGTGACTCATGGCCCCAGGCCTTTCATCTGGCACAGGTTTCATTCCAATCGGTGAAGGTCGCATTTGACTCAAATAAGCAGTCCAAAGTTGGTGAGGAATATCCAATATTTTGACTCTTAATAACTCACTTATTTGTCGTCCGATTTGACTGAAATTTGGAACGTTTGTAGCCCTTATCCATACCAACAAGCCTGCAAAATATGGTAGCGGTCAATAGAAAAGCACGTGCAATATGGGCCGCTAAACATTTCATAAATAAATCGTTTTTCGCCTATAGCAGGCAAAGGAAAGCACCGACGGTGCTGCAAATACATGCGCATGCGCAGATCATTAATGCCTACATATATAAAGACTAGTCAAGGGAATCGGGGCAAGGCGTCCTGGTGAAAACGGGCCATCAATTTTACATTGCACCCTATGGAAATTAGGGCGCGAAATCGGTAAAACCGTAATAACTCTATCAATCCGCAACAAACAGGTGCGCTTTTTATAAGGTTTATAGGTGTTAGGAAGGTACATATTTGTGCCAAATAGGAGTGCGCTGCATGCAGTACATGTGGAGATATAAGGGCTGAAAATGGGTCTGTAGACGTCGTCTGATGAACAAAGAGATTGAAAAAGACTAAAGGTGACCTTCACCGATTGGATTGAAAATGGTGCCAAGAGATACTTTAGGACCATACTTACAATTAATGATATTTTTCAGAAAAATCGGACTGTCCGTCAATAAGTTATTAGGGGTCAAACATTGGTAAATATCAACTTTCAACGCCCAGAACTCGAAAACGAGGCTCTCAGAATTTTCGTCCAGTTGCCCCAGTGACTCATGGCCCCAGGCCTTTCATCTGGCACAGGTTTCATTCCAATCGGTGAAGGTCGCATTTGACTCAAATAAGCAGTCCAAAGTTGGTGAGGAATATCCAATATTTTGACTCTTAATAACTCACTTATTTGTCGTTCGATTTGACTGAAATTTGGAACGTTTGTAGCCCTTATCCATACCAACAAGCCTGCAAAATATGGTAGCGGTCAATAGAAAAGCACGTGCAATATGGGCCGCTAAACATTTCATAAATAAATCGTTTTTCGCCTATAGCAGGCAAAGGAAAGCACCGACGGTGCTGCAAATACATGCGCATGCGCAGATCATTAATGCCTACATATATAAAGACTAGTCAAGGGAATCGGGGCAAGGCGTCCTGGTGAAAACGGGCCATCAATTTTACATTGCACCCTATGGAAATTAGGGCGCGAAATCGGTAAAACCGTAATAACTCTATCAATCCGCAACAAACAGGTGCGCTTTTTATAAGGTTTATAGGTGTTAGGAAGGTACATATTTGTGCCAAATAGGAGTGCGCTGCATGCAGTACATGTGGAGATATAAGGGCTGAAAATGGGTCTGTAGACGTCGTCTGATGAACAAAGAGATTGAAAAAGACTAAAGGTGACCTTCACCGATTGGATTGAAAATGGTGCCAAGAGATACTTTAGGACCATACTTACAATTAATGATATTTTTCAGAAAAATCGGACTGTCCGTCAATAAGTTATTAGGGGTCAAACATTGGTAAATATCAACTTTCAACGCCCAGAACTCGAAAACGAGGCTCTCAGAATTTTCGTCCAGTTGCCCCAGTGACTCATGGCCCCAGGCCTTTCATCTGGCACAGGTTTCATTCCAATCGGTGAAGGTCGCATTTGACTCAAATAAGCAGTCCAAAGTTGGTGAGGAATATCCAATATTTTGACTCTTAATAACTCACTTATTTGTCGTCCGATTTGACTGAAATTTGGAACGTTTGTAGCCCTTATCCATACCAACAAGCCTGCAAAATATGGTAGCGGTCAATAGAAAAGCACGTGCAATATGGGCCGCTAAACATTTCATAAATAAATCGTTTTTCGCCTATAGCAGGCAAAGGAAAGCACCGACGGTGCTGCAAATACATGCGCATGCGCAGATCATTAATGCCTACATATATAAAGACTAGTCAAGGGAATCGGGGCAAGGCGTCCTGGTGAAAACGGGCCATCAATTTTACATTGCACCCTATGGAAATTAGGGCGCGAAATCGGTAAAACCGTAATAACTCTATCAATCCGCAACAAACAGGTGCGCTTTTTATAAGGTTTATAGGTGTTAGGAAGGTACATATTTGTGCCAAATAGGAGTGCGCTGCATGCAGTACATGTGGAGATATAAGGGCTGAAAATGGGTCTGTAGACGTCGTCTGATGAACAAAGAGATTGAAAAAGACTAAAGGTGACCTTCACCGATTGGATTGAAAATGGTGCCAAGAGATACTTTAGGACCATACTTACAATTAATGATATTTTTCAGAAAAATCGGACTGTCCGTCAATAAGTTATTAGGGGTCAAACATTGGTAAATATCAACTTTCAACGCCCAGAACTCGAAAACGAGGCTCTCAGAATTTTCGTCCAGTTGCCCCAGTGACTCATGGCCCCAGGCCTTTCATCTGGCACAGGTTTCATTCCAATCGGTGAAGGTCGCATTTGACTCAAATAAGCAGTCCAAAGTTGGTGAGGAATATCCAATATTTTGACTCTTAATAACTCACTTATTTGTCGTCCGATTTGACTGAAATTTGGAACGTTTGTAGCCCTTATCCATACCAACAAGCCTGCAAAATATGGTAGCGGTCAATAGAAAAGCACGTGCAATATGGGCCGCTAAACATTTCATAAATAAATCGTTTTTCGCCTATAGCAGGCAAAGGAAAGCACCGACGGTGCTGCAAATACATGCGCATGCGCAGATCATTAATGCCTACATATATAAAGACTAGTCAAGGGAATCGGGGCAAGGCGTCCTGGTGAAAACGGGCCATCAATTTTACATTGCACCCTATGGAAATTAGGGCGCGAAATCGGTAAAACCGTAATAACTCTATCAATCCGCAACAAACAGGTGCGCTTTTTATAAGGTTTATAGGTGTTAGGAAGGTACATATTTGTGCCAAATAGGAGTGCGCTGCATGCAGTACATGTGGAGATATAAGGGCTGAAAATGGGTCTGTAGACGTCGTCTGATGAACAAAGAGATTGAAAAAGACTAAAGGTGACCTTCACCGATTGGATTGAAAATGGTGCCAAGAGATACTTTAGGACCATACTTACAATTAATGATATTTTTCAGAAAAATCGGACTGTCCGTCAATAAGTTATTAGGGGTCAAACATTGGTAAATATCAACTTTCAACGCCCAGAACTCGAAAACGAGGCTCTCAGAATTTTCGTCCAGTTGCCCCAGTGACTCATGGCCCCAGGCCTTTCATCTGGCACAGGTTTCATTCCAATCGGTGAAGGTCGCATTTGACTCAAATAAGCAGTCCAAAGTTGGTGAGGAATATCCAATATTTTGACTCTTAATAACTCACTTATTTGTCGTCCGATTTGACTGAAATTTGGAACGTTTGTAGCCCTTATCCATACCAACAAGCCTGCAAAATATGGTAGCGGTCAATAGAAAAGCACGTGCAATATGGGCCGCTAAACATTTCATAAATAAATCGTTTTTCGCCTATAGCAGGCAAAGGAAAGCACCGACGGTGCTGCAAATACATGCGCATGCGCAGATCATTAATGCCTACATATATAAAGACTAGTCAAGGGAATCGGGGCAAGGCGTCCTGGTGAAAACGGGCCATCAATTTTACATTGCACCCTATGGAAATTAGGGCGCGAAATCGGTAAAACCGTAATAACTCTATCAATCCGCAACAAACAGGTGCGCTTTTTATAAGGTTTATAGGTGTTAGGAAGGTACATATTTGTGCCAAATAGGAGTGCGCTGCATGCAGTACATGTGGAGATATAAGGGCTGAAAATGGGTCTGTAGACGTCGTCTGATGAACAAAGAGATTGAAAAAGACTAAAGGTGACCTTCACCGATTGGATTGAAAATGGTGCCAAGAGATACTTTAGGACCATACTTACAATTAATGATATTTTTCAGAAAAATCGGACTGTCCGTCAATAAGTTATTAGGGGTCAAACATTGGTAAATATCAACTTTCAACGCCCAGAACTCGAAAACGAGGCTCTCAGAATTTTCGTCCAGTTGCCCCAGTGACTCATGGCCCCAGGCCTTTCATCTGGCACAGGTTTCATTCCAATCGGTGAAGGTCGCATTTGACTCAAATAAGCAGTCCAAAGTTGGTGAGGAATATCCAATATTTTGACTCTTAATAACTCACTTATTTGTCGTCCGATTTGACTGAAATTTGGAACGTTTGTAGCCCTTATCCATACCAACAAGTCTGCAAAATATGGTAGCGGTCAATAGAAAAGCACGTGCAATATGGGCCGCCAAACATTTCATAAATAAATCGTTTTTCGCCTATAGCAGGCAAAGGAAAGCACCGACGGTGCTGCAAATACATGCGCATGCGCAGATCATTAATGCCTACATATATAAAGACTAGTCAAGGGAATCGGGGCAAGGCGTCCTGGTGAAAACGGGCCATCAATTTTACATTGCACCCTATGGAAATTAGGGCGCGAAATCGGTAAAACCGTAATAACTCTATCAATCCGCAACAAACAGGTGCGCTTTTTATAAGGTTTATAGGTGTTAGGAAGGTACATATTTGTGCCAAATAGGAGTGCGCTGCATGCAGTACATGTGGAGATATAAGGGCTGAAAGTGGGTCTGTAGACGTCGTCTGATGAACAAAGAGATTGAAAAAGACTAAAGGTGACCTTCACCGATTGGATTGAAAATGGTGCCAAGAGATACTTTAGGACCATACTTACAATTAATGATATTTTTCAGAAAAATCGGACTGTCCGTCAATAAGTTATTAGGGGTCAAACATTGGTAAATATCAACTTTCAACGCCCAGAACTCGAAAACGAGGCTCTCAGAATTTTCGTCCAGTTGCCCCAGTGACTCATGGCCCCAGGACTTTCATCTGGCACAGGTTTCATTCCAATCGGTGAAGGTCGCATTTGACTCAAATAAGCAGTCCAAAGTTGGTGAGGAATATCCAATATTTTGACTCTTAATAACTCACTTATTTGTCGTCCGATTTGACTGAAATTTGGAACGTTTGTAGCCCTTATCCATACCAACAAGCCTGCAAAATATGGTAGCGGTCAATAGAAAAGCACGTGCAATATGGGCCGCTAAACATTTCATAAATAAATCGTTTTTCGCCTATAGCAGGCAAAGGAAAGCACCGACGGTGCTGCAAATACATGCGCATGCGCAGATCATTAATGCCTACATATATAAAGACTAATCAAGGGAATCGGGGCAAGGCGTCCTGGTGAAAACGGGCCATCAATTTTACATTGCACCCTATGGAAATTAGGGCGCGAAATCGGTAAAACCGTAATAACTCTATCAATCCGCAACAAACAGGTGCGCTTTTTATAAGGTTTATAGGTGTTAGGAAGGTACATATTTGTGCCAAATAGGAGTGCGCTGCATGCAGTACATGTGGAGATATAAGGGCTGAAAATGGGTCTGTAGACGTCGTCTGATGAACAAAGAGATTGAAAAAGACTAAAGGTGACCTTCACCGATTGGATTGAAAATGGTGCCAAGAGATACTTTAGGACCATACTTACAATTAATGATATTTTTCAGAAAAATCGGACTGTCCGTCAATAAGTTATTAGGGGTCAAACATTGGTAAATATCAACTTTCAACGCCCAGAACTCGAAAACGAGGCTCTCAGAATTTTCGTCCAGTTGCCCCAGTGACTCATGGCCCCAGGCCTTTCATCTGGCACAGGTTTCATTCCAATCGGTGAAGGTCGCATTTGACTCAAATAAGCAGTCCAAAGTTGGTGAGGAATATCCAATATTTTGACTCTTAATAACTCACTTATTTGTCGTCCGATTTGACTGAAATTTGGAACGTTTGTAGCCCTTATCCATACCAACAAGCCTGCAAAATATGGTAGCGGTCAATAGAAAAGCACGTGCAATATGGGCCGCTAAACATTTCATAAATAAATCGTTTTTCGCCTATAGCAGGCAAAGGAAAGCACCGACGGTGCTGCAAATACATGCGCATGCGCAGATCATTAATGCCTACATATATAAAGACTAGTCAAGGGAATCGGGGCAAGGCGTCCTGGTGAAAACGGGCCATCAATTTTACATTGCACCCTATGGAAATTAGGGCGCGAAATCGGTAAAACCGTAATAACTCTATCAATCCGCAACAAACAGGTGCACTTTTTATAAGGTTTATAGGTGTTAGGAAGGTACATATTTGTGCCAAATAGGAGTGCGCTGCATGCAGTACATGTGGAGATATAAGGGCTGAAAATGGGTCTGTAGACGTCGTCTGATGAACAAAGAGATTGAAAAAGACTAAAGGTGACCTTCACCGATTGGATTGAAAATGGTGCCAAGAGATACTTTAGGACCATACTTACAATTAATGATATTTTTCAGAAAAATCGGACTGTCCGTCAATAAGTTATTAGGGGTCAAACATTGGTAAATATCAACTTTCAACGCCCAGAACTCGAAAACGAGGCTCTCAGAATTTTCGTCCAGTTGCCCCAGTGACTCATGGCCCCAGGCCTTTCATCTGGCACAGGTTTCATTCCAATCGGTGAAGGTCGCATTTGACTCAAATAAGCAGTCCAAAGTTGGTGAGGAATATCCAATATTTTGACTCTTAATAACTCACTTATTTGTCGTCCGATTTGACTGAAATTTGGAACGTTTGTAGCCCTTATCCATACCAACAAGCCTGCAAAATATGGTAGCGGTCAATAGAAAAGCACGTGCAATATGGGCCGCTAAACATTTCATAAATAAATCGTTTTTCGCCTATAGCAGGCAAAGGAAAGCACCGACGGTGCTGCAAATACATGCGCATGCGCAGATCATTAATGCCTACATATATAAAGACTAGTCAAGGGAATCGGGGCAAGGCGTCCTGGTGAAAACGGGCCATCAATTTTACATTGCACCCTATGGAAATTAGGGCGCGAAATCGGTAAAACCGTAATAACTCTATCAATCCGCAACAAACAGGTGCGCTTTTTATAAGGTTTATAGGTGTTAGGAAGGTACATATTTGTGCCAAATAGGAGTGCGCTGCATGCAGTACATGTGGAGATATAAGGGCTGAAAATGGGTCTGTAGACGTCGTCTGATGAACAAAGAGATTGAAAAAGACTAAAGGTGACCTTCACCGATTGGATTGAAAATGGTGCCAAGAGATACTTTAGGACCATACTTACAATTAATGATATTTTTCAGAAAAATCGGACTGTCCGTCAATAAGTTATTAGGGGTCAAACATTGGTAAATATCAACTTTCAACGCCCAGAACTCGAAAACGAGGCTCTCAGAATTTTCGTCCAGTTGCCCCAGTGACTCATGGCCCCAGGCCTTTCATCTGGCACAGGTTTCATTCCAATCGGTGAAGGTCGCATTTGACTCAAATAAGCAGTCCAAAGTTGGTGAGGAATATCCAATATTTTGACTCTTAATAACTCACTTATTTGTCGTCCGATTTGACTGAAATTTGGAACGTTTGTAGCCCTTATCCATACCAACAAGCCTGCAAAATATGGTAGCGGTCAATAGAAAAGCACGTGCAATATGGGCCGCTAAACATTTCATAAATAAATCGTTTTTCGCCTATAGCAGGCAAAGGAAAGCACCGACGGTGCTGCAAATACATGCGCATGCGCAGATCATTAATGCCTACATATATAAAGACTAGTCAAGGGAATCGGGGCAAGGCGTCCTGGTGAAAACGGGCCATCAATTTTACATTGCACCCTATGGAAATTAGGGCGCGAAATCGGTAAAACCGTAATAACTCTATCAATCCGCAACAAACAGGTGCACTTTTTATAAGGTTTATAGGTGTTAGGAAGGTACATATTTGTGCCAAATAGGAGTGCGCTGCATGCAGTACATGTGGAGATATAAGGGCTGAAAATGGGTCTGTAGACGTCGTCTGATGAACAAAGAGATTGAAAAAGACTAAAGGTGACCTTCACCGATTGGATTGAAAATGGTGCCAAGAGATACTTTAGGACCATACTTACAATTAATGATATTTTTCAGAAAAATCGGACTGTCCGTCAATAAGTTATTAGGGGTCAAACATTGGTAAATATCAACTTTCAACGCCCAGAACTCGAAAACGAGGCTCTCAGAATTTTCGTCCAGTTGCCCCAGTGACTCATGGCCCCAGGCCTTTCATCTGGCACAGGTTTCATTCCAATCGGTGAAGGTCGCATTTGACTCAAATAAGCAGTCCAAAGTTGGTGAGGAATATCCAATATTTTGACTCTTAATAACTCACTTATTTGTCGTCCGATTTGACTGAAATTTGGAACGTTTGTAGCCCTTATCCATACCAACAAGCCTGCAAAATATGGTAGCGGTCAATAGAAAAGCACGTGCAATATGGGCCGCTAAACATTTCATAAATAAATCGTTTTTCGCCTATAGCAGGCAAAGGAAAGCACCGACGGTGCTGCAAATACATGCGCATGCGCAGATCATTAATGCCTACATATATAAAGACTAGTCAAGGGAATCGGGGCAAGGCGTCCTGGTGAAAACGGGCCATCAATTTTACATTGCACCCTATGGAAATTAGGGCGCGAAATCGGTAAAACCGTAATAACTCTATCAATCCGCAACAAACAGGTGCGCTTTTTATAAGGTTTATAGGTGTTAGGAAGGTACATATTTGTGCCAAATAGGAGTGCGCTGCATGCAGTACATGTGGAGATATAAGGGCTGAAAATGGGTCTGTAGACGTCGTCTGATGAACAAAGAGATTGAAAAAGACTAAAGGTGACCTTCACCGATTGGATTGAAAATGGTGCCAAGAGATACTTTAGGACCATACTTACAATTAATGATATTTTTCAGAAAAATCGGACTGTCCGTCAATAAGTTATTAGGGGTCAAACATTGGTAAATATCAACTTTCAACGCCCAGAACTCGAAAACGAGGCTCTCAGAATTTTCGTCCAGTTGCCCCAGTGACTCATGGCCCCAGGCCTTTCATCTGGCACAGGTTTCATTCCAATCGGTGAAGGTCGCATTTGACTCAAATAAGCAGTCCAAAGTTGGTGAGGAATATCCAATATTTTGACTCTTAATAACTCACTTATTTGTCGTCCGATTTGACTGAAATTTGGAACGTTTGTAGCCCTTATCCATACCAACAAGCCTGCAAAATATGGTAGCGGTCAATAGAAAAGCACGTGCAATATGGGCCGCTAAACATTTCATAAATAAATCGTTTTTCGCCTATAGCAGGCAAAGGAAAGCACCGACGGTGCTGCAAATACATGCGCATGCGCAGATCATTAATGCCTACATATATAAAGACTAGTCAAGGGAATCGGGGCAAGGCGTCCTGGTGAAAACGGGCCATCAATTTTACATTGCACCCTATGGAAATTAGGGCGCGAAATCGGTAAAACCGTAATAACTCTATCAATCCGCAACAAACAGGTGCGCTTTTTATAAGGTTTATAGGTGTTAGGAAGGTACATATTTGTGCCAAATAGGAGTGCGCTGCATGCAGTACATGTGGAGATATAAGGGCTGAAAATGGGTCTGTAGACGTCGTCTGATGAACAAAGAGATTGAAAAAGACTAAAGGTGACCTTCACCGATTGGATTGAAAATGGTGCCAAGAGATACTTTAGGACCATACTTACAATTAATGATATTTTTCAGAAAAATCGGACTGTCCGTCAATAAGTTATTAGGGGTCAAACATTGGTAAATATCAACTTTCAACGCCCAGAACTCGAAAACGAGGCTCTCAGAATTTTCGTCCAGTTGCCCCAGTGACTCATGGCCCCAGGCCTTTCATCTGGCACAGGTTTCATTCCAATCGGTGAAGGTCGCATTTGACTCAAATAAGCAGTCCAAAGTTGGTGAGGAATATCCAATATTTTGACTCTTAATAACTCACTTATTTGTCGTCCGATTTGACTGAAATTTGGAACGTTTGTAGCCCTTATCC